>LPNX010289423.1:48591-59426 GCA_001517045.1 Pseudotsuga menziesii
GACCAACAGGTTTCAAGGGATGCCATGTTAGAGGAGTACACCTCTATCATGAAGAATAATGTGTGGAATATTGTTCCTATACCAGAGGGGAAGTATGGTAAATTCTGACTGTCCTTCAAGATTAAGCATGTTGCAGATGGAAGCATGGAAAAGTTCAAGGCGGGATTCTTGGAATAGGGTTTTTTTAGAGAGAGGAAGTGGACTATGAGGAGAAATTTGCTCGAGTCTCTATATATGCTTCCATTTGAGTTATTATATCTATTGCCTCAGTCATGGGATGGAGGATTCACCAGATCGATGTGAAGATAGCCTTCCTCAACAGGATCATTGAGGAGGAAGTATATGTAGAGCAACCTCAAGGCTTCAAGGTAAATGTGAGGGACTCTCATGTGTGCAAGCTTAAGAAAATCGTATATAGACTCAAATAAGTACCCAGGGCGTGGTATTCTAGGATTGATAAATAATTGCAAAGCATGAGCTTCCCCAAGAGTGAGGCGGATCCTAACTTGTACTCCAAACTTGTTGGCTCTGAGCCACTCATCTTGTTGTTGTACGTAGATAATTTATTTTTCACGGGTGCAGAGGGGCTTATAGTAGGGTATAAGTCATATTTGGCTACAGAATTTGAGATGAAGGATATCGACTTGATGGATTATTTCTTGAGGTTATAGTTATGGAAGAGATTGGGTAACATCTTGCTTGGTCATGGAAAGTACATAGTTGAGATCCTGAAGAGATTCGGGATGGAAGATTGTAGATCGGTGGCTACACCTATGGTTACCAACCTGAAGAAGATTGACTCTTTGGATTCAGAGTTGGTGGATTCTAAAGCATACAAACCACTGATAGGATCCTTGATGTATTTGGTCAACACCAGGCCAGATATATGTTTCGTTGTAAACTCCTTGAGTCTGCTCATGGTGGAGTCAAGGCAAGTGCATTGGGTAGTAGTGAAGCATGTGCTCAAATATTTGAGGGGCATAGTGGAGTATGGATTGAGGTATCTTGGTGGTCATGGAGTGAGGTTGCAAGGTTATTCAGACTCAAATTGGGCAAGGAGTGCATCAGATCAAAAGAGCACCACAGGGTGTTGCTTTAGTTTGGGATTAACAGTGATTTCTTGGTTCAGCAGGAAGTAGACTTTCGTAGCACTCATTTGAGCAGAGGCGGAGTACATGGTAGCAAGTATAGAGAGTTATGAAGCTCTTTGGCTTTACAATTTGCATATAGGATTATTTGGTCATGAGTTGGAGCCTATGGTGATTCAATGTGATAATTATAGTTGTATCAAACTCTCTGAGAATTCAATATTCCATGATAGGTAGAAGCATATTGAGATCAAATATCACTTCATCTAAGATAGGGTCCAAAAGGGAGTAGTCAAGCTCCAATATATTTCCATAGATGAGTAGGCTACAGATATTCTCACCGAACTCTTGGTGAAAGGGAAGTTTGTCTTGTTCAAAGATAAACGAGGAGTGGTGGAGAATACCTTTCTCACTAAGAGAGAGTGTTGATGTTTGTAGCTTAGATAGGCATCTCCACATGGGTTTGTGTCTATCCTATGGAGATCGTTAGTAATACCTCTCAAAGTGAATAACTTTTTAGATTAGTTGAGGGTTAATTTGATAAAGTGCCTAAGTTTTTGGCACTATTGACTTAAGTTAATTAATTGAATCTTAGCCCTTGAATGTGATCTAATCTCAGCCATTGAAGTTAGGGTTTTGGTTCATCTCAACTAGTTAAAAGGCATCCAAGGTGAAAGGAAAAGACACACAAGAGAAACTGAAATATTGAGTTGGAGACTTGTTGTCCGTTGATTGTACACCAGCAGCAGAAACTTTCCGAAAGTTGTCTCCTCACTTAGGAAAGTGGGAGAGGTGTGACCTTGAGGGCAAGCATAGAGCTAGGTACTGTCACCTACTCCTAGCTCCTCCGTTTAGGCTAACTCCTAACGAAGCCAAGGGGGGTAGTCCCTAACAAAATGTTTTCTAAGGCTCAACGTGGTTAAAGTATTTTAATTGGTTACGGATGCGGATGGGTGTTACTTAGGAGTTATTATGATTAGAAGTGTGTATTTATTATTAGTATGACACATAATCAAAGCAATCCACTTTGCTAGCAAGAGATTGAAAGATGAGTAATGATTCTAGACTTAGCTAATTATGCATTCACAAATAGAAATTATAACAGACCACAGACAATTAATCAAAATAAGATAATTATGCATATTAACAAAGGACCAGTGCCTTATGGAGTCAATATACTGAAATGCACAAAGAATTAAGTAACAAGTCTAAAAATCAAACTAGTGAATATTAGATTATGCGAGTGCTCTTGGTAGATTTTATTAATTTTATGTGCTCTTGATTAGGGTGTCAACGAAGGTTTGTCAAAAAGCCGGGAGAATTTTTCAAGTTCATTCCGTTGAAGACATGTCGGGCCTGCCCAGTATCCCAGGCTGGTATCGCAAAGATTGACCAGCTAGCTGAGAAGCTTAGATAGCGGGGTTCCGGTGCCTCTACTAGGAAGTACTTTAGAAAATTCCCTACAACGCCGGTGCGTTGGTTATAGGGCTTTAAATTTTATTAAGTTACTCTTGCAAGATTAGAGATCTAGTGCCGTTTCTGGGTACTCCGATTTGAGGTCGGTTAGAGCATACTCGGGCAAGGGGAGAACAAAGTTAATTAATTATGGGGTGTGTGTTGCAAATTTTATTAAATCAATTGATTAAGTTTCTCCGACAGAGAGCGCTCTTGACCCCGTCTTAGGATAGTGGTTTAAGAGACTTAGTTAATCTAAGATGCCTATTGCAGAGGTATGCAGTTTTAAGAATGCTCTCCGATAGAGAGTGCTCTTGACTTGTGTTACTGTAAGTTCAAGAGTCTTACTTAATTCGTTAAACTTGAAGGAAAAATAAAACATAAAAAATCTAACTACCCAAGAGTCTCTTTCAGGCTTTTTAGGGCCCTAATCGGGAAAGCAAGGGGGTAAGTATACAGTAAGAAATATTAGCAATTTATTAAACAAAAATGAAAAAAGCATGACAATGGGACGATACAGGCTTCTCCCAAATGGGGGAAGAGGGGTGTGGAAGCCGTAATCCCACTCGCTTTTTATTAAATTTTTACAATTTTTTATGGCTTTGCTTTTGCCTTTTTCTGAAACAACAGGGAGAGAAAGGAATGGAAAGAAGAGGGAAGATTTGTCTTTTTGTTCTTTACTGCTTTGTTGCTTTCGTAAGGCCCTTGGGCTCTCTTTCATCTGCCTGAAACTAAGAGCTTTGAACACTAACTCGTTATGGTGTTAGTCCAAAAACAAATGAAACTAGATCTACAAACTTAATGACAAAAATGAACCCAACCGTTAACAAAACCGAAAGAAGAAAGGAGGAATAAGAGGCTACGAAAAAGAGAAGTCAAAAGGGGTGAAAAGAGGACAAAGTAAGGTCAAAGAAGGCTGAAAGCAAAGGTGAAAGAGGGGCTGCAAATTGAAGAAAGAGGGCTGCAAAAAGTGAGGAAGATGGTTGAAACTAGGGCCCAAAAAGTGGCTGCAAAAAAGGGTAAATGAGGCCGCAAATTAAGGCAAAAAGGGCGCTGTAAAAAGTGAAGAAAGAGGGCAAAAGTGGGCAACGAAAGAGGAGAAGAAAGGGCTGCAATAAAAAGTGAAAGATGGTTGCAAATTGAAGATGGGATAGCCAACAGGGGCATACGGTTTGGTGAATAAATGTTCACTTTAGCCCAAACCTTGCCCTAACCCAAAAATGTAAAAAAGAAATTTTTAACTTTGAAAGATGAATAAAAGTGAAGAAAACGTTCAAACCTGTGGTTCTTCTTGATGATGCTTGGATTCCTTAAAGCTTGAAATTTCCAGAAGTTGTCTTGACTTCAAGAGGAGAGGATGCACCTGAACTCGAACTCCTACTTGATTGGATGAAGTGATCTGCAAAAATTCAACTTGAATACTTGCCAAAAGATGGATTAGATCATGTATGTTTTACAAATTAAAATGTAAAAGAGCATATCATATAATTGAATAACCAATGCTACTTTCAATTTCTAAGAGTGAAACCATAAACAATTAAATTGAAACTTCAAATAATTGATCTTACGTGCTTACAGAAGCCTTCTAAAGCATGAATCATTAACCAACATAAGCATGAAAGGGGAGAATTGAAATGCAATCACCTCATTCGCTAAGAGCTTTCATCCACATTTAACAAACCATATGAGCCTCCAAAGCCTTAAATTTATTTCACGGTTGCATAAAGCAACAAGCATTTACAGAGTTTGGACAGAGTTTCTCTACACAAAAATCCATCCCCATAGAGCTAAAGAAGCCTCTATTTATATAATGAGAGAAGAACAAAAACCCTAAAACCAGAAAACCAGACCTAACCGGCTCAGCACACCACTGAAAGACCAGACTTGAAGAAGATGAGCTAAGAGTGAGAGGAGGCCTCCACCTAGGCTAGGCACCCCCACTCCAACCCTAAATAGTGAAAACCAAGCCTAGAATGAGCCCACACGTGTGATGACGCCCCTGTGGAGAGAGAGGGTGTGAGCATGTTGAAGAGGACGTGAGCTAGGTATGGAGGAGCTGCTGCTAAGTCTAGAGGAGCCACTGCCAATAGATGATAATGTAAACCTTAGTCCCTGCCTTGATCAAATCATTAAACCAATGAGTGCTCTCCATCTCATCCAATTCGGGAGTTTAGCTGCAGATGACAAGACCGTTTAGTGAATATATCTTTAATGCTCATTGAATGCTGACTGAAGCTGAGTTATGATAACTGCAATCATCAGAAATGCCCATTGACATGTCATTTAGCCTTTTATTTTACTGAATTTGGATTAATTTGGAGAGTTTTGGATTTTTTCCAAAATAATCATTTTTTAATAAATAATCCTTTTTTTCCCCAAAAATGATTTTTTTGAGAAAATGTGCGTTATATGTCTGATTGATGATCTGAAAGTTGGATCTGACTGACTGGCCAATCAAGAATGATTTTTGGCTTAAGGTTAGAGCCTTCAATCACTGAATTCGCGTTCCGGATGACTAACTTATTACAAACGGGATTTTTCCATTTAAATTATGGAAAAATTAATTAAAAAACTTAGGAAATAATTAAAAAATCTGAAAATTAAAAATTAATTTTTTGACGCGTCTGGTAAATTTGTTCGAAATTTTTTTGATGGTCCTATTGACTTAGGACATGACCATGCTCTATTCTAATAATGCCTAGTAGGTTTATATACACTTAGTTGGGCTCTAATAACCTCCCAAAGCCCAGAATTCAAAATCGAGCATTCCAGCTTTGGAGGAAGCGGGAGAAAACCTCATCAATTGTACTCGGCTATAGGCAAAGCATAATTGTCAAAGGCAAAAAACTCCTTGAAATACCTTAGTTGAAATTATATGTCTTAGGAGACCAAACCACTCAAAACACTCTACTAGCACATTTTATTACAAACGCCGCGGGGCCATGCTCAAAATTATTCAAATAAAAAACTGGCTAGCCAAAACTGGCTAGACACAAAGGCGGATTAACTGATACACTGGAATCAAACACTGGACATGTTTGTCAACTGGCGGCTCCTCAGGTAATCCAACTATGGTACAAATAAGTGGATAACATCTGACTCCAACTGCGGGACGTGTGCTCAATCTAGTCTCTTATGCAAGGAGAGCATACGAGAACCCCAAAATCTCTGGTTTCCATATCCTGTAAAAACATCTCATCTTGACAAGAAAACCTTAGTAGCACAAGTTTTATGAAAAAGAGCCAATGATCCAAAAGTTGCTTTATTCAAAGAAAAAACTTCACTGAAAAATTTATTTATTTCTAAGTACAGAAAGACAATGCTACAGTAAATGCTCGCTTTAAGGAGCCTATTTTCCTACTCTAAGCATGATACAAAAAAGGTTAGGTGTAATCATAAATCCAATGTAACCACCTAAGCATTTTATTAATGTAAAAAGGTTTTTCCTTGTCTTTGGTTACCAGCCAAAACAAGAATATTTTATTCAGAAAATGCAAACCTGCGTGATGATCTAGAATGGGCAGGCTGGATGGGGAATCATAGGCATGAATAATGTCGTCAAACTTCTTCCCAAACTGGTAGATGCTCGCGGAGGCTGCTTCTATCCATGACTGGATAGCGCTGATATACAAATCGGGATAATGCGGCAGGTCGACTACTCTATCATGCTGATCATCAAGGCTTATCAAATAATAACTCGTTGTATAAGCCCCAAGCTACTCCAAAACAAAAGGAACATCTATATGTGAAGACGATGGTTGAGAAAAAACTTCAACTAGTTGTATCCCATCTGATTCTTCACTATATTGCTTCTCCAAGTCCTCATTACAGATACTCAAATATAACTTTGACTGATCATAGGAAAACTCTGACTGCTCTTCTTACAACTTTTATGAGTTTCAGAATAACAACTCCCCTCGCTGGACACATCATAGATGAGATTCTCAAAAATATTTTCAAAAGTATCATAGGTTGGATTTTCAATAAAAGTCCAATAGTCATCATCACCATCTATGTCGGATATGAGAGATGCCCCATCACTGGTATCAAGTCCCTGGCTACATTCCTCATTCTGCTCGAAACAATCTTCTTCAAAAAGCTGGGTTTCAAAGATATCACAGGGGACCCAACTTTCCAAATATTTGTCATTCGGTGGAGTGCATGGAGGAATCTCATCACATGAAACTTCTAAGATTGGATTTTTAATTAAAGTCTCGAATTTATCTTCCATCTCAGATGTAAGGGATTCTTCCTCACTTGTATGACATCCCTGGCTATATCCCTCTTCATGATCATAGTCATCTTCTTCAGAAAAAAGGTCACAAGGTAGTAAACCTTCCAAACTATCATCATTATGCTCATGTGTAGAATTAGTGCCAAAGTTTTTAGTGAGGTCATCCAATTGCTGATTATAATCTTCGACCTGACCCTGAGTTTCTGTGGTGACAGGATGGAGCTGTCCAACTGCGTTAATGTATTCAGGCTCTCTTGAATATTGTTTTGTCTCTCTCCAACTTTCTCTGGAAATATCATGCATATTATCTACACAGTTTATGTACTCAGGTTCGCTTAATGATGCTTTAGGACCACAACCCTCTGGAAAACCATGCTCTTGAACATAGCATGCATAATAACAAGAAGATTCTTCATGAAGGTCTTCACATGCCCTGCAAAATGGCTTATACTGTTCAACCATGTTAGCGGCCTCTAGCTGATGAGGAGGCCTTTGCTCATGGTTGGGAGGCTTTCTTTGCCAAGTTGGCTTGGCAGGAAAGGTTCTAGGAGCAGGTTGAGTTTGAGTTCTTTCCATTGTTATAACCCTATTTTGTATCTCCTTCAACTGCGCTAAGTGTTTCTATTCTGCTTCCTCCATATTTTTATTCATCTCCCTTTTCATTTCAATCATCTGCTTTTCATAGGGGCATCCTTCATATCTGATAAAGGATCCTTATCTTTAGGTTCATTAATTTTTAAAGGAGTTGAAGACCTTGAATAACCCTGGAGGTTAGATTCACCAAATGACTGCATGTTCAAATCAATTTTAATTGCCATTTCTTGAGCCTGGAGCAAATTAGCAGGTTCCTTGTCTCTGATCTGGTATTGCATTTTGCCACTAAGTGCCTCAATGTAATAGACCAGAATGGTTGGTGCAGTTGGGGCATAATCAGTAGGGATGGTTTTTGATAATTCAGTGAACCTAGTATTGAACTTGTCTATTGTTTCTATATCCTTCCTTTTTATGTTGTTTAGGGACGCAAGTTGATGTTGAGGTTCTTTCTTTTCATCGAACTTGTTGGTGAAAGAGGTTTTGAAGGCAACTAAAGTATCAAAAGCATTATCTGGTAAATTGTTATACCAGTCGTCGGCCTTTCCATCCAAAGATAGAGCAAATAACTTCATGTATACGTCATCATATTGGGTAACAGGATCACTGACATAAGCGTTGATGCATCTAGAAAAGTTCATGAGGTGCATGGCGGAGGTAGTGGCATCAATACTGGCATACATCGTGAGCTTCTCGATAGCTCTGTATGGAAGACGGTGGGGTTGACTTGCTATCTGAGAAAAGTCGAGTTGAGTAAAATACTCACCCATTATGTTGGAAACAGAGGTATAAGTTTCTAAAATTAAATTATGGATATCTGATAAAGATCGAGACCCGAGATCTTCAAGGATCCTACGAGAAGTAAGTTTATTTAGCCTTCTCCTATAAACCTTTTCAGGCTCAGGGATAAACCTAAGTAAACCTTCAGAATTTCTTTTGGTTGAATACTTTGGTAAAATTAATGACAATGGAGTCACCAGATGGATTTCAAGTCTAAGATCAGCGAGGTGATTAAACTGAAAAATCTATTAAAAAAAAGGTAAAAACTAGAAAAAATTAAGGTCGTCCAGGAACGAAAAATTTGTCCTTGGCAACGACGCCAAAAGATGTTGTCTGTCGATTGCACACCAGCAACAGAAACTTTTCGAAAGCTGTCTCCTCACTTAGGAAAGTGGGAGAAGTGTGACCTTGGAGGCAAGCACAGAGCTAGGTACTGTCACCTACTCCTAGCTCCTTCGTTTAGGCTAACTCCTAACGAAGCCAAGGGGGGTAGTCCCTAACAAAGAGTTTTCTAAGGATCAATGTGGTTAAAGTATTTTAATTGGTTATGGATGCGGATGGGTGTTACTTAGGAGTTATTATGATTAGAAATGTTTATTTATTATGAGTATGACACATAATCAAAGCAATCCACATTGTTAGCAAGAGATTGAAAGATGAGTAATGATTCTAGACTTAGCTAATTATGCATTCACAGATAGAAATTATAACAGACCACAGACAATTGATCAAAATAAGATAATTATGCAGATTAACAAAGGACCAGTGCCTTATGGAGTCAATATACTGAAATGCACAAAGAATTAAGTAACAAGTCTAGAAATCAAACTAGTGACTATTAGATTGTGCAAGTGCTCTTGGTAGATTTTATGAATTTTTTGTGCTCTTGATTAGGGTGTCAACGAAGGTTTGTCAAAAAGCCGGGAGAATTTTCCAAGTTCACTCCGTTGAAGACATGTTGGGCCTGTCCAGTATCCCAGGCTGGTATCGCAAAGATTGACCAGCTAGTTGAGAAGCTTAGACAGCGGGGTTTCGGCGCCTCTACTAGAAAGTACATTAGAAAATTCCCTACAACGCCGGTGCGTTGGTTATGGGGTTTTTAATTTTATTAAGTTACTCTTGCAAGATTAGAGATCTAGTGCCATTTTTGGGTACTCCGATTTGAGGTCGGTCAGAGCATACTCCGGCAAGGAGAGAACAAAGTTAATTAATTATGGGGTGTGTGTTGCAAATTTTATTAAATCAATTGATTAAGACTCTCCGACAGAGAGCGCTCTTGACCTCGTCTTACGACAGTGGTTCAAGAGACTTAGTTAATCTATGATGCCTAATGCAGGGGTATGCAGTTCTAAGAATGCTTTCCGATAGAGAGTGCTCTTGACTTATGTTACTGCAAGTTCAAGAGTCTTACTTAATTCGTTAAATTTGAAAGAAAAATAAAACATAAAAAATCTAACTACCCAATAGTCTCTTTCAGGCTCTTTAGGGCCCTAATTGGGAAAGCAAGGGGGTAAGTATACAGTAAGAAATTATGCAATGTTTAATTAAACAATCAAATCAATATTTTTCTTCATTTTCAAACATAAACTAACTTAATTGCAATTATCCTATCCTACTCTACCATTAGCAACTTATTAAACAAAAATAAAAAAAGCATGACAATGGGACGATACAGGCTTCCCCCAAATGGGGGAAGAGGGGTGTGGGAGCCGTAATCCCACTCGCTTTTTATTAATTTTTACAATTTTCGATGGCTTTGCTTTTGCCTTTTTCTGAAAGAACAGGGAGAGAAAGGGATGGAAAGAAGAGGGAAGATTTGTCTTTTTGTTCTTTACTGCTTCCTTGCTTTCGTAAGGCTCTTGGGCTCTCTTTCACCTGCCTGAAACTAAGAGCTTTGAACACTAACTCGTTATGGTGTTAGTCCAAAAACAAATGAAACTAGATCTACAAACTTAATGACAAAAATGAACCCAACCATTACCAAAACCGGAAGAAGAAAGGAGGAATAAGAGGCTACGAAAAAGAAAAGTCAAAAGGGGTGAAAAGAGGACAAAGTAAGGTCAAAGAAGGCTGAAAGCAAAGGTGAAAGAGGGGCTGCAAATTGAAGAAAGAGGGCTGCAAAAAGTGAGGAAGATGGCTGAAACTAAGGCCCAAAAAGTGGCTGCAAAAAAGGGTAAATGAGGCTGCAAATTAGGGCAAAAAGGGGGCTGTAAAAAGTGAAGAAAGAGGGCAAAAGTGGGCAGCAAAAGAGGAGAAGAAAGGGCTGCAATAAAAAGTGAAAGATGGCTGGAAATTGAAGATGGGACAGCCAACAGGGGCATATGGTTTGGTGAATGAATGTTCACTTTAGCCCAAACCTTGTCCTAACCCAAAAATGTAAAAAAAAAAAAATTAAACTTTGAAAGATGAATAAAAGTGAAGAAAACGTTCAAACCTGTGGTTCTTCTTGATGATGCTTGGATTCCTTAAAGCTTGAAATTTTCGGAAGTTGTCTTGACTTCAAGAGGAGAGGATGCACCTGAGCTTGAACTCCTACTTGATTGAATGAAGTGATCTGCAAAAATTCAACTCGAATACTTTCCAAAAGATGGGTTAGATCATGTATGTTTTACAAATTAAAATGTAAAAGAGCATATCATATAATTGAATAACCAATGCTACTTTCAATTTCTAAGAGTGAAACCATA
>LPNX010289449.1:0-22063 GCA_001517045.1 Pseudotsuga menziesii
TCATCATGATCATTATCATCATCCTCATCATAATCCTCATCATGATCATCATAGTCATCATCATCATCATCATCATCGCCATTCTCATCATCATCATCATCATTGTTCATCATCATTGTCATGGTCATGATCGCCATCATCACCATCATCATCATAATCATCATCAACGTCGTCATCGTCATCATCATCATCCTCATCATCATCATAATCGTCATCATCATAATCATCATCATCATCATCATCATCATCATCGTCATCATCATCATCATCATCGTCGTCGTCGTCATCATGATCATGATCATGATCATAATCATCATTGTCACAGTCATCATGATCATCATGATCATCATAATCATCATCATCATCATCGTCGTCATCGTCATCCTCATCATCATCATCATCCTCCTCCTCCTCATCATCATAGTCATCATCCTCATCCTCATCCTCATCATCATCATTATTCATCATCATCGTCATGGTCATCATCAACATCATCATCATCGTCGTCGTCATCATCGTCATCATCGTCATCATCATTTTCATCATCATCATCATCACCATCATTCATCATCATTGTTCATCATCATCATCATCATCATTTTTCATCATCCTCATCATCATCATCATCATCATCATCACAGTCATCATCCTCATCATCATCGTCGTCATCATCCTCATCCTCATCATCCTCATCATCATTGTTCACCATCATTTCCATCATCATCATCATGGCCATCATCATCATCATCATCATTGTCATCATCGGCGTCATCATCTTCATCGTCATCTTCATCGTCATTAACACCATCATCGTCACAACACCATCATCGTCATCGTCGTCGTCATGATCATGATCATCATCATCACCATCGTCATCGTCATAGTCAACATCATTTTTCATCATCATCATCATCATCATCATAATCACTATTCATCATCATTGTCATCATCATCATCATCATCATCATTGTCTTAATTTCAGGTAGGGTGATGTGTTCTATGTGTGTGTTGGTGACAAAGAGAGATAGAGGTAGAGTGACATGCTATTTGTGTGTGTGTGTGTGTGTGAGAGAGAGAGAGAGAGAGAGAGAGAGAGAGAGAGAGAGAGAGACCATGTGTGAAAGACAGAGATACTACAGGGTTAGATGGGGAGAGAGAGAGAGAGAGCGAGAGATAGGGATAGAGGGTTAGGGAGAGACATGGAGAAAGGGGAAGAGCGTTAGGAAAATAGGGGAGGAGGAGGATTAAAATTAGGGAGAGAGGGGGTTGAGATGCTTAAAAATGAAAACAAATAAAAGTTTCAAATACTAAACAGATGCGTGCACACGCGTTTAATGTGTACGCACTCAAAAGCTCGATCACGTGTTTAGTGCATACACGTTAATTTTTTAAACTACGTACTGATTTAAATTTTGAATTTTGGAGGGAATATTTTTTCCAACCTACGTGGTGGATGACTTAGATGCTTTGGTTTTAGGTTCGGGTTGCCAAACCAAGTGGACCGTCTTATGACGGAAAACATGTTTTGTACCACTTCTCCTATTTCGTGCATGATTTTACATATGCCACACTTGTCCATTGCTAATGAAAATTCACATACTTTTGTAAATTTGTCTGTAGATTTTGAATATGTAATTTTTATTTAAATATATTATCTTTTTCTATTTTTTATTTAGTTTTAAATGGACTAATGTCAATCTAACACAAAATCTAGGTTATTTGCTTCGGCTATAACTTTTGATTGGCTCACCTATTTAGAAAACGGAAAAGAACCCGCACAAGAAGACACAAATACCTACATCCTAAAAAACAATATCATTCATTAACTATGTTAAGACCAAGATGTCATGGACCAACGCTCGACCTTGTCATCTTATGGTGTCACTGACTTCCTTAATTTAAACACAAAAACAATTAACACACATAAATATGGAAAAATAACGTTTCACTAGAAACACCTATTATCTACAACTCTATATAAATTTTTTCACAAAATTCCGCCATTTGCATACCAAATGCATGGACCAACGCATACATATTTGTTATTTTATGGAAAAAAAAAACATACCAACCTTAGAAGAACCTCATTTTTTGGGATTTATACTTAGTTTCTATAAATAAAAGTTATATATTCCTGAAGGTAATCCAATGGTCTATGCTTCATATTGTTACGTCATATTCCAAAAAGTTGTGTAGGTACCTCTAATGTTGCTTTTTAATGTTTAAATTTCTATTTTTCCAGAAGTCCATTGCAACGAACACGTCATAAGTGACCATCATTAGCTTGCACGAGCCCATAATTTTTAAACTCTCAAAACATAATTTTAAACTAAAAATGTGTAACCATTGAACAAACTTTTGTGGTACTAAAATAGGCCTATATTAAACCCTTATGAAAACTTTCTCTTTTTTACCCATTTGCAACCATTACAATACATTTCCAATCTTTTTAATCTCTCAACATTCAAAATTGTCCAATATCTCACTATATATATATATATATATATAATAACACACTAAATATATATTTTTAAATAGTAACCAATCATATATATTTTAATGATAACCACTACAAATAATAAATCAAATTATATTTTTTTAAATTATAACCAATCATATATATTTTAATGATACAAACAAATGAAGTGCACTTGGATAAATGGACCTGGGTTGAAATGTTATTGCATGTGACATAAAAATCCATACTATAATTTGGAAAGTTGTTCATATAACCAAAACAATATTTTCTTTTCCTAATTGATTACTAGAAATTCATTTATTTGTTTTGTGCATATATATTTAATATTTTTGTGTGTATTTATTAAATATATTAAAAAAACTAAAAAACTAAATATATTAAATATTTTCTTTTCATATTCGCCTCTATTTCTAAAGCATCCGTAAACATTGTGGCAAGAGTTGCTGATTTTCTTTCTCTTAATGAAAATGCAAAGTCATTATCAAAAGCTCCAGCATAATGAAGTTTAGCAGCAGCTGCAGAAGGTTTTATATCCTTTGGAATAGAATTATAAACCCTCATAAACCTACTTGAAAATTCATTAATAGATTCAAAACCCCTCTTCTTGAGACTATTATACTGGGACAAGAGATGCAAAGGACTTTGTTTGTCATCCCATCTTTCTAGGAATGCAACTTGGAAAGCTTGGAAAGTCAATAAAGATCCAGTTGGAAAGTCTTTAAACCATTTCTTCGCTTCACTTGATAAACTTTGAGCAAATAACCGCATTTTAACATCTGCATAATCGACTTCCTCCAAGTCAACAAAATCTTCAAATTTAGCCACATGTTGTTTTGCGGTTATGTCTCCTTCTCCATCAAACAAGGAAATTCTTTGGGAGTAATTTTGGGGAAGGTTGTGCAATACAGCAGAAAAATGCAAAGGAGCAAATCTGGCTGCCATTGGTCTAGGTAGATTCAAAGGTACTGAGGAATTTTGAGTGTTTTGAACAACAAGTGTTTCTTCAACTTTTGTAGATTGTTGTAAATCTCTCCAAAGGGAATTCAGTAAATAAGATTATAATCTACAGGGATTAAATTCAGCATTTTTAAGATCAGATTCAGACTTAGATTTCAACAAACCATTTCCAATATTAACTTCCCATTCTTGATCAAAAACACTATGAGAATCCCAAGAAGATGATGCACCAAATAGAGAAAAATCTATTTTTTCTTTATCTTTTTTCTTAAACAACTTTTCTGGATCTTCCAAATTCTTTAAAATTTCAATATCAAAATTACCTCGTGTATGTCTTCTCGAAGCCAGAATGACTTTTAAAATTTTGAAAAACCTTTACAATGGAATCACCAGGGAAAATATACAACCTTCTCCACTGACAAAAATTCCTGTTTGCCCACAGAAATCTTTTCTTGATCTTTAAAAATCTGTCATTCTTCCTAGGGCAGATTTGCACTTTCTTTCCCTGGCAACGACGCCAATTTGTTATCACTCAGAATGTACCAAGGTTGCAAAAGGTAAATCCCAAAGGTAACAGCAAAAATCACTTCAGTAAGAAACTGGCTTTCCTTTCCAGAGAGGGATCTCTCAAATATAAATTTAACAAGGCCAGATATAAGAATCAACACTTAAACACTATGTAGATGGTTGAAACAATACACATAACCATTGGGCAATGGAGTCAAAATATATAAAGATAGCACAAAGGTCTCATACATGAGATTTCATTGAAGGCAAGATAACCATTTAGTTACAGTCATTCATTGATTTCAGATGGATAAGGAAGAAGTATGAACAATCCATCAATATAGAGCATCATAAAATGAATTCCATATTAACTTTAGCAGAAACATTTATGAAATATCTGGAACAATAGTCAGAGCACAACAAGTGTAAATTCTGAACTATTCAACACTACGCTTCAGATACGAGAAAAACAAAATGGAATGTAAGCACTGGAGAAAAAACAACCACATAGGAAAGAAAAGCACAGACTGTAAAGTAGATGGCACATGAATCTCTGATAATCCACATGCATTCAACTTTGTTACTTCAAAAATTATATGTCCTCAAAAAACATCGATCCAACATACGGGTTCCAACCTTGAATACATCAAGTAAATGCAAATATATCCATAAATGATTTCTTCCCAAGAAGATTTAATAACTGAATAATCTGTTTAATCAAAGTCTTTGTAACCATATCCCTAACAACTAGGAATAAAATACATGCTTTGATCCTGATAACAGATCATTTAATTAAAATCGACTTGGTGACAGCAAGGCCCAAATAAACAGCTCCACAGTATGCAACACCTATTTTTTAAGGATGAATAATAGACTTTGTCTTCTCGAATCTCCCCATGGTCCTCCATTGTTCTGCACTTGGCATGTCATACTCGGTCATTTCTCTGATAGAGACCTCCAGATCCCCATAAGCCTCATAAGATACAGTGAGCAGTCCTCCTCCAACGATTAGAATTTTTTGCAATATTTCGAAGTCTTCTGTCAACTTGTCCACGATGATTTTCCCAGTTAGTCCTTTTACCAAGTCATCAAACTTGGAATGGTCCATACGGTTTTGTACTAGCAGGCTATGATAATGTTCCTGAGAAAAAATTCTTCCTTCTTCATCCTAGAAAGAGGGAAGGCCATCTTCAAACAATTCTCTAAAGGCATGCCTGAAATCATTAATCTGCGAAGACATCTCATTTTCCTTATCTTGTACTACTTTCATAAGCTATTGTTTGTTAATGAATTTTTTTGACCATAGTACAATAGCCACTCTGTCTTTAATCCCTATATCCTGCAATTTTTGATAAGTTAATGAATTCAAGAAATTCAGTGCATTTTGAGCTGTATTTAGGGGCTTCCTCTCCATGGTCTCATTTGATAATTTTAATTTTTGATTGGCTAAATTAACCAATGCACTCTGGTCATTAATGAAATTTAGATAATGTTTGAACTTAGTAACCTCTATAGACAATGTATCCCACATTATATTCTTGGCGCCTTGTAGAGGGCCCTTTTCTATATTCCTTTCTTTTAATTCATTAAACTTCTTCTACAATTGACTTTTGTCATGTAATATTTTATTCTTGTTTTCAACCATTTTAGTCAGTTCATATTTGATCCTCTCATTTTCTTCTTTTAATTCCTTGATTTCTACATCTTTCAAGCTTACTTGTGACATTGGTACTAACAAATCATCAGCAGAAAAATCACTTAAAGGATTTTCAATATTTACGATGGACAAATCTGCATCAGTAGGGGTCTGCCTCATTAATTGTTCCATAATTTCTTTCTCGTCATTCTGATATTTCTTTAACTGTGAAATTTGTGTCATTAACTCAGTTCTCTCTGTTTCCCATTTATTCTTTTCCTCTTGCAGCTTCACCATTTTTCCTTTATATTCCATCATTTCTTGATGAATTTTATCTTTCTCCTCTTGGAATGCCAACAAATCTGAGGACTAAGCATGTTCAGAACTTGAAATTTTCAAATTATTTTTTAATACCTAAATGGTATTATCTTTTTCCTCCAAAAGTCTCCTGGTGGCTTGTGTGTTTCCTGGTTCATCTCCCGAGCTTATAACATATGCTTGCAGCTTCTTTATTTGGATTGAATTCGCTTTATTCTCAATTTTTTCGTGTTTCAACTGGACCTCCAACTTATCCACTAGAACTTTCAATTTATTAATTTTCATCATGGCATGTAACAAATATGGATAAATTATATCCCTTTTCTGTTTGTGAAGCTGTATCTTGTTAGGTACACTGTTTTTATCCAATCTTATTTCCATCTTAGCCACTTTTTTGTCACTTACCATAGATATTTTTAAGGTGTTCCTCTCTACATCCCGAGTGGAAATCAATGACACCTTTTGGTTGCCTAGACTTCTTACTCGCGGAAGTAGATTTTTAGTCTCTTCCAAGGATTGCATCTACTTTTCAACATAACTTGTCATGAACTCTGCTTTGGATTTAAAAACTAAACTAGACTTTGCATTATTTTCACTTTCAAAAGAAAACTGGTTCATTTGCACTGACTTCTTTCCAACCGATAGAAATGGGTCACACACACTTCTATCTCTATCAACCATGAATTCCTCTCTTTCATCCAAGACCCGGTTAAGAACTTATAACCCTTTCTCTTTCTCCATAACAGAAAAACGACGATAATTCTCTAAACAGAGCTCAAGTATTCAAAGCTTACATGTGACTGTAACTGTATGTACATGAGGTTGACTGCGTAAGGATGGCGGGCTATCTCCTTCACTCGTCCCGGCATGCAAAATAAAAAATGATTTTTAAAAATAAGTCAACCTTACCTTTATATAAAGGTCTATTCTAGAGGTTCCATTTAGCGGTTTTCCTTTAACCACTTTTCTCCACGGAATGTATTGTGAACCGCCACGTGTATCATGGTTTTTATTCCGCTACCTCTTTTCCACTTCAACTACCATGCAACTTTATCTTCCGGAGCTGCTGACAACCGTTGATGAATATTCGCTTTTTGTTTAAGCCGTTAGATTAAAACTGCATTTACACATTCTGTTGGGCCTTTTTATTTTTAACAACATGCATTTTTATAGAGCGGACTCCTTATCAACCATAGATTTTACCGGCTTGGTCCCACAACCATCAATCTTCGTGCTCTGCTAATTACATCCGCTTCTCCTTATTTCATGTGTATCTCCATAGAGCGGATCTGTTCTAAACCATTGATTTTCACCTCTTTTGTTCTACACCATCAGATTATGAGACAATTTTATCCTCTATGCGCCATGTTATGATATATTCACATTATTACTCTTAACCAAAGTTCATGTAACCTTTATTTTTTCTTCGCCATGTTTCTTTCAATACTCTTCAAAATAGAGGTGTTAACAGGAGGCACGACAAAAGACTTGGCAGCATGACTAGACCAAACAAACACATACTGCGATAGTGGACAATGCATTCTTTTGAAAGAATCAAAGGAGTGGCATGACTCATGAAAGTGGATCATCATAGAGATCAACTGAATACCCAATTGACTGAAATGATATGCAGACAAGTGCCATGTTCAAAGGTAATGCCAAATTACTGCCATTTATTTGCAAAATGATTCCCTTCTCATTTCCCTCATCATGATTGTGTTGCAGCTGCAACTGTGCCCCCCTTTTACAATTTTGATGCTACGTTGAATCAATTGGCTCCGTGAGTTTGGCCACGCTCTAATTTCGGATTACTTTTTGAAGATCAACTCTCATCCTATTTCAGAAGTTGATTATTTTTGTTTTTTTTATGCTATGGGTCGCGGATTTTGAATTTAACTTGCTGGTCGAAGATAAATCGAACCTTTGTTCTTTGTAAAACCACTGTCTCTGAGGTGAAATAGTTTTAACCGTTGCTGAATTTTTGAGTTTTCAAACACTTAATATTTTTATTGATCGGGCGTCAAATTATGTTTGATCGGAGGTTGTTGTATGTTATTCTTCCTCCGTTGCGGCTCCCAAAGCAGCAAGCTACCCGAAATGTAAAGTTCTCTGCCCATCGATGCATGTCAGTCTTCTGGTCACATGTCTATAGCCTGTTTCTCTTCCGCCGTTGCGGCTCCCACATCAACTAAGCACCTGATGTATAAGTACTCCGCCCGCCGATGTGTGTCAGTCTTCTAGTCACATGTCTGAAGTCTTTTTTCTCCCACCGTTGCGGCTGCGAAAAGCTCTTGGATTCCGATGTTGTTGTCCTTCCGATTTCTGACTCAGAATTTTCCCGCCCAATTTTAAGTCGTGACTACTCCGACTCCAATAGGCTCAAATGTTTCGTAGCGCCTGTCGTCTGTTAGTACACGCTTATGCGGTTGTAAATAAGTCTACCGAGCCAATGTTTCATGTTTTAAGCCACAGATGTGTTTCTTCTTCCCGCTGTTAGCAGTTTTTTGAGCCTATGGGTGGACGAGATAGTGGCGACCGCGCCTGTTAAGGTTTCCAGAACCGAAGGAAATTGCACAGCCCCTCTTGATGATTACTCATTTATAGTTGTAGTGTGTTTTTTATTGAAAATGAAATCCCAATAAATGATAGATGTCGTTTAATTGCAGGAGAACTCAAGATACTGTTCAGACTCCCACAACGCGAGGGTATAACCGGGAGATAGGTGGCAGAAGGAAGCTGGGCAGTTTTGGATAAAGGTCGAACTGCAGCTGACGGGATCGCAAGGAGGGCTAACAAAGGAGAAGACAAAATGAATAGCAACAAAGGTGCAGACTTGAAAGGTCTGTCAGTTACTCAGCGGATCATGAGTGAGCGTAGAAAAGATAAAAAATAGAGATATGAAACGTTTGGGGGGACCAAAAGGTCGCACGCTGGGGGGCAGCGCAAGCAGTCTACTGTTTTAGTTTAAATATTGAAAATTTAGAACTGAGAGGGGCTTTTTCCTTGGAAAACTTGTAAACAAAATCTTGTAAGAGGAACTATTTCGTTTTACAACCAGAGACTACAAATTTTTCCTGTTGGAGAAAGTGCTACGTGGAATGTATCAATGTGATTAAATGAGAAATGTTGAATGGGAACTATTTCATTTTCAACTGTGTCTCATTAACTGTGAGAGCATTCTAACTTCCTGAACCTATGTTCTTGTTTGAATGTTCTTTAGTATACTTTGTGATGTCTTCCACCATGAGTAATGGGATTTTTAACTGTTGATAAGCTATCTTATCCTGTATACTTTTATTCATGTTTATATGTTTGGTTAAAAGAGAAGCTATCTGTGATTTTCCCTAACACATGGACAGTGGTGCATTACTCATGAATTAATATCCAGTTCTCTAGAGATAGTTTAGTTAGTATTTATTTTCTTGCATATATGTGATTTGGATGCTTGTGAGTTCTAAGACGAGATGTAAGAACCCGTGCATCATATTGTGATTACTCTTTGCATCCTTATCCCCTTGCATGGTTAATTAGGCACTTGCATATCATACTCTAAGTCAAAATACAAAAAATAAATACGGTGGACCGGGCCGCAACCGGTAAACCCTTTTGTTACTTGACCTACGGTAGCCGGACCGCAAACCGGACGTATTTCCTACACCAAACAGTCACGGGTTAGTTGGGAACGTTGACTGGGGAGAATCCCTTGCTATTGTTTCCTGCAAAGTTCTGGGCCTCAATAGTTACTGGTGCTAGAAGGAGGGCCACCAGTGCATGGCTGGCCGAGGAAACCCATTTTCCCGAGATTATTCCACCGGTAACAGTTATGAAAGAAGTGGGCTTCATAATCCAATTCCGGAAGAAAGGAGTAGAGAACATTTGTTTTATGTTGACAATGAGGTTGTTAATAATCTGAGGAGACACACCAGGGCATATGTGAAGAATATTGGAGGATTTCCAATCATCCCTGAATTTCCCAGAAGGGAATATAAAAGGAAAGATCGTCCTATATTGGAAGACTCAGTCCTGGTTGGGGATTGGGAAGAACTTGTAGAAATAGCCTTACAGGAATTTGTACTGCCTTTAAACTAGGAAGGCCCAGATACTCCTCACAGTTCTCCTACTCACACTCCTGTTTGCTCACCTCCTCACTCTCCACCTAGACTCATGGCAGGCGTCAATGCAAATCAACCACCCAACCAACTGAATCCACCACCTGCCTGGAGGGCCAGATCACCTTTAAACCTAACACCTCCATTACATGATTTACCTCAATCCTTTGAGAATATGCTGCCCAAATTCGACCCAAGTGAGAAGATATTAGTAGATGACCACTTGCAGAGTTTCTATCTGGCAGTAGAAGGGTTAAGGGCTGGGGAGTATGAAGATGTAGTTTGCAGACTATTCCTGCACACCCTTAAAGGAGCTGCAGCATCATGGTACTTTGGTTTGCCTACTAACTCTATCCCTGATTGGGATACCTTCGAAAGGATTTTTAGAAGTAAGTATGCAACCCAGAAGACTCATGCAGCTCTGATGAAAGGACTATGCGCCTTGAAGAAGGAGAGAAAGGAAAAGGTGCACAGTTTCACCAAAAGGTTTGCAGCATATCTCAAGAATTTTTCTGAAGCCGACAGACCTTCGGACAAGGTGCTGATTGAATATTATACCTCAGCTTTAGGCCCTGAGTTGGCCATGTTTTCCAAAATAAAGGCCAAGCCTACTTTGGCGGAAACCTATGAAGAGGCGGAAATAGTGGAGGCTGAAAGAGAAAGTATTGAAGATTATCTCGAACGGTCATGAGAGAAAAGTGTGGGAAGGAAATCCTTGTTATTCACTAAGCCTATGGAAGAACAATCACCATATTTTGAGAGTATGGAAAAAATGATGCATAAGATTTCTAACAGAATCATAGACTTGGAGAAAGAGAAGGAAACTCAAAAGTTCTACAAGCCCTATTACAAGAAAAGAGAGGATAACAATCAATCTCAACCTCCTCCTCACAATTCAGCATCTATGAATTTAACAGAGGTAGGAATGGACAATTTTTGCACGTTCCACCAACAGCCCCACTCTAAAAAGAATTGTCCTCAATGGATAAACTCAATGACGTTGGTTATGAATCAGTTGTTGGATTCTAAATTAACAGAAGATGGAGATGAAGAAAGAAAAGAGAGTACCACTTCAACGAAAGAAAAAGAAGAGGAAACCATGGTTCTGTGGAATTTTGTTTCGTTATTTGATGCTAAAGAGGAAAAGAATTGGGGGCACAAGGACGTCAGGGAAACCAACGTAACAACAAGGAGCCAAGGGATAGCTAAAGAAAACAGTTTCATGCTCCCAAAGATTAAAAGGCTGCAAAGAAATGTTAAGAAATTTCAAAATAATTCCGCTGCTAATAAAATTCCCGAATTCACCATTACCAGCCAGGATCCTAGGCAGACTGATACGTTCACCAAGCCCACTAAAGAAAAAATGAATGTTGATAAGCCACACCCCACTGAACCGTGGATGGATTATGACATCGTGGAAGACATAAAGAAGGCAAAGGTGAACATTTCACTATTTGAAATGTGTAAAGTGCCGCAGCAAAAGGAAAGACTATTGAAAGTGCTTGAAGCATCGGATGGGAGGCTGCCCGCTGACAATCGGCCTAAAGAGGAAGAAGAAATTGGAGAAACCAGCATTGGAGGTAATTCTAAGAGCAAACATCCACCTTTCCTCCTCACTTTTGAAATTTTTAATCACAACGTACATAATTTCCTGGTAGACTCAGGGGCGTCGGTTAGCGTCATGCCAATATCAGTCTGTAAAAGGAAAAATGGGCAGCTTAAGCCATCCACTTGGATAGTTGTCCAGTTGGACAGGACGGATGTAAAGGTAATTGGTGAGATGGAGGATGTCCTAGTCTGCCCGTTGTCAAATGATAAAGTGTGCCAAGTCATTGATATCGTGGTGGCCGATATACCAGATGCTTATGGGCTTGTCCTTAGCAGAGACTGGTCAGTGAAACTAAATGGATATTTTGCCTCTAATTGGTCACATCTGTGGCTTCCGTATAAAGGAAGTCCGAACCAAATTAAGATTTTGAGGGAGCCTCACATGAAATATAACGTTACTCGACTTGAGGAGAAGAATGAACCAGTGGATTCTGTGTTGGGAAATTATTTTATTGAGTTGGAACCAGGAAATTACCAAGAAGAAGAAGCCAACAACACGCCAGACACCCAACCTGATCTCCTTCGATTCTCATAGGCTGATGAAATCGACTGTAACATAGTAAACTTAGTAGTAGGAGTAGATTCGCGTGCAGTAGTTAGCAATTTCTGGACATTGTTTTTCGATGGCTCTAAGACGTTAGAAGGGTCAGGGGTCGACTGTGTCCTGATCGACCCCAAGAATAATAAACATTTTCTTTCATGTAGACTAGAGTTTGAATGTACAAATAACATGGATGAGTATGAAGCGTTGGTGCAGGGTTTAAGGAAATCAATCGAATTAAAGGTAAGTAATTTTAAGGTTTTTGGAGATTCTGAAATAATCGTAAAACAGATTCGGAATCAAATACATTGTATTTCCCCTCACTTAAAAGCTTATCAAAATGAGGTATGGGACCTACTCAAATGTTTTGATGCATTTAATATTATATCAATTCCAAGACTAAAAAATGCAGAAGCTGACTTGTTGGCCACATCAGCCGCTAGGCTTGTACCTACTAATAATCGATGCTCCGTTGAATTTCTTTTCAGGCCCTTGGTCCCTGATATGATCACCAACCTGCGAGTGTTTGACGATGACCAACAGATTATAGAATGCTTAACTAATGACGAGGTATTTAAAGGAGAAATTATAGAAGATGAAGAACATCAGGCCGAGCTGAAGTATGATAATTTCATCCCTAAAGGAGTTAGAACCTTAGAAATAATGATCGATCTAAATGAAAATTTTAGGATGCCACCAAACGTGAAGACTCATAGCTCATCTCTATAGTTCAAATTGATAAATTTAGGGACTGAGACAAATCCTAAATATGCGAATCTTGGAAAATGCTGTTCACCAGCCGAAAGAGATAAGTTCATCAGTCTTTTTAATCAATATAAATATGTTTTCACCTGGACATACGAATATTTGAAGACATATGACACCAGCATCATCCAACATGTTATCCCCATCAAAGCTGGTGTCAAACCTTATCAGCAACCTTTAAGAAAAATGCACCCAAAATTGGAACCACTGATTCAGAGTGAAGTTAAGAAATTATTGGATGCTAGAATCATTTTCAAAGTCAGACACTCTGAATGGGTCTCAAATCTGGTGCCAGTGAGAAAAAAATCTGGAGAAATCAGGCTATGTGTGGACTTCAGGAATTTAAACCATGCTTCGGACAAAGATAACTATCCTGTTCCACCCATGGAGCAACTACTACAAATGGTCTCAGGTTCTGAATTATTTTCATTATTAGACGGTTTCTCAGGTTACAATCAAGTATTAGTATCTGAAGAAGACAGATTGAAGACAACATTCAGGACCACATGGGGAACCTTCGCTTACAGAAGAATGCCCTTTGGGCTTATAAACACTGGAGCTACGTTCCAGAGGGCTATGGACATAGCGTTCCGTGGTTTGATTGGCTGTAGTGTTGTGATATACCTTGATGATATTACGATATTCTCCAAGAGGAGAGAAGACCACACATTTCATCTAAGGCAGATTTTTGAACGCTGTCGGAAATATGGCATCTCACTCAATCACAAGAAGTGTGTGTTCGCTATCACGAAGGGTAAGTTGCTGGGTCACGTGGTTTCAAAGAAGGGAATATCTATAGATCCGGAAAGGATCAAAGCAATTGAACAAATTCCCTTGCCCCATAATAAAAAAGGGATGCAATCATTTATGGGAACAATAAACTTCGTGTGAATATTTGTGCCTGACTTCGCTCAGATTGTCAAACCTCTGCAGCAAATGGTGAAGCAAAGTGCACAATTCAAATGGACTGAGATTTAGAAGAACGCATTTAACAAAATTAAAACTGTTGTTGCACACACACCCTCCCTAAAAATCCCAGATTTTGATAAAGATTTTATTCTGTATACCTTTGCATCCGATGATTCACTGGCAGCTGTGCTTACTCAAAAGGAAGATGGGGGGGATGAATTCCCAATATCTTTCATGAGCACTGGTCTACAAGGGGCTAAATGAAATTACCCAACTATTGATAAACAAGCTTATGCAGTATTCAAAGCAGTGAAACAATTCAGGCCCTACATATTAAAAAATCGTACCAAGGTGATCGTCCCATACCCAGCTGTAAGATCCCTTTTTGTATAGAAGGAGTTAGGAGAAAGAAGGGACAATTGGGTAACAACTCTTCAAGAGTATGATCTCGAATTCAAGCCAGATTCTATAGTTAAAGGGCAAGGGTTGTGCAAACTAATGGCTGAGAATGGGAACAACGACGAACACGCTTGGGAAGACGAGGCTGAATTACATTTGATGGATGTATGTCCTTTGTTCATAGCCCCCGAATCTTGGTATAGAGACCTCGTGCATTACCTTCAGGCGGGATTATTTCCAGAACATTGGAATTCTAAGCAAAGAAGAGCGCCACATCTCAAATCAGCCTCTTATCAAATTGTTGAAGGAATATTATTCAGAAAAAATTACGACGGAGTTTTTCTTAGATGCTTGGAGAAAGAAGACACGACCAAAGTAATGACAGAGTTGCATGACGGGCCTGCTGGAGGACATTTTTCAGGAGATACTACAGCTCACAAAATTCTCAGAGCCGGTTATTATTGGCCCATGCTTTTCAAGGATGCACATGCCCATGTCAGGAAGTACGATATTTGTCAAAGGTGTAGTGGAAGACAATCTAAAGCAGCCGCACCACTGAAGCCTGTGATGATCGTGGAGCCGTTCGAGCAATGGGGATTGGATATTATTGAAGAAATAAAGCCGAAATCCTCCCTGCAACACAAGTACATTCTGACCGCGACCGATTACTTCACTCGCTGGGTCGAAGCCATCCCGCTATGCAAAATAAATGAGGACGCGGTCATCATCTTCCTGCGGGACCATATTATGACCAGGTTTGAAGTTCTAGTTTCTTTAGTCTTTGATAATGCTACTTAATTTTCATCGATTAAATTAACTTCTTTTTCTCATGATAAAGGAATAAAGTTGCATTATTCTGCTAATTACTATCCACGAGGAAATGGCCTGGCTGAATCTACCAATAAAAATCTGATTAGAATTTTAAAGAAGATTGTAATAGAAAACCACAGGAGTTGGCACTCAGCACTACGAAACTCCCTTTGGGCCGATAGAGTTACCCCCAAGTCTTCGATAGGAGTGTCTCCGTATACCCTTGTGTATGGTAAAGAAGCCATTCTTCCCCCCAATATCATGCTACCCTCTTCCATAATAGCTCAAGAATCTAGAGGGTCGGATGATGAAGTTTTGCAAATGAGGATATATAATCTCCTGAAAGCAGAAGAGGTTCGATCTAAAGCCAGAGAGCGCTTTAAGCAACAGCAAGAGGTAATAAAGAGATGGTTCGAAAAACATAAGGCATGAACAAAATACTTTGAGGTGGGAGATTTGGTTCTCAAGTGGGATCACCCCCATGATGAGAAAGGAAAACACATGAAATTCCAACAGTTGTGGGTAGGTACTTTCTAGATTGCGACAAAACTTGGCCCTTCCACTTATAAGTTACAAGATCTGCAAGGGTGGGAAGAGAACTTACCAGTAAATGGTTTAGTTCTCAAGCCTTATTTTTCCCGAGTTTCATTTGTCTTCTTCTATCTTGTATATAAATAATCTGGCTTGGTCGTCTTTTTGAGTCTTTGAGTCATGAAGTTTAGTTTTGTTTAGTTTAAATTTCTGTTTGATTTCAATAAAAAGAAGCAAGCTTTTGGTTGCATGGAGAGCATTAGAATTCTGGACTAACTAAAATCCTTGATTATAAGACTATGTATTATGGTTTTCTCTTATAGAATTTCTTCTAGTTTAGTAGTTTTCCTAAATGGCTATGAATGCATTGAAGTCCTGCTTAATCCCTGTAAAGTAACTCAAGATTAAAAGGTATGGAATACTATTTCGAGGCTCCATCCATCTCACACTTAAAAACGTCCTAGGGGGTGACAGAAAAAGACCCATGGAAAGAAAGCAGGGTAAACAGTATATTATATATAAATGATCCCATGCCGAGAATTGAAAGCCAAAAGGCTAAGATGAGTCAAAACTCCTAAGAAAGTAATATGTACCAAAACAAAGTACTAAATCATATGAGTATAAAATTGCCAAAAGTTCTTCTCCGTCCGTGAGTTGAAAATTAAATACATCTCTCACACAAAAGGACACTATGGATAGAGGAGCCTGAATACAAAAAAAATTCAGAAAGAAAGGCATGAGGAGGACTCAAAAGGACAAAAAAGTCCAAGCACAAAAAAGGTGCAAAATGGCGTGGGAATGAGGAACAAATGAATATTTCTGTTTACCATATGTTATGATCCTGTGGTGTCCAAGCTTGAAGCTACCCGAAGACAGAAGCAAAAATGAAACTCATATTTCTGGCCTCGAAAGAGTTATCTTGACTTTGAAATCTTGGTTTCCATTTTCCTAAATTGGACTACCCTCAATGATTAAAAGTACATATATTTTCCATTTGGGAAATCCATACATCTAGAAGAATTCAACATGTTGGTTTTATTATTAGAACAGTCTGTTACTTAAGAAAAAAAAATTGTCCAGAGATCTAGGTTCACCAAGTAGTCGCCAATTGTTGCAGCTGCAACTGTTCCCCCCTTTTACAATTTTGATGCTATGTTGAATCAATTGGATCTGTGAGTTTGGCCACGCTCTAATTTCAGATTACTTTTTGAAGATCAACTCTCATCCTATTTCAGAAGTTGCTTATTTTTGTTTTTTTTATGCTGTGGGTCGTAGATTTTGAATTTTACTTGCTGCTCGAAGATAAATCAGACCTTTGTTCTTTGTAAAACCACTGTCTCTGAGGTGAAACAGTTTTAACCGTTGCTGAATTTTTGAGTTTTCAAACAATTAATATTTTTATTGATCGGGCGTCAAATTATGTTTGATCGGAGGTTGTTGTATGTTATTCTTCTGCCATTGCGGCTCTCAAAGTGGCAAGCTGCTCGAAATGTAAAGTGCTCTTCCCGTCGATGCGTGTCAGTCTTCTGGTTGCATGTCTATAGCCTGTTTCTCTTCCACCGTTGCGGCTCCCACATCAGCTAAGCACCCGATGTATAAGTACTCTGCCCGCCGATGTGTGTCAGTCTTCTAGTCGCATGTCCAAAGTATTTTTTCTCCCACTGTTGCGGCTACGAAAAGCTCTTGGCTTCCAATGTCGTTGTTCTTTCGATTTTTGACTCAGAATTTTCCTGCCCAATTTTAAGTCATGACCGCTCCGACTCCAATAGGATCAAATGTTTCGTAGCACCCGTCGTCTGTTAATACACTCTTACATGGCTGTAAATAAGTCTACCCAGCCAATGTTTCATGTTTTAAGCCGCCGATGCGTTTCTTCTTCCCGTCGTTAGTAGGTTTTCGAGCCTATGGGTGGACGAGACAGTGGCAACCACGCTTGTTAAGGTTTCCAGAACCGAAGGACATTGCACGACCCCTCTTGATGATTACTCGTTTATAGTCGTAGTGTGATTTTTATTGAAAATGCAATCCCAATAAATGATAGATGTTGTTTAATTGCAGGTGAACTCAAGATACTGTTCAGACTCCCACAACGCGAGGGTATAACCGAGAGATAGGTGGCAGAAGGAAGCCGGGTAGTTTTGGATAAAGGTCGAACTGCAGCTGACAGGATCGCAAGGAGGGATAACAAAGGAGAAGACAAAATGAATAGCAAAAAAGGTGCAGACTTGAAATGTCTGTCAGTTACTCAGCGGATCATGAGTGCGTGCAGAAAAGATAAAAAATAGAGATATGAAACGTTTGGGGGGACCGAAAGGTCACACGCTGGGGAACATCCCAAGCGGTCTACTGTTTTAGTTTAAATATTGAAAAGTTAGAACTAAGAGGGTATTTTTCCCTAGAAAACTTGTAAACTAAAGCTTGTAAGAGGAACTATTTCGTTTTACAACCAGAGACTGCAAATTTTGCCTGTTGGAGAAAGTGCTATGTGGAATGTATCAATGTGATTAAATGAGAAATGTTGAATGGGAACTATTTCATTTTCAACTGTGTCTCATTAACTGTGAGAGTGTTCTAAATTCCTGAACCTATGTTCTTGTTTGAATGTTCTTTAGTATAATTTGTGATGTCTTCCACCATGAGTAATGGGATTTTTAATTGTTGATAAGCTATATTATCCTGTATACTTTTATTCATGTTTATATGTTTGGTTAAAAGAGAAGCTATCTGTGATTTGCCCTAACACATGGATAGTGGTGCATTACTCATGAATTAATATCCAGTTCTCTAGAGATAGTTTAGTTAGTATTTATTTTCTTGCATATATGTGATTTGGATGCTTGTGAGTTCTAAGACGAGAGGTAAGAACCTGCGCATCACATTGTGACTACTCTTTGCATCCTTATCCCCTTGCATGGTTAATTAGGAATGTGCATATCATACTCTAAGTCAAAATACAAAAAATAAATACGGTGTACAGGGCCGCAACCGGTAAACCCTTTTGTTACTTGACATACGATAGCTGGACCACAAACCGGATGGATTCCCTACACCAAATAGTCACGGGCTAATTGGGAACGTTGACTGGGGAGAATCCCTTGCTGTTGTTGCCTGCGAATTTTCAGGCCTCAACAGATTGATGAGTGCCTCTTTTCGGTTTTACGAGTTCAAAGAAGGTAACAAACACTCGGTATAGCTTGTCTGAATACAAGTCCAAACTCATATGTTTTACGAACCTGAGAGAGGAGGGGTTCATTCCCGAAAACGGGTCTCTCAATGTTTAATTTAACAAGTCCAATGAAAGAAAAATTGGTATCGTTCATGTTTAGAGAGTCTGAACGACCTCAGAAGAAGACTCCAAAGGGTCCTTTTTTGTATGATTTAGTCCCTAAGGCCAGAAAAAGTATAAAATAATACCTTAGAGAACTCTTCCAGTCATGATTGGCTGGAGTGTTCCTTTTTCATAAATAGTCTATCCAAACTGAAAAAGAGATAACCTACCATTGGAGAGACAACTCTTCAAATGCTTTAACAAGCGTGAAGAAGACAAGATCACTCATCAATCTTTTCGTATTTAAGGAGGATGAAAAGAGTTTAAAGAAGACTCCACTAGGTCTCTTTTCATAATAAGAGATTTTACGAGCCTAAAAAAAATTAGAAATAGAATCGGACCTTTGATACTAAGTTACGAGAGCATGACCAAAGTGTCGCAATAAATGCTCAAAGACTTTTTCCGTTTGATGGTAGTACCAAAAAGTAAAAAATGAACTCCCGAAACTTTACTACTACCACTCTTCTATCCTACAAAGACTCAAAAACAGGTGTTAAATGTGCCAATAACTGACATTAAGGGATTACGACTAATACATTTTGATTAATATACTATTTTAAAACAAAACCATAGCATGTCAAACCCAAAAATGTGTATAAAAGGCATGTAAATAGTGAAAAATCAAACATTTTACTATTTACCCATAGTGGAGAGCATTTGGAGCATTTTCGTGGTCAGATTTTCAGTCGCTGATATCGGGAGCTTCCACCGTCGGATTCGAGCATCGTCAGTTATAGGTAATAGCCTAGACCCTACTCTTTCATCTTATGTCTTCAATTTTGATTTTTAATGGTGTTTTGAGATCATATGGCAAGCCCTAAAATCATGGGAGCAGGCACCACTCTTATCCCTTGCGAGATAAGTGGTACCTCGCTAGAACCACGGTGAAAACATAGTGCACAGGTGATGCCACCGCCTCTCCTCAACGGGGCACGGGCGGTGTCGGCTGTGGAGAAATATAAATAGTCACAAAAGAAAAACTAGCTCATTTCAATTGATTTGGATGATTAAGAATGATTCTAATGAGTCTTATGATTGTTTTTGGCAGGTTCTTGCTGATAAAAAATGGTCATATGGAAAGAGAGACAGCATGATAATGACGACACCTTCGCCGATTGAAATGTAGGTTGCATAGCCACATTGAGAGACTATGGACTCTTAAAATTATTCCACACACCCAATATGGTATCGCATGAGCGATTGCTAAAGCATATACTCTGGATGTGGAATCCTAAGCAACAACATTTCGAGGTTGGTGCTCATATTTTGATAGTTGAGGTAGAGGACATATACTTCCTGAGTGGCCTTTCGAGACAGGGTGATCCCATCTCGCTGATTGGTTCCCGTGGAGGGGATATTACTACATAGGAGTTGATAGACTGTCATTGTATTCCTGGGACAAGGACATTGGGGAATAAAATCCCCATAAAATAAGTGATGGATGTACCTTTACGAACTGTATTGTTTACCGTGCAGAGAGTGGAAGGAAGCCAAGGAGTGCACCAGGCATATAGAGTACATATGCTCTATGCCATAGAGGCCATGGCACCTACAGTCTTTAACTGAGCGGAATCCCTGCTTCCGATATTCAAGGATCAGCTGACCAAGCGTCGGCAGGGGGAAGTGAAGCAATTTGGTTTCGGTTCCATTCTAGCTTGTTTCTTCTTTGAGTGGGTTCCATAGATGAGACCCCAGGTGGTCTTTACAGAGCTGAGAGTGCGGGACCCTCACATGCAGAGGTGGCTCCAGATTATGGCCCATACTGGAGAGGGCAGGGGGAAGGTGAATTTCATTGACCCATTCTTTCGATGGTTGAGAGATTAGATCCTCATGGTGGAGGATTATGCATATGCGGGCACGAACTTTAGCGGTGATCCTAACCTACCGCTCCCACTTGGTGGACAGTGGGGTGACCTCAGTAAGAAACAAAAGACCCTAAAATGGAAATAGTGCTTTTATGTTTTTGATGTTTTATATTTTTATGTTAAGTAATGAGACTTGAATGTTTTCATGCAGATGTCAGAGCAGCACGACCTGGGGGAGTTTTCCCATTGGATAGATGAGCCAGAGCCCGTTTCGTACCGTAGGGTGACGATGTGACCGAGGAGTTAGAGGAAAACCTAGAGAGGTTGACCCTAGAAATTCCTGATGCTTCGATTGATGATCTCCCTTTGAGGTATTAGAGGCCTACATCGAGAGTACCGGGTTGGTTTAGTAAGCTACTACATAGAGTAGCTCAGGTAGTGATGTGTTACCACCAGCATCACTAGACGATGTGTACATGATATATCCATTGAAAGTTTATAGCTTCAGTATTTTGTATGGTGATTTTTACTTGAAAGCCTACATGCTTCAAATGAGTTCTTGTGACCTATTTTTTGTAAAACATGTTCATATAATGTTACGGAGAGAAATTCCTATGGCTTGGGGTACCAAAACAGACAACTTGACTCTAGAAATCAATCCTTTCCAATATGCAATAGAAATTAAATGTCTAACACTAAAGGATCAGACCTCGTACCTTATTCCAGACGGTTGAAGTAGATCCCCGTTGAGCTTTCCAACTTCAGCTTGAATTGATAGATTACTTCCTCAACAACAAGTAAACAATACAAGCATTCTATATATCATGGTGTTAGATCTATTCTAGCATATATAATCAATAATGTATAACCGTTTGACATCATCCAATGGATAAAATATTCATTCAAACACACATTATTGGACAGGAAAAGATATTTCTATTAATATAAATCAGAGATTACAAGATACAACCTCTAACGACACGTCTGCGAACTGGAGAAACTGAATCCCCCACTTAGGCCTCCACCACTTCAATCCTCCATCACTATATAGAAAGCTCAAAAGCAAAAGACAAGCTTGGGAAGAACACAAAAGTGCTCCAAGGGACAAAGGGATGTAGACTCAAGCATAAGTTCCGACAACAATGGACTATAGTTTCTTTGCTCTTAGTTCTCTCTTGTGCCTTCAATGTACCAAGGGGTTCCTTATATAGTTTTTCAAAGGGGTAATGAAAGGTCGAATCCGAGCAATCTCAAGGCAAATGGAAGGCCAAGAGTCAAATGAGTCGGATCCATGTCAAGGAAAACTCCAAAAGGATTTGGATTTTGTACACATCCTGATGTACGCGGTTTTAGTGGTCAAA
>LPNX010289449.1:23571-49542 GCA_001517045.1 Pseudotsuga menziesii
CCACAAGTTGTGAGTCCATCAAGACTACCAAGTTGCAAACATCTTGGGAGGAAGCTTTAGTCAGAAGACCTATGACTACTTGATACTCAGCGATATTGTTGGTAGCAAGACCAAAACAAACTGCTCCTGAGCTGACCAAATTGTAAGCTGGGGAATAGAGAACCCAAGCAGCTGAGGAAATCATCAAGGTGTGGTGGCAAGCACCATCAACGAAGTCGTAGAAATTCATCTGCTCTGCATGACCAAAACATAGTATAAACAGATATAGAGACTAAACTCAAAACCATATTGAAAATACTTAAATCACATTGAAAGTCAAGCAATATACATATATACAAGATAATATCCAAGAGAGATCTAGGAATAGTACCTCTTCAAGTACAACCCATTGCGAGGATTCCCTAAAGGGATTCCATCATAGTCTACGAGCTCGTAGGCCCCTTTCTCTAAAACTTTAGAAATGACGAAAGGACCGTACCACATGGATTCGAACTTTCCTTTTCTTAGGTTGTCATATCTCTGATTTTAAAATAAAACTAGGTCACCCTCGTTAAAGAAACGGGGTTGGACGGATTTATGATACTATGCCTTGACACGTTTCTTGTGTGCCTCATCAGCCAAGGCAACATCTCTCCTAGTTTTGTCAAGGTTGTTCAAGTATAAAAATCTCTCTTCCTCTGCGGAAGTGTCTGGGAGAAGTTCGACAGCAAGTTTCAAGGATGGAATTTGACATTGAATCGGTAAGATAGCTTCGAGTCCATAGACAAGCTGAAAAGGTGTGAAACCAAAAGTTGTTTTCACCGAAGTCCTATAAGCCCAAAGAGTGGAGAAAATAATATGGTGCCAGTTGGAATTATGGCCTCCAACCATCTGACGAATCATAGTTTTCAAAACTTTGTTAATGGCCTCTACCTAACCATTATCTTGCGGATAATAGGGCGTAGAGTTTTCATGGTGAAAACATAGCTTGGCACTTAGTTCCTCCATCATTTGATTACAGAAATGTGATCCGTGATCAGTAACTATGGACTGCAGGACTCCAAATCTATCTATGACATGATTGAACAGGAAGAGAGTAGAAGTCTTACCATCTTCTGCATATGTAGGCATGGCCTCAGCCTACTTTGTAAAATAGTCAATGGCTACAATGATGTAACCATGCCCCCCGACTGAGGTAGGATTACAATGCATATAATCAATCCCACATTTGGAAAATGGGCCAACGAAAATGACAGGGTGTAGCAGAGCAGAATGAGTGTGCTTTTTCAGATAAAAATGTTGACAAGGTGGGCATTTCGTAATAGCCTCGTGAAATTATTTAAAGACTGAAGGCCAGAAATAGCCAGCGCGAAGGATTTTCTAGGCTGTAGCTATCCCAGATAAATGACCGCCACATGTTCCATAGTGGCAATCATTCAACACTCGTTCAGCTTCAGCATGGGTGAGCCATCGCTGGAGAACGGAATGGATCCCACGTCTATACAAGGTGTCCTTCAAGATGAGGTAGTATTTCGCATGGTGATGGATACAGTAGCGATCGTCATGGGATAGATTTGGCTGAAATGTTTGTGTTTGGAGATAAATGAGAAAATTTCCACACCATGGGTTAGTAGTGCTTATCAGGAACAAGAATTCATTCGAAAATGAATCATTGGGTTCAGATTCCATTGAAGCATAGGGAAGATTACACATGAGCTCGGAAAAGACCAAGGATTTCTTTGATGTGGATTTGGAAAACTCTAGATAAAACTCCTGTAGTATGACTATCCATCGAGAGTACTTGCCCCTGAGCACCTGACGAGTCAGGATGTAATACATAGGGTTCTGGTCTGCCAATACAGTGGTTGTTCGGAGAAAAATGTAGTGGCAAAATTTTTGAACAACGATGACTGTGGCCAATGCTAATTTCTCCATGTGTGAATATCAGGTTTCGGAATCCATAATATTCTTACTAGCATAGTAAATCACGTGCTCCTAACCGTCGGGATTTTCCTGCACCAAAACCATAGTGATGGTAGTAGTGGAGGCAACAATATATAAGAGAAAATCCTTTGAATAATCTGGGGGGGTGTATCATGGGTAAATGAGTCAGAGCATGTTTGATATTATCAAAGGTGCATTGGTCTTGGTCATCCCAATATAACGGAGTGTCCTTCTTAAGGAGACGCATATAACCATGCGTTTTATTTGCAAAATTGAACACTAAACAACGGAGAAATTTTTCCTTCCCTTGAAAACTTTGGAGTTCAAGAATATTGGTTGGGGCTGGTAGAGCTAAAATGGTGGCAATTTTCAATGGGTCTATTTGAATGCCATCCTTAGAGACCACAAAACCTAACAGGCGTCCCGTCTCAACTTAGAAAACACATTTATGTGGATTGAGCCGTATATTATAATGACTGCATCTTAGGAAAATGTCTCTAAGATGACCAGGGTGGTCCTCCCGTCACTGTGAATGAGCAGGGAGGTCGTCAAGGTATGGTTCAACAATATGTTTTATATCGTGAAATGCATAGGACATGGCATGCTGGAAAGTAGCTCCAGAATTTTTTAATTCCGAATGGTAACTTCCTATATGCAAAGGTTCCCCATGGGAAAATGAATGTCGTCTTGTGCTGATCGGTGGGTAAAATCTCAATCTAATTGTAACCCAAAAAGCCATCCATAAATGAGAAGATGACACTTCCAGCACAGTTGTCGATAATGTGATCGATATGTGGAGTAGGAAAGTTGTCTTTGGGACAAGCTTTATTCAAATCTCTAAAATCGATACAGACTCTAATGGTGCCCTAGTTTTTATTGATAGGGAAAATGATCGATACCCATTCCGTCAGGGGTACGGGATAAATAAACCTAACTTTGAGAATTTTCTCTATTTCAGCTTTAATAGCTGTAGTCTTCCGTGGATGGACTTGCCTTAGTTTTTTCCTGACAAGTTTAGCAGTGGGATAGATTCTAATTTCATGGACCACAATGGATGGGTCTATCCCTAACATTTCTTCATAAGACCAGGCAAAAATATCACGGAATTCTTTGAAAAGTGCCTTGTATGCTTTAGATTCTTCTACCGAGCAGTTCTACCCAACATGAACATGCTCAATGGTACCAGGCTTGGATGATATGTCAATCAGATTTGTCTAAGTAATGTTGCATGGGTTTCCTTCAGAATTTGTGTCTTGCAACAATATAGGACTTTGAGGTGCATTGACAATATCAGTGGAAAACAGGGATGCAAAGTCATGGTTTGTCGAACTAGTGTTGGGGAGGAACGAGGATCGATGATGTTGATCCTCCCATATAGGCTCATTCGTACTCATGATCTCCATAATGGACTCATCGGAAGGAAAAGTCTCAGAGAGATAATCCAGAATAGGAAGAGATGGTTCTAACCAGTAGGGTAGGTGGTAAGGGTTCGAAGTCACTAGATGAAGTTCATCAGTGTGATAATCGGAAATGGTTTAAATGATGTACATTTATTCATGTGGACTCAACGAGGTGGAATCAACAATTTGTTTTCCCTTTAGATCATAATCAAATGAATCAATCATATTTACTATCACTGTGTTGGTCTTAGGAGGAGTGGATGGAAAAATCCCCATAAGGGATGAATCCTTCAACATGCCTACCCTAGTCAACTGGTAAGGAGGAGGGGACTGACCTAACATAGGGATGTTATTAGCTGTAGAGGTAGTAACATATGGCATATAGAAATCAAGCTAATCAATGGTGACAATTCTCCCTAGATGCAGAAATTGGACTATGCAAAATACCGTCGAAGTGACAACAGTCATGGTGTAAAACCAATTTCTTCCTAGAAGTAGGTTGTAATCTAACGGGGCGTCTACTACTTCTACTTGAATAGAAATAGTTTTTCCCCCAAGATTGACTGCAAGGGCTGATATGAGACCATGGGGATGGAAAACTCATCCATCAAAGGCTTTCAGAGTCTTAGGTGGTGTTACAAGCTCGGGAGAGCCAATAGGTTTCCAACAAGACAGGGACAAAACCAAAGTTGAAGCTTCTTCGTATAAGAAAGTCCTAAAGACCTTCTTTTTGACTACTTTCATGATGATTTGGAAAGTGAGTTTTTGAGGTAGTCTAGACTTACATTTATCGACATTGAAATTAATCAAATTAGTATTGTCCGGGTCTAAAGATCCTAACGCAGTTAACAAGTTTTTGTGTTGCGTAGGAAAACTTTGGAGCACTTCTAAGGTAGACATTGCACACTGTGCATGAGCGAGATCTTCAACTACATTATAAAATTAAGCATCTTGGGCATTAGGGTTAAAAACAACCTTCCTAAAAGTACTCTTGGGTGGACGCAAAACCATGTTGAGAGTAGGCTTCTCGATGGTTAGGGGGATAGTAGATGAGGATTTGTGAGAACCAGTAGAGGGAGCTTTTCCTGAAGAAGAATTGTCTTCTTTCTTGTCTTCAGGTTTGTTGTAACTTTGAATTTGAGTTTGCAGACTAATAGTATCAGAGGACATCATGCGAATTTCCTCTGACAAACTAGAGTTTCCCTGATTAGACATGTATTCTATCAGTTGTTGTTGAGAGGGAAAAGGATCCATGAGAATTGCGGGTGCGGGATTTGTTTTCAAAAATTGGGTGATTTCGTCCCGACGGGGACATTCTTTTGTGAAATGGTCACCCCGACATAGCAGACATGGATATTTTTCTTTTCTTTTCCCTTTATTGTTATCGTTGGTGGTTGGTTTTGGATTCTCCTATTGGTTTCTAGGTTTATTATTTTTAGCTTTACCTTTATTTTTATTGTTGCCGGAGGTTTGAATACTCTGAATAGAATTGACCTCGGTGGAAACCTTGGGAGTCGAAAGAGTAGGGGTGGTATTCTGGGGTTGCTTGGCAGGTTTTACTGCTGACGCGGACTGGATTAAACCAACAATCCCATCAACAGGGACTTCTACTGGTGGCTTTGCAGGGTTGGTGCTTGGGCGAGGAGCTTGAGGAATCAAGTCATACAAAGTTTCAGACTGGGAATAGACCAAATATAGATATTGGTATCGACTAATGGCTTTCTCTTCAGTAACGACATCAGCCATATCCATGTCTCGGGCGATCAGAGGCAACAAAGATTTAGTAAACCAATAATCTAATAACTGATCCAGAATAGGAGCCTTAATAAGTATTCTCCGCCTTCTCCACTCATGGATATGATCGGATATGTTGGTGGAGGTGTTCTATCGCAGAGAAGTTAATATAAGGATAGGAATCTGAAAGTGTGTAATAAATACAGTTTCCAATGAGCCAAAATCTACAAACGAATGTTGCACAAGTTCAATGTACCATTTCACAGCTGTACAGGTCAAAGTTCGCTGAAAGAGTCTTAAACAAACTGAATCATCCATAAGGGAGTTTGAAGAACACCACAAATGGAATGTCATGACTTGGTTTTTCGGATCATCTCCTTGCTTTGCATCAAAATTCAGAATTTTTGATGGCAAATTTACCAGAATGGGAGGGCACATAGGGTTATGTCAGATGGGGTCATTAATCAACTTAAACAAATCAGGCAAGTCCAAATTTGCTAGGAAAGGTAACTGACGATTAGGTTTCACATATTGGTAATATTGATATGGCATATAAGTACCAATAGGACCATGAGTAGACTCATAGACAAGTTGTTGTGACGAAGAACTATCGAAATATCCACCCACAGGAGGTTGATTTCTAGGATCAGAACCGCTAGGGCCTTTGGAAGGACGACCACCAGGGCCATTGGGAACGACGGGAACACTAGACCCTCCGAGACCTCTGGGAGGCAAACACCCAGAGCCTCCAGAACCACCAGGATGAGGGTCACCAAACCCTCCAAGGCCATTAGGAGGGAAGCCACCAGCCCCCTCAGGACCACCAGGACCATTGGGACCATAAGGAGGGAAGCCACCAGGCCCTCCAGGACCATTAGGCCCCCTAGGGGGAGGACCTCCATAAGGTGGTCCTCCAGCACCTCCTGCAGTACGTATAGGTATCCCCCCCATAGCTGGCATGTAGGACCATTTAGGTTGTCCCCATGGTGTGAAATTATTAATAGGATATGGAATTCCAGCATAAGGCATTCCTGTAGGATTGGGTGGATAATTAATGTTTCCTACAGGTACTTGATTTGCTGTATAACCATAACCCCAAGAGGTTTGAGTGGTTACAGATTGTGCCCCTAAAGGCTGACCTGAACTAGATGGGGGTTTAACCACATTTGTGTGGGTAGGAGGGACATAAACTATAGACTACTCTATACCATAGGTCTGTCCTTGACTAGGTACAATAATGGTGCCAGATAACGTAGGTCATGCCGGGGGTTTTCACCCGGCACTAGAAGGTAATAACGAGATAGGAATTGAATGTTGAGCCCTAGGTGCGGAAGACCTGGGAGGATTGGGAACATACATAATATGGGAAGCAATGGGGTTGGAAGTTTGACCTGGATTATGTGGAGTTACTGTGTGATCTAGAATTGGTTCAATGGGTCTCATAGAATTGACAAGTGAACGATATCCCACAGGAACTACTATGGAATGTGATGGTGGTGTGCCCAATATATCATCTATTTTCTTTTCAATCTCTTGTGCACAGAGAATAGCTTCCTGGTATTGTATACGTTCTTCTTCATCTGGTGAAATTTATACAGAAGAGTTTACATGGGTGCCAAACGAGGCAATAGCTTGACCTATAGAGGTATCCCAAAATGGAGCCTTAGGACCGTAATTCGGACGAGTAGTATCATCAACATGACCTTCTGTGGGAGAATGGAATGAAGTATTACCCGAAGAAGGTTTTTGGACCAAGGGAGGCAAGTATGAAGGATATGGTCTTTTGCTTTCTACAACCACATTCTCTCCCACTTGGGAGTTGGTAGCAGCTCCTTGGTCGATAGCTTCCATAGGATTTTCTCCTGAAACATGAATAAAATTAGGCAGCAAGCCCCGTACTCTTCTGGACTGTTTCAGCTCAGCTAGTTTGTACAGTTCCTATCTAAACTAGGGTCTCAAAAACTAGAAAACACACCAAAAATTTCCCTACTCAAGCTATAGGTCAAACAAGCAAACTTAAATGACAAGAGGAGTTCAGATAGTTAAGTCTCTCACCAGGATTGTCAAGAAGGTGCCACTCATGATATACCTCGAGGGTACGTGCGTAGTAATCTCCTTGAATGCTATTTTCGGTGTATGGCTCCAAGCAAGACAACCAAAGGGATTTTCTTAGATGGATAAGGTATCCTAGTGGGGTCTCCCGATATATGCAAGGTACGTGGGAGCTCAAATCGGTAGTAGTGCTGTCTAATGCATAACCATTCACAAGGGGCCTTTTGATATACAATCAAGTACATGAAGTACCTTTCTATATACCTCAAGGGTACATGAAAGGCCATTTGATATACCGACGGTACGTGAAAGAACCGCGCGAGTCTTGGGATGTAATTCGGATGAGTAACGACAGCTCCTACACTTAACGACGCCCAAACACGTCTCTAACCTATCACTCAAATTTCTATTTAAATTTTAAGCTATAGCTACCGTTAATTTTAAAGTGGACGGTTAGGTGAATGCATGGAATTTTGACAGAAAAAGTAAAACCATGTAGTATGCATATGCAAATATTTCACTTTACTGTTTGTGGTATGCTTACCTACAGTAGGGAAAGAGAGAATTTTATTTTGTTTTAAAACCAAAAATTTCCAAACAACTATATTGAAAAAATCAAAATCAAAGACAAGCAACACTTTCCAAACTCATTTCTCTTTCTGAAAGCAATCAAAAGGGGAAGAGTCTCTTTTCCTAAAATAAAAACAAGAAGCACACTAAATGCATATGCACTCTATTTTTTTATTTTTCTTAAAACATAGATAGATCTAACTTAAAACTACAATATTTTTTATTTTGATGAGATAGTACTAATGCAAAAGAGACAAAAGAGCATAGAGAACCTAAAAGCTTGTGAGGCTAATCAGAGATCCAATGTCTTATGCTCAATAATGATAATGACCTAATCTCACTAATTTTTTTTTCTTTTTAACAAGCAAAAAGAAGTCTTCTATGAAAACAAAAAAATGAAATCAAGATGCTAATCAAATGTTTTTTCTTTTTGTCTTAATAACAGAAATGAAAAGAGACCTCACTACAGCCTAATCTTTCAAAAAATAATTCCTTTCACAATCACAACCAGCAAGCATGGAAGAAAATGAGTAATCAACAAGCCTAGTCTAGCTTTTGAAATCTTCAATCAAACCAATCTTTTACCACATAATTTCAAACCATGAGCATTCATATTCTAACACACAAGCTTGATAGTGTAGGGCTAAAAGCAAACAAACTCAAATTTTTGCAAAAAATGATGAAAAATTAGTCTTAGAACAAGGCCTACCTGGCACCGCGCTGGAGAGGTCTTGACAGAGAGGTTCTGGATGAGCACCGCTTTTGGATAATGAGGCTCAGATGATGGCACCTCTTATGGCTAACAGAGTTCAGGCGGTGGCACCACTTCTCGCCAATAGCATAAGTGTGATTCCCTGAATAGATCCAAAACACAAAGGAGAATGAAAGATCAAGTTAGAAATTGATTAGATCAAGGCAAAAATTGATGGATTGACTGTAAAAAAGAGCATAAAAAGTCAAAATAATTCAGATTTGAATAGATCTAAAGGTTTCAAACCAAAATTCACTAAGTCAGATGGCAGATCTAACTGAAGAGAGTTGGATATGCAGCCTAGATTCGGACAAGAGTTCAAGAACCGAGGAAGATCAGATCAACTGAGATATGCACTGTTCCCCAGTGGAGTCACCAGATTTGTAATCAGAAATATTGCAACTTCTGCGGATATAATTTGTTCCTTTGGTTTGAATGGTTTAGATCCAGAACAAATGAGTGAACGACAAAGGATGAAGACCTTCCCAGAATATTGTAGACACCTGCAATACTGCTTCGATAGTGAACTTGTGTACCTTCAATCAGATCAAACATGAAAACACATCAAAGCTACCAAAAAATCATCTACTTATCCATGTTAGTGACTAAGGAATCTAACAACATGTAGATGTGAAATCAGAACAACAATAATGTGGCACAAAAATCAGCTTTGCATTAAATATGTATGGAGAAGCTTACAACTGTTGCCTTAATGTCGACAAGCACCTTCATGAGACAAACACTTCATCCCCATAAGCTCCAACTTTTCTCTCTATGCTCTCCAATCACTTGGGCTAAGTGGTCAATCCAACATCATAACAATACCTCTATAGTTCTTCCCCTCAACTATGGACATGAGCTTGTATTTATAAGGCTCAATGGATAGGAATAGTTGAGAGAATTATGGGTGAGGTGGATCCATGATCCTACCATGGGGGATCTCGAGCTCAACTAACCCATAATGATAGGGATAAGGGAAAACATGAGGCTCATGATCTAGAAGCATCGATAAACTTCTCCTTTTCCCATTTTACCCAGGGTACTGCTTTTCTTCTCTAATGACAGAGCAATTTAGATGAGAAACTCTTTTGGAGCAAAGAACATAGGGGGTGGCACCGCTTCTTGAAAACTGGATACAGGCAGTGCTGAGCAAGGTACCGCTCATGGGCCACGAGGAAAGCGTGGTGCTAAGTTTTTTCAAGTAGAATTGACAAATAGAGTAAGTTTCCACTCTAAGTGTTGGGATTAAAGGCAAACATGGAAGTTAAGGGTCTTATCACATGGTGGTGACAGGATTTAGGTATAACACCCCATGAATCTGCACAGCTTGGGCATACCTCTAGGCCAAATTTTGCAAAATAGGTTTTCTACAGAGTGGGGTCCATGCAACCCTGGAAACAATGCATCGGCCCTACCCATGCTTCATTCTAGTATGTGAACTAAATTCTGCAAGTTGAAGGAGGAGTGGTTAAGAGATCTAAATATTCATCTCATAGAAGTTGTCAAATGTTTAGGGTAGGAGTGGTCGAACGTTAGGCTAGTGTGGTAGTGTAAGAGGAGTGTAAGAACAATTACCCAATCTCATTCAATATAGCCATCTGTATCCTCTCTGTTGCTAATTGTCTCCATCAATATCTCATGATCTGAATGAGGCAAGAAGTAACTTACCTTGGTTTATTCCTTGTTTGACATTGTCTGTAGATGGATGTTCATGCCAACAATCAAGTTTGTGAAGTGATAGACCATAGAACTTGGTTGCCCACTGGTTCTTCTTGATTTCCCATCTAGTTTAATATATTCACCCTCAACCACCATTGATCCAATAGGAAATTCATTGCCTTCATCATCAATCAATGATTAGTTCAGAATTTTCTTACCTCGAATGCATCATGCCAACCAATAATATGTGCCCCATTCATTGTCTTTCGGGGAAATAACTGCATATATGTGTCTTGGATGTACAAAATCTGAGATATGGTCGTAGTCTGTCAAAATCACTAACTGAACTTCCTATAAGTGGGTTGTTTCAATGACTACACATGGGTATACTACAAGTGACACACAATCCCAATCATTAACCTAATCCATGCATTCAAATTCATCCCATTCACCACTGCTCCAAGGGATGTAAAATCAAGCAAGTTTATGCGTCCATATTTCAAATAGGGGGTTGTTTGAGCTTCGAGCCGAATGAAATCCATATGTTCCTTGTATTGTTCTGTGACTATAGGAACGCGATCGATCTATGTCAACCGCTTGCCAAAAATTATTGACTGCCCTTCCTGCCCCTGTTGATGTATGCTACACTTTAGTTCAATATGATATCGTTGTAGAGAACCATTGAACTATGTATTATGCATCTTTGATATGGGGGTTTCTAGTAAACCTCATCTTCTCCCTTCATAGTGCGGTCTTGATGCATGCAGCGGCCCCGTCATGCTCACCTTTGTTGTGCCCGGTCTCAAACTAGTTCCATATATGCGGCACATTGTAAGTCTTATGCAACATACTCATCCATAATAATACTTGGGCATTTTTGAACTAGCCCGCACAACCATATGACCATATCCAATGTTGATCCATCTGTATATCTCCCTCCTTTAGTTGATCATAGAAAATTCGAAAACAATGTTGCACATAATGCAAATCATGGCATCTGTCATGACTTATATAAAATTTTGTCTCCTTCTGTATTATCCTGTTGTTAATGATCCTCTCAGGTCCATGCCTATACCTAAAATGTACTATGATGCTGACTTAGTTGAAATGGTAGTATTGAATCTGAATTTCATTTTGTGGCTGAAGGGTGTAGTTTTCTGTAAAATCCACAATTGACAATATGGTCGAAATGGGAAAGTTGTCCCTGCATTTTATGTACTGCTTATCCTTCCATTGCACTACATGCACATGGTGAACATACTACTCGGTTTTCTTGTAGAACTCCGTAAAAAAATCACATACTCGTACATGTTTCCATGAAAACAAGGGTCGTATTAGAATGTGACCTCTAAAGAATGTATATTTAGAAACTGAACGTGTAAGAGGAAAAACATGCAATAATCATTTTCACCTGTGACTTCACCAATGCAATATTTTTACTTTCATTTGCACTATCTGATTTATAGGTTACGCACTTGAAGCTCTGCAACTCCACGATCATACTTCCAAATTGATGCTCATCGCTTCCATGAATGCAACGGTTCAACAGAGAAAACCCACTACACCTGGAACATTTCCCATATAGACATGATTTTCCATAGTATTTTTGTCCTTCATTCCTTGGACACATGAGGCTGCTGAGAAAATATTTCAATGCATTCGGTGCTATTATAGATTCATTGCATCCCTGCTCAATGTTAGTATGCAAATCACAATATATATGTTTATACATGTCATAAAAATAAAAATATTTATATTCTACATGGTATCTACAACAACATGTGTTCCGATCAATGCATTTAGGAATGACCATGGTTTACATTTCTCAAAGGACCTTTTGCCCAAGTTCAATTGTGTGTGCTCATTCCTGAATCTCTCATAGAGTTCAATCTGTGTCGTTTCAAGGAAGTGTTTGATGTGGGGTTCACGTTTAGTAGAAACTTTTCTCAGCTTTAGCACGTCTTCATCTAATTGGTGAACTATTCATGTGCAAAATATATTCATGTGAAAATTATTATTGGTCTACATTGCATACTTCATCTTGTAGAGAGAATATGGACAACTTGGTGAACTATTCAATATGGACCCTTTCCCATGATTGCTTCAAAGTTTTTTTTTCAAATTGACGATTCTTAAGAGATAACTTCATCTATGCCATCATTGCATGAAATCAAATACATTCATGTGCAAAGGATTATTGGTCTACATTGCATACTTCATCTTGTATAGAGAATATGGACAACTTGGTGAACTATTCAATATGGACCCTCTCCCATGATTGCTTTAAAGGTTTTTTTTCAAATTGAAGAATCTCAAGAGATAACTTCATCTATGCCATCATTGTGTGAAATCAAAATATATTCATGTGAAAATCATTAGTGGTTCACATTGCATACTTCATCTTGCATGGAGAATATGAGACTTGTTTAGATGTGAAATTGGGAATTCTTCTTGTGAAATTAATTGTTGTCTATGAGAGAGATATTGTTGTAGGCATACGATAAAAAATAAATCAATGAAATGATCTCAAATCTTGTGAATGAAAACAATTATTTACAATTCACCATACCTATTAAAAATGATCTCTTCTCGCAATGAAAACTTATAGTTTGAATGTATCCACTAACTTCCAAGACCACTAAAAATGTTTGTTAGATTCCAAGAGTGATCTTCTATCCAATAGATAAAAGAGTGTCCAATTGATGATTGAATGTGATCCAAATTGCAAATTTTAGGAGCACAAAACGTGTTAAGAGTGGTAGAAAACCAGTGAAAGTTTGTAGCAAAACCGGGAAGGAAGATCTTTGTTTTTTAAAACTAGAAACAAGAGCGTGCACATGTTTCTAGGAGCATGCACATGTGTCTATGCGTACGCGCATAAACATGTGTGTGCGTTGCTGCCTAAAATTTATAACATTAACTCACTAACATTTATCCCACTTAATGACTAACGTTCTTCAACAATGTCTTGGTATTCACACATGTACGAGTATTTTTACAATATAGTCTTCACCACTACTTTCTTCTTTGTTGAAATATTGTAACTTCGAAGAATATTCTATATGTATATTTTTGTGGTCCCCGATGGTCCTACCGGGAGAACCATTTGTATTACATTGTACCCCGATGCTCCTAATCAGAAGAGTTAATAAGAGTCTTGAGATAGTCCCCTCTAATTGTAAAGGTGGGTCATTAGCACCCCAGTGTGGTTACTTGAGCCTACATGTGTAACTCGAGCCTACATGATTTAACTCGAGCCTACATGTCAAATGAGTTAAATTAAGTGAACGGATGAATATAAATAGAGGTGTAGTGCTCCTCATTTGACACAGACACAGTCTCTCTTGTGTAGCGCATTAGTGGAGAAGAGAAGGCTGGAGAAGGAGGAGGATCAGGCTTTGTTCTCCTTGCTGGTTTTATCTTTTATCTTTTTGGGGCATCTATATTGAGGAAGCTTTTTCCGGGTTTTTCCCTTTAGGGTTTTCCCAGGATAAATATTTGTGTTCCTTTTTCATGGTTGTGCTTGTCTATCTTTCAGTGATCCTGTTTATATGCTTTTCTCATGAAAATGAAATGAAATACTAATGTCTTAGCTAAGCATATGGAAATTTAACATGGTATCAGAGCCACCCTGAAAAGAAGACATTGTGCAGCTACAAAATCTAGGGATTCTTACTTTTTGGTTCTCTCTCCACAATTGATCAGAAAAAGAAGGCTAGGCTAACTCTCCATTAAAGGGTGCATCTTTCTGTCGAAGCGGAATTCGATTCCAAGCATTTTCAGTTTTCGGTGCGGGAAATTAGGGCTTCTTGCAGAAGAAGAATTTTTGAGTGAGTCCAGCATAGGATTTCTCTCCTCATCAAAATCGAATCCTAGAGACCTGGATCAAGTTTTTTGGTTGGGTGAAACTCTGGGAAAGTCAAACCCTAGTTTGACCCTGAGCTAGAAAAACCCTAAATACTAAAACTGCTAAGTTTTGGTACATTCGCTATATCCTGATATTGGTGAAGTTTCAGGAGCTGAAAATTTCAGAGGCCGAATATAAAACCCTTCTGTACACTGTGTCCAAAAATAAGCGTTATATTCGCTATATTCTGGGAGATATGCTCCCTCCAAGTTAGGGTTTCATCCTCTTCCAGAATTCATCCCTAAATACGACACCTGGGGACAATTGCTATCTCTTGGGATACAGAGGTCCAAATAGAATTTATGAAGATGTTCCACAAAGGGAATGGACTGTAATTTATGTGGTCCAAAGTTCAGACCCAAAATATGAAACAGTGACACATGGCATGCTGTACAACTTCACTGTTCTGAGCAGTCCTGTAATAGGTCACCTTGGGAAAAGGATCATACATCCAAATTGGTGAAACCAATTTTGATGAAACCTGTGGTTTTGGATCAGGGACATATGAGGTTACCTCAGTATGAAATTTCAGACACAGAGGGGTAGATATTGCAAAGATATCACAAAAACAGTGACGGGAATTTTTGCAGAAGCTGAATCGTCTGATTTGAAAGGTGAAGAATCGAGACTTCCAGAATCCAAGTACATCAGTCATCTAACCTCATTCAAGCATATATCCTGGTAAGGTCATTTTCTCATTACACAAAATTTCAATTTTTTTTGTAATTCTCTAGCAAGATGACTTCAAGCACTAAGCTTGAAGACAAGCTAGAAGGCATAGAGAATTTTCGAGCATGGAAATATAGGATTGGTCTCATTCTCCAAGAGAATGATCTTGAAAAGTATGTAAAAGAGGAAGTGTCAGAACCTGAAGAAGCTGAAGCCAAGGAGAAGCACAGAAAGGATATGATTAGGGAACAAAGAATTATTGCTGACTCCATTAAGGATCACTTGATTTTTCAAGTGTCATCCAAGAAGAATCCAAAAGAAATGTATGATGCCCTTTCCAGAATTTTTTAGGGAAGAAACATCAACAGGAAGATGAATCTAAGAGCTCAACTGAAGAGCACCAAGATGAGTCATGGAGAATCCATCCAAGACTACTTTTCAAGGGTTTCCCAGATCAAAGAACAACTAGAAGCTATTGGAGATAAGCTTGATGAAGATGAAATGGTTATGACTGTTCTCAATGGTCTCACTAGACCATGGGAATCATTCATTCAAATGATGTGTGCCAGGAAGGAATGCATGCAGTTTGATGTGGTATGGGAAGATTGCATTTAAGAGGATACTAGAGTTGCAAATAGAGAAGCATTACTAAAAGAGGATGATCAAGCCTTAGCCACTCATACCAGAAAAAGAAGAAGGAATCAACCCATCTTCAAGAAGGGAAGTCACAAAGAGCATCAACCTCCCAGAAGATTCCAAAGATCGAAAGAAAGTCTATCAAGTAAGGACTACTCTGGTTTTCAATGCTTCCACTGTGACAAGATGGGACACATTGCCAGAAACTGTCCTATAAAGAAGCAATAATATCAGCAGAGGATCAACAACAACAAAAGATATCATGCTTATCTAGCTGAAGATGAGGATGGAGAAGAAGAAGATGAAGGACCTTTGAGAAAGCAAGCAAGAGAAGAAGATGCGGAATAATATGTACTGTTTTCTGCTCTCTCTGGGTCTGTGACTCCTGGAGAAGACACTTGGCTTATTGATAGTGGTGCTTCAAAGCACATGACGAGACAAAAGAAAAATCTATCCAAACTTGAAGAAAAGAGCTCTCCTTAGAAAGTATCCCTAGGAGATGACTATCAATATCTGATCAAAGGAGTTGGTGAAGCAAGCTACAAACTTGAATCAGGTAATCCCTTAAAAATGAAAGATGTATTATATGTACCTGGTTTAAAGAAAAATTTAATTTCTATCTTAGCTTTAGATAAGAAAGGATTCATAGTTGCTTTCATAGATGGTCAAGTACTTATGTGGCCCAAAGGAAAGAATATTGAATATGCAATCATCATTGGTGAAGAAGAAGGGGGCTTGTATAAACTCAAGGGGCACTCAGAAACAACCTTTGTGCATGAGTCCACTGACCCTAGTGAACTATGGCATAGAAGGCTTTCCCACATCAATTACAAGGCTCTACCTCATGTGAAAAAAGTAGTGACGGGATTACCAGACATGAAGATCAAGCATGAAGGCATTTGCAAAGGATGTGCGAAGGGAAAGAACATCAAGAATCCATTCCCGAAGAGTGAAACAAAAAAAAAAGGTACGTTGGAATTGATTCATTCAGATGTACATGGTCCAATGTCTTCCACATCCTTAAGTGGCTTTGAATATTATATCACATTTATTGATTATTTTTCAAGAAATACTTGGATATACTTCTTGAAGGCAAAGAGTGAAGTGTTTGAGAAATTCAAGGAGTTCAAAGCCTTGATAGAGAATCTTTCTGACAAGAAAATTAAGATTCTTCGATCAGAAAATGGAGGAGAGTACACCTCAAAAGAGTTTGATGCCTTTTGCAAAGATGCAGGAATGAAGAGGGAACTAACTACTCCCTATAATCCCCAACAGAACGGGGTAGCGGAAAGAAAGAACAGAACCATCATGGAGGCAGTGAAGACAATGATATATGATCAAGATCTTCCAATGCACCTATGGGAAGAAGTGACAAGAACTGCTGTGTATGTACAAAATAGAATATCTCACAGTGCTCTTGGGTTCAAAACTCCAGAAGAGATATGTTATCCACCCGAATGGCACCTCTCTGTCCGAGTGCCGACATCCCTCATGTTGGCAGACAAAAGGACATCTATGGATTGAGGTTTGCCCAAAACGCTATAGATAGGCTTATGATAAAATACATTCCACATTCATCCAGCTGATTACTTTGATTTTTGACTATGTCAAGTCATATCCGTGACCTTATATTCATGCAACTCGCGGATCATACGCGAGTGTCGGGTGTTACAAGTCGCGGATGGATGTATCCGCGGGTTGCTCTTGTGGAAACTCGCGGATCATACGTGGGTTTTCCTTCTCCATACCCACAGATATGTCCCTTGACATTTAACAATAAAACACGCATTTATCTGAGATTAGTTAAGCCATTTACCTTAATCCTCTTAACTGTCTCAACCTCCTCAACCTTCGAAACTGCCTTATTTTCATCCATATAAATATAGGCCTTGGGGAGGGTGTTGGATATACACACTTGGAGAGCAAAGTTATGCTGGTGGATTTGATACAGAAGTCTTTGGAGCAGTGGAACTCAGAATCCTTTGGTTGCAAGTTAATTGAGTATGTTGGTAATCCCATACCTATGGTTATAAGGTGTCCATACCTGTACAACAGAACTGGCGACTCCGCTGGGGATGCCTAGACTGCTGTAGGTTGTTTCTATTACCCTGACCAGTCTTTGCTTTGAAGTCTATGTGTGATCTTGTATCTTGGTTCATACTTGCCTCATTATTTGAAAGTCTTTTGGATTTTTCTTTGTTTTTGAGAAAATTTTAGACCTATCCGCGAGTTGCTCTTCTGCACAATCGCGGATGCAAGTCTGCATATGCGGGTTGCTGTATTCAACGGTTGCGTATCATCTGTGGGTTGCACTTATATACAATCATGGATATGCCTAGAAGTAGGGATTTTTAAGTTAAAGTTTGCTTGTTCTTTTCTTTGTGTAATCCCTATTTCTGAGTTGATTTTCTTTATGAATGCTATGTATCTTGTCTGAATACTGTTGGTGATCACACTTTGTGCTTTTTCAAAATCCTTTCAGTTTATTTTGCTTGGCTTACTTCCTGTTTGCATGCTGAAGTAGCTTGGCCTGTTTGGGTTCTAGGTTAAAGTGTCTTTGTCCAGATCAATGATCAGGGTCTTGGATTCTGTTTTTCCAGTCTGTCTTTTGACAGTGGCTGGTTGTCACTTGCCTTTAAAAGTCTATAGTGTTTTTGTCATTGTATGCACCCAATATAGGGTTCCTAGCCTTCCTTTATTGGTTGTCTGTTGGTTCTGTCAGCCTGTTTGCTTCAGTTTGTTGCTTTTATACAGTCAATAAGATTCAAGTTTGCTCAAGTATAGTGCATTGTAGATGCATGGTAAAATTTTGACTATTTTTAAAAGCGAAAAGAAAACATTGTTAAGCTTTTGCATTTTGTTTTGTTGCATAAGTAGTGTTTATTTCAATTTAAAAATATAACCTCAAAAGCTACAAAAAATATAGGCTTAGTTTCTTTCATCGTTGCATTCAGTTCATCAATACATAATTGCAAAAAAGAAAAAGAAGTTTGTTTTTATAATGGCAATTTTGCTTTGAATACACCTTTACTTTCATTTATTTCTTATTTGAGTCAAAAACACCACAAGTACACCACTCCATTTCCTTCTGAGTAACAAACAGCCCTTTAAAATAAACGCATAATTTAAAAATTACTAGTAATCTTTTGTTTTTAGGGGCCTTTCACCTACTAGCTTAGGCTAGACTTGTGGGCTACAAAGTGCAAAATTCCCACAAGTTATAAAACTCAGACGTAGTGGGCCTTTCTTTAGGTAAATCCTTGACTTTATCACTGTATCTGGGAAGCTCCTCTCAAAAGGGAGTTAAGCACGAGGCCACGTGGAGGCTTGGACAGAGGAGATAACCCTCCGAATCCTTGTCAAAGCGTAACTCAGGAATTTTGTGCATCTGGGGATTCTGTCCTAGACAGAGTTTTGGGCTCAGCTACCCTGCCCATGCATATGATTCCGGCTTGCGACTGTCCCCCTAGACTGTTGGTATAGCCAAGGTAGCCTTTAGTCTCTTGTCTTTTAGGGTTCATACTTAGGTAACCTGGAAGGTTATTTCTGGTTCACCTTGAATGGGATTAGAAGGTAACCCTTGTTGAAAGTGTAGGAGGGAGGTGGGTGATTCCTCCGCTTGTGCCTAAGAACCACTTCAAGGATGCCAAGTAATCATTCATCAGCTTTCTTTGGGAAAGTAATCTTTTACCCTGGTTTGCTTGCTTGAGGCTTTAGGATTTTTATAGTGTATGCTCTCTGGTTTTGTCTGTGTTTAGTTGGCCTTAGGGTGTGATTTGACAAATTTCTAATTCTGGAGGGCCAACCTGTTAGAAGGTCAAGAAGGTTGAGAAACCTTCCTACTCTCACCACATTGGAGCCTCCACCTTTACCCCAAAGGCGAAGATTAGACACTGACAGTTCATTTGAACCAGTAGGGATAAGTGAAGTTCTTGGTGAACCAGAATTGATAGCTAACCATTTTGATTTTGACGCAGTTGAGATAGAAGAATTGCAGACTGACGATTTTGCAAGAAACTTTAACACCCCCTTGACTGATTTAAACGATCCTGTGATCGTTCAGGTTAGACCTTTTGATTCACCTGTATTAGGTGTCCCCGTGGGTAGGATCATGTCTTCTGTGGAAGAAAGTTCCTTTGTGCTCACCTTAACCCTTCCGGTTGAAGGGGTACTACCTCCCCCGGTAAGTGCCCCTAGATCTAGTTTACCTTCTACACCTTTGACTCCAGCGAGCTGGGTGGTTCAACCACCGGTTCACTCAAACTTAGTAGGTAATTCTGGTGACATGGTTACTGGGATCCCCAGTATACCTACCATTCCTTCTTCCTTTCCTTATACTACCCAAAGTGGTCCGGTAGGATCCTCGGCCTTTGTCCAAGGATTTCCTTGGAATGGGGGGCACATTCCCCCATCCAGTCCATACGTAGGTCCATCTCCTTCCTATGTAGGAGTGCAGTTTGGGAACAATACCTCTTATGGGAAAAGTTTCCAAACCCCTATTTCGGTCCCATACACGAGCTCTCCCTTTTCTTTGTTTAGCGGAGGGATACCTACTCCTATCTTTCAGACCCCTGCTTCTATGGGGACGGCTCGAACTTCTTACACTGCACCTCCCACACACAATCCAGTGGCTTACAGATGGAATCCATTTCAAATCAACCTTCCCACTTTGCAACCGGTGTCAGGGGGGAACCCCACTTTTACCCATGGGCATTTGGGGGCAGGTCCCTCTAATCCCCAAGCTGGCACATTTAATACCCTGGTTCACCCAAAATTCCTTTCTTGGCAACTTTAAACTTGCCATATTTGTCAAAATTGATGAATGACCCAGTGAGGCATGACCCCTTGTGGCCACCTGTTCCCACCAAATTGCCATCAGACATCCCTAAGTTCGAAGGAAAAACTGGTGAAGATCCTGGGGCTCATGGCACCACATTCCATTTATGGTGTTCTTCAAATTCGCTGAATGAATATTCAGTGAGGTTGAGGCTGTTCCAGAGAACCCTAACAGGTACGACAGTGAAATGGTATATTGAACTACCTTCTGCTGCTTTCAATAGTTTCTGGGACTTGGCTAGTGCTTTTCTTAGCCACTTTTAGCTTCTGGTCCGATACGATTTCAGAACGGACTTGTTGTCTACTTTTAGACAAAACAACGCTACCCACATCTCAGATCATATCCAAGAATGGAGGAGGCGAAAGAGCCTTATCAAAGCCACTATCCCTCCTGAGTTTCTTTTAGAGTGGTTCCTTAAATCATTGTTGCCATACATATCTAAGGACGTATCCACCTCAGGAGTGACGAATGAAGAAGAATCCATACTCAGGGCCCAACAATTGGATTTGATTTATTCACAATCTGGGATCTTATATGAGATCATCCCTGAGGCACCGAGGCCTTCACACGAGGCGGAGAAGCCTAAGCCTAGACCCCATGTCGATGGTGTGGTTGGATCCATTAAATCTCCCATCATAGAGTCTTTTACTAAACAAATTCACCAGTTGTCTATCAAACAGTCTACGGCAGAGGAAGCAAAGGTTGCCCTCTTCCCCCAGAATGAAATTTTTTTTGTACAAACCTCTTCGAAGGGCAATCAGCAGCCCGGCGGGAAGAAGAAGAAAGGTAAGAAGGGAGAGGGAAACCAAAACAAGCAAAAGCCCGCAAACAATGCTGATGGGGGTAAGAAAGAAAAGAAGAAGGTCAAGTTCCCTTGTAAGTTGTGCCAAGAGGACCACCTTACTCACCTTTTTCCCCTTATGGATCAAGCCCAGAAGCTACTCAAAGCTCAACAACCGGCTGTCCTGAAGGATCCTTTTCCCCAAGGACAAAACTCTGCTTCAGCTTCTAACGTAGCAGGGGGCACTCAAACTGCCCCTGACCCAAACTATATCAACATGGTTCAATCTTTGACTTTGTTACAGACTAGGAACAAAAACTATGAGAAAGAGACTCCTGAGAAGGGTAAAGCTATAGGTGAACCTTCCAACCCTCTCACAATAGAGAAACCTGCTGAAATAATGCCGAAGATACCCAAAGGTGTCTTTAAGAAGACTTTGCATAACCCAAATGCTAGGGCTACTTCTAACTACTCCGTGGTTGAAGACTTAGCTCAAACCCCGTGTGCAATGTCAACTTTAGAGGTGTTACAGAGTTGTCCCACTCAGCGGGATGCCCTCTTAGCAGCTTTAGGCAGCATGGACTCTTCGAGTCTCGTGGCGAAATTTCAGTTATCAGATGTTAAAATTTGCCTGACTTACCATGTATCCCTATCAATAGATGTTGTCCATGGTGGTAAGACCATTGGAAGGGAAGTTGTTGATGAGGGGGCCTCTACATGTGTTATGTCCCTGGCCTGTTGGAAAGCTCTTGGATCCCCAGAGATGGTCCCATCAAACACTTTACTTACTGCTTTTGATGGAATATCCTTCCGTCCGCATGGTATCCTGCCAGCTTTTGAGATTAAGTTCGCAGGCAAAGCAGTGTCTATTGAAGTAGAAGTGACTGATGCTCCTTTGGACTAGAATTTGCTTCTGGGAAGGAATTGGACTTATGCAATGTCCGTTGTTGCGTCGGCCATTTTTCATGTCATGGTTTTTCCACATGAGGGCAAGTTGGTTACTGTTGATCAACTTGATTTTACCCGAAAAGGTTGTTTAGAGTCTAATGATTCCGCTGTGCCATTGGTTGATTAGGCCAAACCTGCTGCACAGAGCTTGGGGGATGGAATGTATACATCACTGATGGGCACATTCGATTTTCTAGCCTCGGTTAATTACATTAGTTCTACTAGTGTGGGAAGGTCTATAGCTACGGTTGTCAATAGGACCGATCCTTGGGTTCTCCCAGCCCCACATGAACCGGAAGTGCCCTTGTCAGTAGTGGAAGTAGCTTATCAAACTATCAATCAAGCCACTGTTGATCCCATTCCAGATCCTCTAACAGTCTCGGATGATCTGGAAGAATTCTATTTGCCCGCATGGGCGGAAAACTATTCACATTCTATGGATTGTTTAGACACGGTTTTACCTTCTGATGAAGCCATTCTAGAAGCCATGAGTGGACGTGATAAGATTTATGAGGATATTCATCATCGATCCTATTTTCTTCCATAACTAAGCAGAATAGAAAACCAAGAGTTTCACGTGAGACTGTCAGAAGATGTTGATACACCTATCAATCCCTTTCCTAGGGAAGGAATTTTTGTCGAGGGGAATATGGAAAATATTTCCACAACTATACCTATTAACATCTCTGTAAACCCCGATGTCATGGAAAACATATATATAGGTGCAAACTTCTCTCCTGAGGAGATTGCTATCTATACTACCCTTTTCAAGGAATTCCGCGATGTATTTGCCTGGTCATATGAGGAGATGCCAGGCATAGATCCATCTATTGTTGAACATGAAATCCGAACCTATCCTGATGCCAAACCAGTTTGACAAAAATTAAGACCCGTGAACCCGCGTAAAGTGGCGGCTGTGAAAGCAGAAGTCGAAAATCTATTGAAAGCTGGTTTCATATATCCCATAGCTTTGACTGAACGGGTGTCCAACCCTGTTCCTATTGATAAAAAGAAAGGGACTATTCGCGTTTGTACAGACTTTAGAGACCTCAATAAAGCTTGTCCTAAGAACAACTACCCCACACCATTTATATACCAGATCATAGATGCATGTGTGGGAAGTGAGGTGTTTTCGTTTATGGATGGTTTCTCCGGCTACAATCAAATCCAAATCAAACCGGAAGACCAGCATAAAATTGCTTTCATTTTCCCTTGGGGTACATTCGCGTACAAGAAAATGCCCTTTGGATTGAAAAATGATGGGGCAACCTTTCAACGGGCTATGAACTTTGCTTTTCATGACATTAAAGCCATTGTCGAACCATACCTTGATGATCTGCCCGCACATTCTCGTAAGAGGATCCAGCATCCAGATCATTTACGGTTGATTTTTGAGAGATGAAGATATTATAAAATTCACTTGAATCCCCACAAGTGTGTGTTTTGTGTCGAGTCAGGAAGATTACTTGGGTTCATTGTCTCTAGTAGAGGCATTCAGGTGGATCCATTGAAAGTTGAGGCCATTGTAAATCTGCCTCCTCCTCGTTCTCTCAGGCAACTTCAAAGCCTGGAAGGAAAGTCTAACTTTCTTCGACTATTTATTGTTAATTATGCCAAGATCACTAAAGGTTTCATGCACCTGCTCAAATAGGACACCCCATTTGTATGGGATGAAACCGCACAACTTGCGCTCGAGGCATTGAAAAAAGCTTTGCTGTCAGCACCCTTATTACGCCCACCAGAATTTTCTAGTGATTTTATGTTGTATCTGGCCACGTTGGAATCGACCATCGGGTTAGTACTAGTCCAGGAGGACGATAAGATTGTTGAGCATGTCACTCCCATGTCGAGAAGTTAGCCTTAGCAGTTGTTTATGCTGTGTAGAGGTTACGTCACTACATTTTACTGAGGACCACCACAGTAGTGGCGGATGTGAATCCTTTCCAATATGTTTTATCTCGACAGATTGTTGGGGGAAAATTTAACAAATGGATAGTCATTATCCAAGAGTTTGACTTGGTTTTCCAGTCCGCTAAGTCTAAGAAGTCCTTAGTTTTTGCTGAGCTTATAGCAGAATTTCCTACTGATGAAGATGTTATCTTAGCCATGCTTTGGCTACACCTGAACTTAGATACTCCCACTTCGAGAATTTAGCCTTAGCAATTGTTTATGCTGTGCAGAGGTTATGTCACTACATTTTACTGAGGACCACCACAGTAGTGGCGGATGTGAATCCTTTCCAATATGTTTTATCTCGACGGATTGTTGGGGGAAAATTTAACAAATGGATAGTCATTATCCAAGAGTTTGACTTGGTTTTCCAGTCCGCTAAGTCTAAGAAGTCCTTAGTTTTTGCTGAGCTTATAGCAGAATTTTCTACTGATGAAGATGTAGTGGTTGAAGATGACTCATTCCCAGATGAGCACATTTTCCTAATATCCACCTCTGATCCTTGGTACAGGGATATTCTTATATATCTCCAGACTTTGAAGTACCCTGCAGCTTCCTCTAGGGAGGAACGACGTAAGTTACGCCTTCATGCCAAAAAATACCTCATTATAGGAGATACATTATATCGATGAGGGGTAGATTCCATGTTGCGTTGTTGCCTTACTCATGAGGAAGCAGAGATTGTCCTAAATTATTCCCATAGTGGAGCATGTGGGGGTCATTTATCTAGGTTAGCAATGGCGCAGAAGATATTGCATGCCGGTTATTTCTGGCCCACAATATTTAAAGATTGTGTGGAAGCAGTGAAGCACTGTTATCCATGTCAGCTTTACACCAGGAAAATGCGGTCACACCCTGCTTCGTTATTTCTCATTGTCTCAGTAGGCCCCATTATGAAATGGGGGATAGATTACGTGACATGCAACCCAGTCTCGGCTGGGGGGCATAAATACATCATTGTCGCTGTTGAATGATTTTATGAAATGGGAAGAGGCAATGCCTACTTTCAAAGCCGATGGGGAAACAACAGCTTTATTTGTTTTCAATCAGATTATTGCAAGGTTTGGTATTCCCAAAGTGATTGTCACTAACCATGGTAGTCATTTTCAAAATAACATGATGACGGAACTGACTTCCATGCTTGGATTTAGACAAGAACATTCTTCTCCATACTATCCGCAAGCAAATGGTCAGGTTGAGGCTGTCAACAAGACTTTAAAAACTATCCTTAAACGTATAATTGATGCAGCCCACTCTAACTAGCACATCATGTTATATCCTACTCTTTGGGCCTACCTAACCAACGTAAAGACTACCACGGGTTTCTCCCCTTTCCAACTTGTTCACGGGGTGGAAGCAGTCACTCCAATTTAATGTGAAATCCCGTCTTTGAAGATAGCCATTCATGTGCTACCTGATACGACTGAGCTTGAGGAATTTCTGGTCCATTTAGAACACCTTGATGAACAATGTAGAGATGCGCTGATTGCTAATTAGGCTCATAAAAATAGGGTCAAAGCTCAGTATGATAAATCGGTAAAACCTAGGGTTTTCTCTGAAGGGGAACTTGTCTTGCTTTGGGACCAAGATAAAGAACCTCTGGGGGCAGGAAAATTCAAGGCTATGTGGTTAGGACCTTATATCGTGTCGAAGGTATTGAGTAAAGGCGCATATGAATTAGTTGATTTTGACGGGAATAAGCTGCCTAAGCCTAGAAATGGGCTCTACCTGAAGAAGGACTACGCTTAGGATTAGCACTTTTTCTTGTATTTTTAGTGTATGTATTTTTTTATGTACATTAGGTTGTCAGTTTTTTTTTTTATACTATCTACTGGTTGTTGCAGATGTATTTTGAATGGTATATAGGGTTCGCTGATGGCGCCAGCCGTCATACTTGTAACCTAGCTTCGGCAGCATGGGTTATCTATTCTCCCTAAGGACAGCTTGTTGCCGCGGGAGGCACTTGTCTAGGTCCTGCTTCTAATAATGTTGCTGAGTATAGGGCTATCATTGATCTCCTATGGGATGCTTTGTCACATGGCATCACCCATCTTGAGGTCTGTTTGGACTCTCAGTTGGTGGTTTCCTAGCTCAATCGAGCTTATCAGGTACGAAATCCTATCTTATTACGTCAGTTCATGCAAATTCATTTAT
>LPNX010289459.1:0-76202 GCA_001517045.1 Pseudotsuga menziesii
AGATGCTTGATCCATGTCTCAATGCATCTACACCCTTAGATCTAGGGTTTCCATGACTCAAGTGGGGCCTCCTTTGACTTAATTTTTAATTTTATCTTTAATTTTTAATCTTTTATATAATCTTTTAATCTTTTATTTTTATCTTTTACTTTTTACTTTTATCTTTTTATGTTTAAATCTTTTAATCTTTTATTTTTATATTTTACTTTTTACTTTTATCTTTTAATTTTTTAATTTTTTAATCTTTTATTTTCAAGTTTTATTCTTATATTTTTTATTTTTTATTTTTTAATTTATCTTTTACTTTTTATTTTTTAATCTTATATTTTTAATTTTTATCTTTTTTAATATTTTATTTTTTTAATTTTTTAATTTTTAATCTTTAATTTTTTAATTTTTAATTTTTAATTTTTATCTTTTATTAAGACAAGAGGAACACTCCACTTGGGAAATCTTCAAAAAATATTTTGACCATGGGGGAGGTTTATTTAAATAAAAATTGACTATGCTTAGTCACCCCCCAAACTTAAATACCATGGCCTTATTTGATTTTTTCCTTCAAAATCAAATAATTTAAATTTTTGATTTAGGGAAATTAATTAATTCCCTAGGAAAAATAGACTTTGCTTAGCAAAAAATGGTCTATCTCCTCAACCCCTTATCAGAATGACATGGGACTCGAAGCAGTGGCTTAGGAGGTTTCATAGCAATTTACCTTGCATTCATAGCCCCTATTACAAAGTGCTAGTGCTTGAGCAATTACATCAAAACTGAGTTAATTAACCACCAATGGGTGAAATTAATTAACTAAAAAAAATTAATAAAAATACAACAACATAACGAAACTCCGCAAGACTCTATACAAATGTCTAGCATGGTCATGAATAACATTTTGAACCCTTAGCCACCCCATGGACTTGATTGTTAGAACGCCCGTCACCACTTTGGAGGATTTTGAGTGAAAAACCTAACCAATTAAAATCGTTTACACAACAAGATTAATTGGAAAGGGAAAAAACACTCGATGAGGGGACTTCCCTAAAAACCAGTTCCATGGTGTGGCATCCATATCATGACCCACACTAGCACATATAATTACATTAATTTTCCCACGCAGGGGAGCGGACATTTCATTTTACAAAGGGGCAATTGCCCTGCAGAAGTGAAAAAAATCCTCAGATTTTTTCAAGGTACAATTTGTACAATTATGTACATCTTCAATGTACATGAGGTTGCCACCTAGTTGAAATAGGTGGGCAACATCTGGCTCCAACTTGGGGACGTGTGTTCGATCATCGGAGAGCATACGAGAACTCCAGACTTTGCAACCACAAATTCTCACCAATAACCAACATAAGTCCTCGTGTAGAAACCAATAAATAATCAATAATGAATAAATGAAATGACTACACAATGATCATACATATATGCATAAATAATTTTAAAGAATTAAATAATACAAAGCTGTTAAAAGAATTCAAGGAAAATGGTTAGAGATACATTACAGAGAGGGACACTAAGTATTTATCTTTTTGAAGAAAAACCTGATTTGTGGCTCGTTTGACCCTTTCCTGTTTCTTGTGACTTTGATAGTGCCTCACATCTTTGAAGATTTGCCAAAAGTCCACACTATCAAAAAACTGCTCATGCCATATTTCGTTAACTTCCTTTATATTTTCCGCGAAGCTAACAAACTGATCCTTTACACTATGTACATTATTCACATCCTGAAACACAACTGATTCATTCTGACCTACCTTAACTGACTTTGAAGCTGAAACAAACTGAAACTGAACTAGCACTTTACTGACTGGAGGAAGACTTTCTAAAGCCTTAGGTGGCTTATCTTTCTGGGCTTGTACATCCACAATCTCTGTTATAGGAAATGGAAACTCTATATCATCCGTCCAACCCCCTAAGTCATCACTTGAAAACTCATTAAATTTAGGGGTAAGGTTATGGTCACATGTTTCTTCTACTTTGTCCATATTTCTAGTCATGCAAACCATGTCCTTACTATTTTCTACTGAATCCAATAAATCCTCACTATTGTCAAACACACATTCATGACCAGCCATATTAACCTGTTCCATTCTTTCTCTAACTGCTAACTTTTTCTTTATAATCTGAAAGAAAATGGGACAAGTCCCTTCCTCATGTGAATCATCACAAGCCCTACAGTAAGGGATTACTGGATCATCAAACCAATTGTTTGCTTCCATAGGCTCTGGAGGTCTTTCTTGTTCTTGATAAGGGGGTCCTTTAGGGATACCTTTTTGCCATCTATCATTTGGCTTATGAATATTACTTTTATCTCTTTCCATGGCAACTATCTTATCATGCAATGCTGTCTGGTTTGCCTACATGGCAGCTATCTGATTAGCATGATTCAATTCCATTTGTTTAATCAATTGGGTGAGCTTATCTATGGAGTCACCTTGAGGTTCTTGGTTTTGAACTTTCTTAACTTCCTTTGAAAACCCAAGAACATTTGATTTCCCTGAATCTTGCATATTCTTATCTATTTTAATAGCTTTGTCTTGTGCCTCCTTAACATTTGTAGGCTCTTTATCCCTTAGCTGGTATCTCATTTCTCCTTCAAAAGCTTGAATGTAAAAAATTAAGATGGCCTTTTCAGGAGGCTTAATATCTTGAGGGAGATTCTTGACCAATTCATTAAATCTTCTGTTAAATCCTTCCACTGTTTCATTATCTTCCTTATGGCTAGAGTTCAAGGCAGTTAACAAGGAATGGTGATCTCTCTTATCTCCCCATTTATCATTAAAAGCTTCAATGATTCCCTTAAGGTCTTTAAACGTGTCATCATCATGTTCCATAAACCAATCAATGGCCTCTTCCTCTAAGGACAAAACAAAGAGTTTCATCTTCACATCCTCATGGTTGTGTGCCATACACCATTTTGCAATACATAAATTGAAATTTCTGATGTGGGCTTTAGCACTTGTAACATTGTCTCCTTGAAAAGAAGGCAATTTATCAACAGCTTTCTCTGGAACTTCATGAGGATAACCAACAATTTTAGAGAAATCACATGGTCTATAATAGTTATTCATTGTTCAGGCTGGTTTACTTGGATAAACCACAAAGGCATATTAGAAATTGGCTTCTTCTCCAAGACTTGTAAAGATTCTACAGGGAGCAAGTTTGTTTAACTTCCTCTAATAGCCTTTTCAAGACCTAAGAGGAAGCTAAGCAAACCAAAAGGCTCCAGGTAGAATACCTCACTATATATTTTTGAAGTGGAGTCGCCACTTGGAGAACAAGTAAACTTCCAATATGGGTAAAAAAAAAAAATTTAAGGTTATTTCAAAAATTTTATTAACACTTTAAAAACAAATTAAATTAAAGAATTAAAGAATTAGATCTAAAATTATTTAATTAATGTCAAGACCAAGGACAAAAGACTTGTCCCCGGCAACGGCGCCAAAGATGTTGCCGCCTAATTCACACTTTAAGATACAGGAAAGTCACAACCTGCTATGTGTGTCCTTGGGGGCAAGTGAGAGATGGGGACCACTGTCACCATAGTCCACAACTCCTTCGTTTAGGCAAGATCCCAACAGAGCCAAGGGGGGTAGTCCCTATGGGAAAACTAAGTTTCAGGTTTATTAATTAATCACTGATTAATTAAAGGGATCATTTAAAAGGAACGAGGCTAAGACCTTATGTAACAAGACCAGTGCCTATTACAATCGGAGTCTAAAGATATATTATGTCTTTACAATCTTACAAAATAATTTAGAGATTTAAGCTATGATTAAACTGCAGCTCAAGTATTTAAAACTGAAATAAACGAATGATATAATTATAAATGACAAAGGACCAAAATATTAAGCAATGCACAGATGGTCTATCAGTGTATACAATGTGAACAAGATTCCAATATGGCAGAGAAAGTACTTAAAGTGAAAATGATTGAACCAACCGAAAACTAAACAAATGGAAAGATTCTAAGTAAATAAGCATTCACCACATAACAATTGCGAAAATGAAAGTAAATACGACTAAAACGTAAAGTGCTGGAAGTAAAAATTGTAGTGCAATGTTTGGAGTGTAAGAGTGCTTGAAAAAGGAGTGTTGTAGAACTGGTTTTGTTGTGTCTCTTGGTTTATTTTAGTTGATTTTATTAAAGTTTTTCTTCTTGGATTAAGTTTTGGAATCGGTGGTGTGACTACCCCGATCTAGAACTTCTCCAGTGAAAGAAGGAATGTTGTTGCGCTCAACAAAGTGGGAACGAAGCCCACCCGTAGCTCACAGGTCAATCCCCAATGCCCCGGTGCTCAACAAGGAGGACGTCGAAGCGCGTAGAGACCGTCCGCGGTCTGCTACCCCTTCTAGCTTCCTGAGGTCACTGTTTTTAGTTGACAGAACAAGGGCTAGATGGATGCCTATTAAACTAAGACTTCCCTGTCCCCTGGTCGTATCTCGGATTACCCCGGAGGGTGATAACCGAGTAGAGGAGCAGGATGTGGGAAGTTGTTGTTGGTAAGTTTTAAGATTTAGTTTTATCTGAGTGATTAACATGCAAGATTTATTTTAAAGCGATCAACAAGATCAACCAAGCTGTATCCCTTATGGGAGGTGCCGGTATTTGATCTTGGACTTGTAAAACGAAAAAAGCTTGGTTGTAGTATAAGGAAGAAAGTTATTCTAATTACCTAAGTCCCTACTTCCCCTGTTTTTCATATCCAGCTTGAAGTCCCTAAAGGGAGATGACAAGCGGATAGAGGATACACAGGTTTGATAGGATGTATGATTACTTTTAAACAGAAAATTAAAGTTGCATAAACTTGAAAGAAATACACAACTAACTACAGTAAACTCACCTCAAAACAATCTTTATGACAGAGATGATAGTCTGTCACAAAGATAGGTGGGTAGCTGGAAATAGAACTAGTTATCTACCTTACTTCCTAATCTACCTGTCACAAAGATAGGTGGGTAGCCGGAAATAGAACTAGTTATCTACCTTACTTCCTAATCTACTTACTTATAAATTACAAATGCCTTACAAGACTTTACAGAATACCCCAAGAGACTCTCGTTGGGGTTTACAATAAATTGGAAAAAAATGAGAGAGAGGGTTGAGGGTTTGAACCCCTTTTGAAGCGGTGGAAGTTTGAAGAGATCTTGGGCCTATTCGGGCATTAAATCTCCTTCACTCATGCACAACCTGTCACAAACCAGCGAGCTATTCTTCGCTGGAAATCACAGAAAAACACTAAAAATTGTTGTTAAAATATTAGTACAAAATTCACAAATTTACATTAAAAATATGAGTGTAAAATATTGCAGAAATGAGAGATTTAAAGGGCTGGAAACTATTATGCAGACTGAATGACAGACAAATATTTATAACAGCTTTGAGCGCTTCGTGTTCTGATCTCAATTGCTTGATGTCAGACGAGGAATACCACGATTAAGCTCAAAGTGTAGATAAATATAGGCTGGAACTGATACAATTGCAATATTCAGAATAACTGTAAGAATCGGAGGAGAAATATCGAAGAAACTTAGCTGAAAAGTGTTTAAACAGCAGAAATATAAGCCTTAACTAATATATAATAGGCTGGGACCCTAAAACAAGGGTTATATTCACTAAACAGTGAATAAAACCCAGTTTTAAATAGGCTGAAAGTAAATGGCCGAATTTAAAAAAAATTGCCGGAATGATATTTGGAGAGATCTCCTTGCTTGGACAACCTGCAAAATTTGTGATCCTAGTGATGAATACCTAACAGTTCCTGCAAAATACTTTTTAAGAAATGTCAAATCATTCATAAAAAAGAATAAAAACACTTTTATTCTTTAATCTCTCCATAAAACACTTTGTGGAGAGCTAACTAGAAAAATACAATAAATGCAAACAAGACAAATACAAGGTTACCTTACAAAGATTCGGATCATGAAAGAGTTTGCAGCATAGTATCCCTCCAAAGAAATTTTTAATTAATGGCCCAACTTGGGCAAATCTTCAATACAAAGTATAGCAAGAGAATATGAGAGTAAGAAATTTCCGGCAGCATAACAATAGCATGAATGATCCCCTCTAATGAGGGAGTGAGACCCTCATTAAATAGTTGAGGCAAACCCCAACCTATTGAAGATAAATGGTTGAGATTAGATCTAGATCTAGGGTTTAATCTCCCCCACTAGATCTAGGTATTTGATTTTTCATTCTTCTCAACCATTCTCCACCCTTGGATTAATTTTTTAATCAATGGCTTAATGTTTAATCCATGTTCAAGTAATATTAACCTTTGGATCCAGGTCTTTAACTTAATTTCCTCCCTTAGATGAGCTTTTAGGTCAAAATAAAATAAAGTAGGCCCACTTAGGCGCCCCCCTCTAAAATTGGCGGATTCCTCTAAGTTTAGCGCCCTCCAAAATAGTGTGAAAACGTGGGCCCAAAAGATAGCGCCCTCCTCTAGATTTGGTGGCGTCTCTATGTATAGCGCCCACTATAACGTATAGTAGCGCCCTCTAAAATATGGAGATTCTATCAAATATGGCGGCTCCTTTAGCATGTAGAACATGGGCTTAAAATAGCTAGCGCCCATTACAATGGCTAGCGCTCCTCCAAGTGGTAGTGCTCCACTAAAATACAATAACGCCCATTAAAATAGCGCCTCCACTAAACTAGCATGCGCCCTCTTTATTTTAGCGCCCATCTCCAATTTAGTAGCGCCTCCATTAGTGGCTAGCGTCCCCATTTATTTGCACTAGCGCCTCCATTATACATTAGCGCTACCTTCACTTTGGCTTGCGCTCTTCTTTATGCTAGCACTCCTTCTATGTGTAGCGCCCCCCTCTAATTAGAGTGGGCCCTTCCTTTATATTAGCGCTGCCTCCAAATTAGCGTGGGTCCCTTCCTTTATATTAGCACTGCCTCCAAATTAGCGTGGGTCCCTTCTATGATAGCGCCTCCATATTAGCGTGGGTCCCTTCTATGATAGCGCCTCCATTTGTTTTGATATAGCGCCGCCTCTAAATATAATTGAAACCCTTCATGCTTGTGCCCTCCTCTTTGGTGAGGGTTTCAACATTAGCGCCCCACTATTTATGGTAGCATCATACTTTAGTGAGGTTTTAACTTGGACTTTGTCTTGGAGTTTAAATATTTATCCTTTTGACTTAGGATAAAATAAATTCACCTTAGATTAAAGTTCTCAATTTAATTTTTTTATTTTTTCAATTTGACTTAGGAAAAATTAAAAAATAACTTGAAAATTTAATATCTAGGCCATGGGGGGTTGAAAAACTTTGGAGTAAGTTTTCCTAGGCTTAGGAACCCCCAAACCCATTTACCATGGCATTATTTGATTTTTTACTCCAAAATCAAATAATATGAATTTTTGACTTAGGGAATTTAATTAATTCCCTAGGAAAAATAGACCTTGCTTAGACAAAAATGGTCTATCTCCTCAACCACTCATCAGAATGACATGGGACTCGAAGCAGTGGCTTAGGGGGTTTCATAGCAATTAACTTTGCATTCATAGCCCCTATTACAAAATGCCATGCTTGAGCGATTACATTATTACATCAAAAACTGAGTTAATTAATCACCATGGGGTGAAATTAATTAACCAGAAAAAATAAATAAAAATACAACAACACAACGAAACTCCGCAAGACTCTATACAGATGCCTAGCATGGTCATGAATCACCCTTTGAAGCCTTAGCCACCTCATGGACTTGACTGGTAGAACGCCCGTCACCACTTTGGAGGATTTTGAGTGAATACCAAACCGATTAAACTCGTTTACGCAACAAGATCAATTGGAAAGGGAAAAACACTCGATGAGGGGACTTCCCTAACAACCAGTTCCATGGTGTGGCATCCGTATCATATGACCCACACTAGCACATAAAATTACATTAATTTTCCCACGCAGGGGAGCGGACATTTCGTTTTACAAAGGGGCAATAGCCCTGCAGAAGTGAAAAATCCTCAGATTTTCCTAAGGTACAATCACGTACATCCTCATGTACGTGGAGTTGCCACCTAGTCGAAATAGGTGGGCAACACCTTTGATTAATTAAAGTAACTTTCATAACTATGGTTAAGTGACTTTGGGTTAAAAAGGTTAATGAAGGCTAAGCTATAGTTAAAGTTCACTAGGGTCATCACCCATTAGCCCCTCTCACTTCCCCCAGTTGTGGATTCATAGCCTCCCATCTCTTCTTCGTCCTTCTTCAGTTGTTGCTGTTTGGGATTTTTATTTTAAAAATAAAATTTACATATTTACAATATATTTGGTCATCCTAGACCATTCATATCCGGATTCTACAATCTGGGTGGAATCATTTCTTGTATAGGGAATCCCATGAAGTTAGTAATTTGTCCCAATAGGTTGGAAAGGGTTGACAACAAAGCATCCAACTCTGTACTTTTCAATTGGAAATTGGCAATTGAGGTCTTAGTATCACTTCCTCTAGCCTCCACTGCTTGTAAGCATCCTTCTCGTTCTATATTTCGAGAGGCCCGCTACAACTCAAACTAGCATGTATGATCAAAGTCCATAAGAACAATGCTAGCCCAACTGCAACGTAGAGGTATTACCGACTGTCACCTTAATAACCACCTCTCTACACTTTAGGTTGGCTCTTCTCCAACTCAAGGAGGGTTTCCCTATGATAGGTTTGCTAAAGCTTGGAAATGAGACACTAGGTGATATGAAGGCATGGCCTTAGCAAAATGGTTTTTGCGGTTGTAATATATAAAATAAAAAGGATTGATGGGAGGACAATGAAGACTAGTGCCAATCCCAAGGGAAAAATGGAGTTGAGGGAGGCTAGTCCAAGAAAGGGGCTAGTTCATGAATTGTTAGGGAAATTGGGGCTGCATTCACAATCCACAAATAAACCCTTACATACTGAAAAATAAACGTAGAAATCAGCTAGGACCCAAGAATGGTGCCACTTCAAAACAATGTCAACTAGGCTTGTCTCCTAAAATGAAGTATTACAAGCACTTACTCTAGAAAGATGATTTGAGCAATGTAATATAATCATGCACAAGACAACAAGGAATTGGAGGAGTCTTTTCTTTCACAACTCTTCCAAGTCCTAGAACTTGGAAGGATGCCCGCTTTGAATAAAATAATCATAAAACCTTAGATATATCCTAGGATGGAGTAAACAAATCAGAATACTCCAACAAACCCTAAAAAACTCTAACAACATCCATGGAATACTGTGGTTAAAGCCACAAGTACAATATTCAAGAGAAGAAAGGTCTAAGAACAGGGTCCATCCATCAAATGAAGGTGAATGATGACAAGAAGAAATCAAACCTAGCCTCCAAAGGCTCTCCAAGGTAGTGCTCCAAGGAAAAGGCCTTGGAAGGTGGAGCTCTTCCTCAAATAAAGTGAACACTTTCCGTGAAAGTGGTTCGAAAGGCACACACAAAAAAAATATAGTGCAACTCTTGAAATGACAGTTTTGGAATTGCCAACGTCCTCAATATTTATTGGATTTTCTATTATAACAACTTTTCAAAAATCCCACGGCCTCTCTGCACCTAATGGCCTTGAGTTGGCAAAATTATGGGCACTCAGTCAAAAGATAACTGCTCTTGAAGCCAATACACCCCTAAAAAAAATCCCATCAAATATGACCTAGATGAGTGTGGAAGTCAACATCCAAGTGGGGGCTTTTGACAAATAAGCAAGAGAATGATGCAAGAAACCCTCTTGAAGAGAATGCTCCATGAAATAAGCATGCATGAGTTTGTAAACAACCTTCCAAAAGGGGACAACCATAAAGAAAAACCAATGAATGATGACACATGTGAAAGTAGAACAAGTCATCAACAAGAGTACAAGTGGTTGCTTCCATAGATCAAGGAGTCAAAACCTCAACCAAGCAATAAATCCATAATAGGGAATGAACTCATCAAACATATGCTAATGGATGTCCACATAACAACCAAACCCCAACCTCCATGCCGACTCATCAATCCATGAAGTAAGGAGATCAGCCATTGATAATAGGAGCATCCAACTCACGATCAAGTGTTTACAACAACCGACTAACACCTTGAAGAAGGGGATGGCCCCATCCACAAGCAATGATGTGCCTCCTCATGTGCCAAGAGTGAAAAGCTAGGAATGCATTCAAACCAAAAGGATGTCCAATGAAGTGTAGATGCCAAGAAACAAGAGCATTCCACAAGAAAGTATTTCCTATCATCCATACAAGTCACCCAAGAGAAAAGAAATAAGGGCGCTCCAACTAAAGTAATGGAAAACCATGTTGTGGTGCTAAGCCAAAGCTTGGGAACAAGAGTGCTATAGGACAAAACCATCACAAGGAATCCATACATGCAAACCATCTTCGATAGGATAGAACACTCCATCAAAATGAGGATCCAACCTATCAAACAAGTGTTAGAGAGAGAGAGTTCTCTATGGAAGATTCAAAGGGTAGTCACCAATCATGAAGTCATCATATAACCTCATCAATAGCCACATCTCATAGCCACTACATCAAGAGAAGATATATCCCATAGCTACTTGCCCAATGTATCATGAACATCCATATGCTAGAGCATTATCAACACTAGGACATCATCACAACATGGAGAAAAAATCTAGCATTAGGGAATCTCAACCATCCATAGCTCCATCAACATGTAAACCTTATTGAATGTGTGACAAAATCACATGTGGACACCCATGCAAAATGTGGGGTAACAAGTCCTATTTCCTCCATTTCCACAACAAGACCTATTTCTTTCATTTCCACCAACAGAGATTCCAGTTGTGATTTCCAAGGAGCTAACTGAAGGGTAGAGAAAGTCAGTTCCCCTTGGGTGTTGATTATGTCTTGATTGCAAGAGGGGAGGCTACTTTTAAGTTTTTAGTGCCCTTACATCTCTTGTCAGAGCACAATAGCAACAAGGACACCTTCCCGAGGCCATGTATTGTCAAAGATGTAAGAGCAAGAGAAATAGTGCGAGAGGTCCAGAGGTGAAGAAAGATAACAGTCAGGGTGAGGGATTGAATTGTGCAGGTGGCAACAATGCATGGGATTAAGAAGGCCAACCACTTAGTTTTACACAAAAGAGGGAGATGGGTTGTATACAACATTGGTCATTGGTGTGGTGGATCCCAGGCATGGTGATGAAATGGAGATTGAATGTCCTCCCACAAACTATTAACTCTTTTGATATGGCATCCTTTAGCCACCTCTGTGAGGTTTTTATTCTAGGCCTCTTGATCTAGAACGGGGTAAGAAGAATTATGAATGCCTTGATGGTTTGGAGGGTGAGCTTTGCTTCACCCATCATTGCCCCATAAATTCAACATTACATTTGCCTTAGTGTTTAGATTATGTTTCACATGGAACAAGGAGGTGTTGCGAAAGTACTCAAGCCAAGGGGAGGTTTGTTGGAGTATTTTGGTGTGATGGTGATTGAGGAGGTGGAGGAAGTAGTGTGGAGAACTCAAATGATTATGGTTGAATCAACAATTTGTAAATTTTCCTTCAAAGCACAACTGGGGCTAAAACAATATATTTAAATTTAACTGAAATAACCACACATGAACTTCTTTACAGTATGCAACGGAATATAAAACTGAGAAACATTTACAACATCAATCACATCTATAGAAACAACACGATCTTTTTGGATAGAAATCCCCGGAAAAAACCCAAGATGGGAAAACTGTTGCAGTAGTATGAGATGTTGATGAAATTGTCATTGATGCCAACATGGACTTGCAGTGGCCCCACGGGATGTCATTGATACCACCAAGTCCCACCTGCAGTGCCTTGATCCCCTTCAGAGTGGGTTTGTGCCTTGAAGCACCTTGTACCCAGAGTGGGTTTGTCCCTGTACCCACACGATTGGGTTTTGATGCCACCACTTTGTTGAAGATGTTGAAGACCCAACTGATGATGCTGAAGACCCTAGAGATGGTCTTGAAGCCTTGGTAGACGTTGGAGAAGCCCATGAATTCTTGAATCCCTGATGAAGACCATGATGCCCTTGAAAAGGTCATGGTGATGGTGATGACCTTAAATGGTCTCTGGCATGTGGTGAATGCCCTTGGCTTGAGGTGGAAGCCCTTGTATTGATAAGATCAATGGATTGTTGGATAAAACCCTTGAAGACACCTTGATGAAGCATTGTAGTGACCTTGAAGATGTCGGCTTCAAATAAAAATGAGGTCAGTCGGCTCAGCATAAAAAAAATAAAATATTGAATTATTGCTATGACGGCCCCATTAAAAAAAAAATTATATCTAAATACAAGTCGGCCCCCAAAAGATGGTTGAAAATTTGTATAAATAGAGCCCTCGTGCTCTCATTTGAAGTGTGAATTTCGGAGAGGAACTCGCTGATCTGAGGTGAGCTCGCTAGCCTGACTGAGGCCAACTCGCTGACTGTGGAATTTTTTTTTTTGGGAAGTAGCTTGCTGAGAAGGAGCAGTGTCTCTGTGAAATTTCGCAGCTTGCTCTGAGATTTTTTTTTCGGGGGGTCTAGGGTCTGAGGCAGCTGCAGCTTGACTGAGGAAGATAACTTCGTGGGAGCAGTTAAATATTTGGCAGCAGCAGTCAAATTTCGTGGCAACCGATAAATTGCATGGGTTGAGTTTTATGTCATTAAAGAGGTTGTGGGAGCTGTTTCTTCACTACTGGACGCATTAGTGGTCATCTTTTTGCCATGACCACAATCTTCAATTGACAGTGGTTTGCACTGTATATTACTCATCTGCAGGAGTGTATTTCACTGCTATTGAGCATTATAATCTGTCTTTCTTAAGTGACAGTTCACTACAGTCTGGGCCTAAAGAAAGCTGCTACAGGTGGGAAGAAAGGGTCTCCACTATATACCAGTTATCTACAGCCAGTCTGGGCACAAAGGGAGGCTGCCACAGTTAGAATAAGAGAGTCTGCGACTTATACCAGTCACCTACAGGGTCACTGAAGGAGGGCGCTGCCCTAGTGCATTAGTGTGATCAACAACAGAGTTCCTACCATTGGTGAAGGGCATGGTCTAAGAGAAACATGAAATCTCTGTTATAGAAGACGTAGGAGTAAATTGTGTTACAGTATATGTGGGGAGACTATATATTGCTGCTGGGCGTATTAAGGAGCTCTCTCTTATCATCTGAACACTTCTTCTTAAAACTGGACCAAAGATACAGTCGCGACAGCTAAAAGAACGGGTTGGCTAACACCCATATCCTACAGTCAATCAGCGACAGCATTGATATATCCACTTATTTTTTTTTACTGTTTAGCAGCTTGCTTGCATTCTAGAGACATTTTTCATGGCGTCTCTAACCTTGTAATTCATCACTATTCATCCTTTAATGTATTGGTATTAATTCAGCTCTTTCTTAAGCTGTTGTTCTTGGTTATTGAAGACTGTCCAGTTTACTCTATTGTATGATAATGAAGAGGAGAACTGATCCTATGAAGGTATCCAAGTTTGTTTGCAGCAGTAGCTAAAGGTGGTTAAGGTCTGATTTGTCAAATAGTTGAGATCTTTGAAAAGGTATATCAAATTATATATCAGTGGTAAAGTTACAGTCTTCAAATTGGACACAGTAATATAAGAGAGTGCCCTTCAAACACTGCTCTTAGACAAAGCCCTACAGTAATCAAGAAGAGGTAGACACATGTCAAGTTCTGACCTTGATGACGAAAGCAGCAGAGGAAGGTATCTAAAGATCATATATTCAACTTGATTAAGCGGTCTTTATCCACAGTCCAAGTGGATATGTTTTGCAGACCGAGTGTTGGATGCCCTAAATGAGGTAGCAGTTACATAACTTTGACAGTCACAAGGTATGACATATATACTTCTATCTTATGATAATGCGTGATGAATACAGTACACAATAGTGCAATGTTTAAAATGAAGGTATGTATGCTCTGAAATTGTACTCAGAAAGCTTATACAGGGAGATGCTTGATGAACAGTTTTTGTGATGTGCAAGAATGATGTAGCAGTGATATATGTGAAGTGATGTACAATGGTTTGTGCTGAGTGGTATGTACGTGTTATAGAAGTATTATTAAACAATGCTTGAATGATGAACCCTATGATACCTTGCTCAATAATGATTCATGCTTGAAGATGATTATACATTTTGCACACCATTATGACAATGAGTATAAGCAGTGGTGGCAGCAGTATGTGTGTCCTTTCAGTGGATTTTGCAACAGTGGCTGCATAAGTGGACTAAAAGGAACAGCAGGTTTGGTTTTGATCTATCAAGAAGATTGGCAGACCTATATGCAAACAATGATGTGCACAAATACATTGACCTTGATGACTGAATATGATGAACTGTGTGATGAGATGAAGATGATTCTACTCAGCCAAGACTTGACAGGTGCAGACCTTTGAAGGCATGAGCAGACTCTTGAAGATTGTTTTTGTGGTTGCCTTCATTACACAAGCAGTCTTTTCTTCTATTTGGAGCAGCAGTCAAACTCATGGATGACAGTTTGAAGAATGATCCTCTTATGTTTTCTTGTATCCTTTCTTGAAAGGAATAATTGTTAGATTGCATCAGGACAGCAGTATTTTAAGTGATGGAGTTCAAGAACAGATCTCTGAGATGATATGTTGACAGTGAACAGCAGAGAAACGATATATCAGTATACAGTGATGTTTTGGCAGTGGTTAGAGCAGTTCCTTGTGAGCACATCTTGAACAGATGAGCAGATTGACCAGATAGTGATGAGCAGATTGACCAGATATTGATGAGCAGATAAACCAGAGATGATGAACAGTGATGAGCAGACTTTGATGACTTGGCAGTATTGAAGAGCAGGTGTTAATGAACAGCTAAGTTTGAGAAGTGTGTTGCAGCAGTATTGATGAGAGTGTTGAGCAGAGGATCAGCAGTATTGACAAGCAACAGAATAGATTAAAGAATCAGATGAGTTGATGTAACAGTAAGCTTTGATTGTAAATGCAAGCTTGTCTTGCTTTTGAGGTTAGGATACCTCAAACCCTTCTTAGCAGGGTCTAAGAAAACCAGGCAGGGTCCTGGATGCAGAGTAGGTACTCTATGTATCAGTAGGTGCTGATTTTGCCTAACGGTTGTAGCCGAACCAAAACTAATATAAAAAGATTACAAATTTATATGGTGTGGTGTTCTTCTGTGTTATGGTTCTTAATGATTTAAATGCTTTTGATATGTGAATGATGAAGTGAAAGATGCTTATGAAATGATTAAGAGATTAGCAGAATAATCATATGATTGTGATAAGCTAAGAAAAGTTTTAATTATTGCTTCACACTGATTCACCCCCCCCTCTCAGTGTCTAACATGAGAGGCTATTTTGTTAAGAAAATACAAAGCTTTTGCAATATTAGAAAATCGATTTATGCCCTAGATGGCAAAATCTAAATACCCAAAAATCACTGAGAAAAACCTGTGAGATGACACGGTTCCCAAGGCATCTTGCTGTTGTATGGTGCTGCTGCTGCTACTGTATGGTGTACCTCCGCCAAAGTCTCCTTTTTCTCTCCTCTGCAATTTAGGGATTCCTTTCTGAGTTAGTGCTCCTCCGTCTTCTTTTCGCCAAAATTCTCTCTCTCACATTTCTTCCTCCGTCTCTGTCGGAATGCAATTGTGTCCTCTCCACCAATTGATCTCTCTTTTATAACTTTAGGTAAAGCGAAAACCCTAATTTCACTCTCTTTAATTAGTGTTTCAATAAAGTTAATTTAGATCACTTTAATTTATTTTCCAAAGTAAACTTAGGAAAAGTAAATTAAATACAACTGGTTTCCTAATTTAAGTCTTCTGCATGCAAGGACACATGCATGTAGGAAGACCTTCCTTGTTGCTGCTATTTTAACACTTCCTCTCAACGAGGAAGGGATTCGATAGCAACCCCAACTTATCCCTGAACTTCACAAAACTGTCTGCAAAGTGCCTTGGTGAAAATGTTCGCCACCTGCTCATTTGTCTGTATGTACTCCAACTGGATGGTTCCTCTTTGAACACAATCTCTCAAGAGGTGGTACCTGATATCTATGTGTTTGCTTCGGTCATGGAACAATGGATTTTCAAATAACCTGATGCCACTCTGATTGTCACAGTGAACTACTGTAGCCTCTAGCTCACACTCGAACAACCTGGAAAGTAACTTGCTTAGCCACATACCCTCACAAGTAGCTATGCTGGCTGCCATGTACTGAGCCTATGCCGAACTCAATGCAACTGACGTCTGCTTCCTGCTGAACCAAGACACAAACCCTGATCCAATGCTGAAACAACAACCTGAAGTACTCTTCCTGTCCTCTACACATCCTTCCCAATCAACATCTGTGAAACTTGCTAACTGCACACTCCCCCTGCGCTCATAAACCAATCCATACTCCACTGTACCTCTGATGTAGCGAAGTATGTGCTTTGCAATCGTCAAATGCACTCTCTGAGGGTCCACCATGAATTGGCTCAAAGAGTTGACTGCAAAGCTGATGTTTGGCCGTGTGTTGACCAGATACATAAGTGATCTGATAAGCTGACGATACAAGGTAGGATCAAATCTGTCTGACCCGATGCATCAATCTTCCTCCTGTTGGAAACTAGAGGTATGGCCATAGGATTGCAGTCCTCCATCCTGAATCTCTTCAATATCTCTACTGCATACTTCCCTTGTCCAATGAAGAAGCATCCATCTCTTTGCCAAACCTCCAAGCCCAGAAAATAATTCATTAGCCCAAGGTCTCTCATCTCAAACTCCACTGCAAGGTTGGACTTGCAGTCTCCAATCAGCCTCTCATCTTTTGTCAAAAAGAGATTATCCACATATAGGACCAATATGAGAGGCACCTCACCTGCCAAGAAGTACAGGTTGTGATCAACCTTTCTCTTCGCTGAAATCCCATCTCCTGTAGATAGTTTCCAATCCTCAAGTACCATGCTCGAGGTGCCTGCTCAAGCCCATAAAGAGCTCGATGCACTCTGCACACACGCGTCTCCCTGTTGTCCACATCAAACCCCTCTGGCTGCTCAATATATACCTCCTCCTCTATCACTCCGTTGAGGAAGGAAGTCTTGACGTCCATCTGATGGACTCACCAACCCATCTCAGCTGCGAGTGAGATAATGGTACGGATGGAAGAATACTTGTCAACAGGGGTGAAGGTCTCCTCATAATCAATGCCTTCCTTCTGTGAAAACCCCTTTGCCACAAAGCGTGCCTTCTACTTTTCCACACTTTCGTTTGCTGCATGCTTCACCTTGTAGATCCACCTGGATCCTACCACCTTTTTTCCTTCAGGCCTTGGCACAACCTCCCATACCTTGTTTTTCATTATAGAGCCATACTCCTCAACCATAGCCTCCTACCACACATCATGTTTTGCAGCCTCCTCAAATCTCGAAGGTTCAGATTTAATCAACTCTGTCATCATTGCCATATAAGTGACTCTCTCTGGTGTTACGCTCCGTCTAAAAGATCTATGTGGAAGGTCCACCTGCCTGGAATCCTGTACTGTGTACTTGAACCATTGCCAATGTGCAAATGTGACTCACATCTGGCCAAGTGCCTGTGAAGACCTCTAGTGTCTTCCTCCTCGAAGCTGTGTGGGGACACTTGTTCTGAATGTACACTACAGTCCTGTATGCCTCGACCCAAAGGAATAGGGGTAATCCCTAATCAAATAGCATGGCCTTGGCTTCTCCTACCATAGACCTGTTCTTTCACTCTGCAACTCCATTCTACTATGGGGTATGGGGCACAGTGTGCTCTTTGTTGATCCCCTCAGCCGAACAATACTCCATGAACTCATTGGAGGTGTACTCACCCTCGTTGTCTGTTCTCAACACCCGAATCTTCTTTCCTGTTTGGTTCTCCACGTGAGTCTTGAACTCTCGAAACCTCTCAAAGACTTTTGACTTGGCCTTCAGGAAATAGATCCAGGTTTTCCTGGAATACTCATCAATGGAGGTTACGCAGTAACTGTAACCACTGGAAGAATGGAAACCCATAGGTCTGCATACATTCAAATGCACCAAGTCCAAGGGCTCCTTAGACTTGTGCTCACTCTGTGGGAAAGTTTTCATGATTTTTCCCCCAAAGCACAACCCTTGTAGTGGTTATGCTTCTCCTCCTGTACATGAGGAACTCCAATGACATCCTGTCTCAAATGCTTCAGTGCTCCATGGTGTAAGTGTGCCATCCTCCTATGCCACAACTCACCTTGACTGCTGCTGCTGCTGCTGACTAGAGCCTTTGCAGGCTCAAAGTGTAGTCTATACACTTTCCCGTTCTTTCTGCCAATCACTTGATCCAAGCTCCTATCTGACCCCTTGGGCCTGATATATACTCTATGGTCTCAGAACTTCACTTGATATCCCTTGTCCTCCAGTGTGGAGACTAATATGAGGTTCTTGGTCAAACCTGGAACATATAACACATCAGCAAAATCGAGGGGTTTGCCAGACTCCCTCTAAAATGAAACAGTGCCAACTCCCTGCGCCTGACACCGTGCATCATCACCCAGCTCAATGTGGATCCTTGTTCCACCCTCTTGCAAGTCTCTGAAGAATCTCTTTTGTCCAGTCATGTGACTAGATGCTTCACTGTCGATGTACCATATACTGCTCCTTGTGATGCTTGCCATGCAAGCTATCAAGCAGAAATCCTCATCGAAGTTCCTGCTGAACTCATCCACCTTTGCAGATCCAGCCATTTGAGTGTTACTCTTCTTCTTCGTATCTGGGGACTGGGTGGCAAAGTGTCCCTGTTTGTGGCAGATAAAACACTTGACCTTTGACACGTCAAGGTTCTTCTTACCATCCTTCTTCCTCTTTGCCTTACCCTTGCTCTTCCTTGTCAGGGCTAGAGCCTCTTCGTCCACAATCTGTGGGGGATGCTGGATGAGCCCGATCCTTGACCCATGTGGGTCTCCTTCTGCAAAAAGTCATCCCATAGTCTCTACCAATCAGGGAGCTTTGCCCTAGCCACAACACCTTTGACAAAGGTGTCCCATTTCTTAGAGAAGACATTGACGGCTTTTCAAACTAGCTCCTCATCCTCAGTCTTAGAGCCAACAACTCCAAGCTCATCCCTGATTTGTGTGAGCCTAGTGAGATAAGGCACCACTCCTTCTCCCTTGGCCATCTTAGTGCTGCACATCCTCTCTTGCAACACCATCTTTCGGTTCTCGTTCTTGCTCTAGTACAGACTTTCCAAAGCCTTCCACATCTCTAATGTGGTCTTTTTCCTGGAAAGGTGAGGGACTATGTGGTCCTTCACCCCATCCATGATGATCAACGTGGCTCTGGATTCTAGAATCAATCTTCTTCCAAGCTGCTAAATCTGTCGGATTTGTGGGTGCAACCTTCGTGGAGTCAATGTGCTCCTCTACATCACTGACGTGCTGGATCCTTGCGATCCTTTCTTTCCATGTAGGAAAGTTCTGAGCACCCTGGAGTGTATCCTCAACTCTCAACCGCACGACCATAGTGAAGTGTTATCGGTCAAACCCTAGATTTGGAAGTCTAGGTTTGTGTCTTCAATAGATATGTCCCTGATCTATAACTGCTGCTGCAAATCTCTCAGCTTTAACTTAGCAGAGCTTTGATACCATGTAAATTTTCCTTAAAAGCACAACTAGGGCTAAAACAATATATTTAAATTTAACTGAAATAACCACACATGAACTTCTTTACAGTATGCAGCGGAATATAAAACTGAGAACCATTTACAACATCCATCACATCAATAGAAACGACACAATCCTTTTGGGTAGTAACTCTTGAAAGAAAACCAAGATGGGAAAACCGGTGCAGCAGTATGAGAGGATATTTTATTAAGAAAATATAGAGCTTTTACAATATTCAGAAAATCGATTTATGCTCTAGATGGAAAAATTGAAACACCCAAAAATCACTGTGTTATCACTCCAGGAAACTCCTCTAGGTTGTAGCTCGAGGATGCTTGGTAACTTAAAATGTTTTTTAGGGTTTTCTAATATGGATCAAGTTAGGTGACCTATATAACCTCCCACTCTCAAGACATGCATGAAGCTCACTCAATCACAAGGCTTTTAGTTACAACTTGTTTAGTAGTTTGACAATAAGGTGCAGGGATGGAGAACTCATCAAGCTGGCACACTTACATACAAAACAGATGCATATAAATGGCTAAATCCTGACAAGGATGGTACTTATAAATCAAATCACATTAACTCACCAATAGGATGACAACTATTAGCTATTAATCAACTTGAAAATCACCTAAATGCACATTCAGGCATAAGTAGAGTAAAGATAAGGATGATGACTGAACAACTCATAACAAAAGAGCTTATAATTAGAATAAACAAGATGAGACGCTTGATAATAGAATAGGCTTACAAATCCCCGAAGTTGAACCTCTATTATAAAATCAATCATGGGCTTTATAGCCTTCTACAAAAATGACAGATCCTGAAAATTCGATCTGTTTACACAAAAAATGCTTAAAAGTGATAGTTTTCTCAGATTAGGACGTAAAACCCTTGCTAACTATTTGTCTATCTATTGTGAAGATCTAGTTCACTGAGCGAACTTTTAATAACTGAAGTGGTTGTTGATAATCACCACTGCGGGTTCAATGTGAAATTGCCGCCAATAGCCAGTGTCTCGGTGTTTAATTGAAGTGACCTTTCTTGTTTAATCCGCCAGATTTTCCTACCTTGCTGCCGCGGTCGCTGATCGGAAGCTCCGTCTTCTAGCACATCGACGCCCTAGACCGGAACGCTGCCGCTGTTTCGGAGGTGAAACGAACTAGTTTTATCGCTGTCGGAAGTCGTTTGTCAAAGGAATCAGGGCATTAGTCCTCTACGCCGTCGATGGAAAGTCTTGTTATTCGTCGATGCGCGTAACTGTTATGCCGCTGCTGTTTCGGAGGTGAAACGAACTAGTTTTATCGCTATCGGAATGATTTTCTATTGATTGATCGGAAGCCTTGTCCGTTGCCTTACCGACACTGTGGAGCTGCTTGGTGCTAAACTCCCCGATCTGTAGCCCTTAGTTCTTCCGATCGTCGATGAGTTTCTATTGTCACGGAACCCGCAGTCGGTCTGTCTCTCGCCGTTGCGGCTCCTTAGTGGGCTATCTTGCTGATTTGTAGTCCTTAGTTCTTCCGATCGTCGATGATTTTCTATTGATTGATCGGAACCCGTAGTCAGTCTGTCTCTCGCCGTTGCGGCTCCTTAGTGGACTATTGTGCCGACGATTAGTGTTTTCAAGTTCCGACGCGTAGTCCTTAGTTCTTCCGATCGCCAATGATTTTCTATTGTGGCGGAACCCGTAGTCAGTCTGTCTTCCGCCTTTGCGGCTCCTTAGTGAACTATTGTGTCGACGGTTAGTGTTTTCAAGTTTCGACGCGTAGTCCTTAGTTCTTCCAATCGCCAATGATTTTCTATTGTGGCGGAACCCGTAGTCAGTTTGTTTCCTGCTGTTGCGGCTCCTTAGTGAACTATCTTGCCGACGGTTTATGTTTTCAAGCTCCGACGCCTTATTATGTAGTGGTTCCGATTTCCGATATGTGACTTCGATAGCATTTTAGTGCTTTATACCGCCGACACTGCAGAAACTTTCAGCTTTACTTCGTCGACGCGTAGTCCTTAGTTCTTTCGATCGCCGAAGTTTTCATCTGATCGCGGAAGCCGCAGTCTGTATGTCTGTCGGTGGCTAATGAGATATTCTGATCCTCGCCCAAGCCACCGAAGCTACAACTTTGTGAAATTTCCATAAAAAACAGAGGCTTTCAAACTGTTAGTGATATTCATATCCCTCATTGCGTGAATTAAATTCTTCATACTATCGAAATAAATTATTTTGGGAGATAACATCTGGCTCCTACTTGGAGATGGGAACCTCCCAGTGAGGTCCCAAGAACCTTAGACCAAAATGCCTTTCCCTAAAAGCAACTAAGTAAATTAACACTATCCTTTATTGTTCCATTGGGCATGGAGTTTATTCTGAAAGCAAAACAACCTACTATCTACTAATTTACAATCATAAGGCCTCAGAGCCTTAAATAAAATAGAGCTTCAAGAAACGCCCATTTACTAGGCCATCAAATACCTCTTCACCTTCCAGACTCTGCAATTTGAAGGTGTTATTTTAATGTACCTAGGCTATCACAAAAAGACCAATCCACAAAGAGTCAAATTTTCCATGTTTCCCCTTGTCCTGTCTGACAGCATACCACTTGAGAACCCAATCTCCTACCTGGAAGTTGTCTGCCTTTGCTCTTTTGTCAAACAAGCCCTTTATCCTCTGTTGATGAGCTTCTGATTTTCCTACAAGTTGCTCCCTTATTTGTTGTAATTCTACCAAATCCATCATCCTTCTTACCATATCATTTGGTTCATCCTCCTCTTCCTGAAAGAACTTTGCCACTGGAAGGATGAGCTGTATAGGAAAGATGGCCTCAGTGCCATAAACTAGTTTGAATGGAGAAGTTCTTATGGATCTTTTGTCTGTTACCCTATCAGCCCATAAAGCAAACTTAAGCTTTGAATCCCAGCTTTTTTGATTTGTCTCTAGCAGTTTCCTGATGATTCTAACTAAGCTTTTGTTGGATGACTCAGCCAGGCCATTGCCTTGTGCGTAATAGGATGTGGAGTGCACCAGTTGAATACCCATTGATTCACACATTTTAACTAATGCCCCAACTTTAAAAGCTGGTGCATTATCAGTTACTATCCTTACTGGGCAACCAAACCTGCTGAAAATGTTCTCATATAAAAATCTCATGATGACTTGATGAGTGGCATTTCTGGTGGGTATTGCTTCTATCCATTTGGTAAAGTAGTCAGTGGCTACTAAGATACATTTATGCTGTCCACTGGAAGATGGATTTATTTCACCTATGAAATCCAGACCCCATTGTTGGAAAGTCCCATTCACTGTAACAGGCCCAAGGGGCAAGGATTTGAGCTGCTGCTTCCCTATAAATCTTTGACATTGGTCACAGGCCCTTACAAAAGTGCATACATCAGCAAAGAGGACTGGCCAATAGTATCCTGCTCTTAAGATCTTGTGGGCTGTGGTTTTCCAGTAGTGGTGGCCTCCACATGTACTGGAATGAAAGTGGTGCATGACCTGTTCTGCTTCCTCTTTATCTAGACACCTTAACAAAATTCCAGACTGATCCCTCCAGTACAACAGTTTGTCAATTATGCAAAACGTAACAGATTTCAACTTAAGAGCTCGTGCTTGGTTAGGAATGAGATCAGGAGAAACTTCTAATTTTTGCAAAAATTGAATGATACCTGAATACCACTCACATGAAGATATGTTCTCAGCTACCGATGGACTGTTATTCTGATCTGGATTTACTGCTGTTTCCGCTGCTACCATAGTCTGCACCTTTGCTGATCTGACACATGTGGAATTTATTCTCAATAGTTCACAGTTTTCTTTGGCCATGAGTTTGGCCAGACCTAATCCCCTTACCAGCTTGGTGGGTTTCACCTCTACATCAAACTCAATGAGTTTGGCAATCCACTTAGCTCTCTACCCATCAATGTCAGGTTGAGTCAAAACGTCCTTCACAGCAGCTAAAGGGACATATGCAATGACCTTTGCATGGAGAATGTAGATTCTGAAAGTCTTCAAAGATTTTATGAGAGCATAAGCCTGCTTCTCAATTGGGTCATACTTCAGCCTAGCATCTCTCAGGGTTCTGCTGAAAAAAGCAATTGGATGATCAAGACCTTCATCATTCTTTTGTAATAGTACAACTGCCACTGTGTCATAAGATGCAAAAGAGAAAATGTAAAAACCCTTGGTGTAGTCGAGACTAATTAGGGTTGGGGCCTCCATGATGGCTTTCTTAATGTCTTCAAAAGAGTTTCTTGCTTGGTCAGTCCACTTTATTTCTGCATCCTTTTTTCGCATGACTGTTATATGCTTTACCAGCTCGGAGAAATTTGGAATAAACCTTTTGACAAAGTTTATCTTGCCTAAAAAGGACTGAATGTCTCTTTTTGACCTTGGTATTGACAGTTTTTGGATTGCTTCCACCCTCATCGGATCGATCTTTACACCTTCAGCTGAGACTATGTGTCCTAGGAGCTTTCCTTCATTGAGTGCAAACTGGGACTTCTTGGGGTTCAGTGATATTCCATACCTTCTGCACTTCAGAAATACCTTCCTTAAATGCTGCAAGTGGTCATGGTGGTTGTGAGAGTAAACTGTTAAGTCATCCAAATATATCAGCACAAATTTATCTTTTAGCCCTACAAAAGCTAGGCCCATAGCTCTCTGAAAAGTAGCCCCAACATTCATTAGCCCAAATGGCATTTTAGCATACATGAAGGTGCCCCAGGGGGTGGTAAAGGCAGTCTTCTCTTGGTCATCTGGGTGCACAACAACTTGGTTGTATCCAGAGAAGCCATCAAGGAATGACATGACCCTGGCCCTCGAGACTTTCTGCAGCAGATGTTCCATCTTGGGTAGTGGATAGTTGTCTTTTTTGGAATACTTGTTCAGGTTTCTAAAATCCACACACAACTTGATTTCTCCATTTTTCTTTCTTACCACTACTAGATTTGCAATCCACTTGGAATACCTGAGGGGGATTATGATCTTGGCTTTGAGGAGTTTGTGGATCTCTTTCTCAATCACTGGTAATAGAAGAGGGCTGATGGGTCTCAGCTTCTGTTTGAAAGGAATGGTGTCCTTTTCCAAAGGAATCCTGTGCTGGATGATGTTGGTGTCATATGTTTTTAGGTCACTATACTCCCATGCAAAGACATCAGCAAACTCTTTTATCAAGCTACAAAATTTAGACTTCTATCCAGCAGTCAGCCCAGTGGATAGATTTATCAGTTTTGGATGGCTTTGCCTGCCTATGTTTTGCTCTTGGATAGCAGGATCTAGCTCCCTTTTGGAAGGCTTGAAAGGGATGTCATTGTGATCAAACAGTTCTTCCAATGGTACTAGACCTCGGGGTATGTAGTTGTTGGGCAATTGGACAATATTCTGCTCAGTCACTTTATCTTTTAACTTGAGCTATTTGGATTCCTCCATGTTAAGGCTTTCTTGGTCTATGTGTATGTCAGAGAATTCATCTACTAACTCAAGGAATTTACTAAGCTCCTCATCATTTTCAAACACCCTCCAAAATTTTACATTGTCTGGCAGAGAGGGTCTGTACTTGACCTGAACATCATAGCTGAGCTTAGGGGGTAAAGGAGGAACAAACAGACTTGCAGAGATGGCCAGGGAATTAGCCAGGTGATTCAAAGCCCTAGGAATATATGACAGTTCAAAAAACATAAAGGAGTCTCTGAGTTTCCATACCTCGTCCCTATAGGCCTTCAATCTGATATTTTTTGTCTGAAAAGCGTTGTTGACCTGCTGTATGATGAGGTCTACGTCTCCAAAAATCTTCATGCACATGATCCCCATCTCCTTGGCAGCTTTAACTCCTAGTAGCAAGGCTTCATATTCTGCTACGTTGTTAGTGGTTTTGAAATCAAGCTTATAAGATAAGTGAATGTTTTCCTTAGATGGGGAGATCGATACTACACCCGCGCCTGCTGAGCTTTGAGCGCTAGCCCCATCAAAATACATGGTCCAGATCGTTGTCGTGACTTCTTCGGGCTGCTGACGGGTGGGCTTAGTGAGCTGAACTGATGTCTGCTGATTATCATCTATTTGCAAAATGCAAGACCCGAAATCGGTGTCTACTGCGTAGATGGGGTGATTCACTGAGTGGCTCTCCTTGCTGATAATGTATGCTAGCTGATTTTCCCTGTACAGCCTCTTAGTCTCCCCTCCAAACATGGGAATGGTAGCATATGTGAGATCCATCTGAAGGGTGCCGCCTAGTCTTTTGCTCCATGACTGAGACAGCAAGAGGCCGAATTTTGGAGGAATATCGGCCACTACAATGTCCATCATTACGCTTTTCGAAGGTAGCTGCTTTAAGTTTACAGCAAGGTCTTTGATGAGGCCCAAGCACTTGAACTTCCTGGAGTCAAAGGAGAATAAATCATGGTAGGGCTTGGTGATGCTGAGGCCAATCTCGTCCATCACAGCCTTTGGCATTAGGTTATGAGAGGCTCTTGAATACAGCAGACAGTTATGGAGGATTTTATCATGGATGTTCAAGGATATATAGAATGGTGGGCAGGAGTCCTTTAGGTCTTCGATCATGGGGCCCAGGGTTACAATAGGCTTGTCATCTTGCAGGTTTACAAAGTCAGTGTCAATGTGCACCTTGGGCTGAAGAGAATTTAGAATGGAGGTTTTGAATGTATCATTCTTCATTAGCTCAATTAAAGGGAAAGGGATTTTCAATTTTTGAATTTCAGACTCAAGGTTGAAAGCGTAATGCGGCCTATCTGGAAAACTTACCTCATGAGCAGTAGGTTTGGGTTGGACTTGATCAGGTGTGGCTGAAGGTGTTGGTTTATGCAATGCTTTGGATGGGACAACCACTTTCTTTGGTAAAACAACAAACTTTCAAGCAGGTGCAACAGGCTGCTTGACAGGTACAACATTCTTCTTGAGGGGAGCAACCAACCTAGACCTCAGTTGGTAACCTCCCTCTTCAGTGATCTGCTCATCAATCAGGGCTTCCTCATATTCTGCTTGTGTTAGAAAAGAATAGTCCACCTCATCCTCCATGCAATGGATATTGTCTTCAGCTTCTCCTTCTTCTTCAATGAATTCCGGCTCTTCTTCTAATACAACATTTTGAAATGGAGCTCTTATCCTCTGGTCTTCCCCTTGATTTCTCTCCCTTTTTGAGAATCTGAATAGTGGGGTTTCCTCTTCTGTAAGGAACAAAAGTTGGGTTTCGAGGAACAAAGTCACTTGGCCCTTTACCCCTCACCGGCAGATGTCCTTGGTCCTTCAATTTAGACATTTCAGCAGTCAAGTTATCTAACAGTTTGGTCATTTTGTCGATCTTGTTCTCTAATGCTGAAGCCCCACTATAGTTTGTTGGCTGCTTTTTCTTGTCTATCTTCCCTTTGACCTTCTGAGATGCCAAAATGTTTGACTCTACTTCTAGGGCAACATCCTGCATGAGTGATAAGGAAACAGACCTCCTTTCTCTGAGAAGTAAGCAGAAGTCAGAGTCAAAGGCATTTGCATAAGTTATCCTAGCCGAGGTATCAGTGGGCTTAATTTCGGTAGGGATCTTGCTGTACATATTGTTGAATCTCTTGGTAAAGTTGGAGACAGACTCCCCATTTTCTCTTTTTAGGTTGCTGAATTCTGTGATATAGTAGAGGTGGTCCCTCCTTTCTCCCCAATGCTTTAGGAAAACGTCATCTAGGGCCTCTATGCCTGCCACTGATCCGGCAGGCAGTTTCTTAAATCACTTCCTAGCCTGGCCATCTAGGCTTTGCACAAAAACCCTAGTCCATACATCTTCTTGTTCTATGTTAATATTTTCAGCGTAGCTGTAAAAAGCCTCTAGATGTTCTTCAGCAGTGAAATCCCCTTCCCCTGTAAACTTAGGCATATACTTGAGATATTCCCCAGTAGGCATGGCTGCGGGAGGATTTGGCAGAATTAAGGGTCCATACCTAGCTACCAGAATCCTTTCCATCTTGGTCAATTGAGGGGCAGCCATATTGGAAATTGGTATGGACAGAGTTGTGCAAGGCAACACTGATGAAGATACTTGCTGAGAAGGCGGTGGTATACTTATCCCAGTGGAGTCACCAGGGATTGGATCTTCACAAGCAGCAGTGCTTGAAGATGCCCGAACCCTAGATTTTTCTGATGTATCTAAAAATTCCTGGGAATTAAGAGTTTCAGCAGAAGAAATAATAGCAGAAAGATTTCTTGAAATACCTGATGTAGCTTTTTGTGCAGTACTGCTTGTTTGTCTTAGTAAAGCCCTAGCTTTCCTCAAGATTTCTTCTGGATCTGAAATAGGTGTTGCTGGTGGCCCCTTTGGGTTTGCTCTGGTACTTGGTCTTCTTGAAGCCACCTTATATCAATGGAGTCGCCAGATAGATGATTACAACCATAATAATGTCCAAGCTTTGTCTATCATTAAAGCATGGATCTATGTCGTCTCCCAGGGAAGCTGAGCTTCAATCTCCTCTCCTCGGCAACGACGCCGGTTTGTTATCACTCCACGAAACTCCTGTAGGTTGTAGCTCGAGGATGCCTGGTAACTTAAAATGTTTTTTAGGGTTTTCTGATATGGATCAAGTCAGGTGACCTATATAACCTCCCACTCTCAAGACATGCATGAAGCTCACTCAATCATAAGGTTTTTAGTTACAACTTGTTCAGTAGTTTGACAATAAGGTGCAGGGATGGAGAACTCATCAAGCTGGTAGACTTACATACACCACAGATGCATATAAATGGCTAAATCCTGACAAGGATGGTACTTATAAATCAAATCACATTAACTCGCCAATAGGATGACAGCTATTAGCTATTAATCAACTTGAAAATCACCTAAATGCACATTCAGGCATAATTAGAGTAAAGATAAGGATGATTGTTGAACAACTCATAACAAAAGAGCTTATAATTAGAATAAACAAGATGAGACACTTGATAATAGAATAGGCTTACAAATCCCCGAAGTCGAACCTCTATTATAAAATCAATCATGGGCTTTATAGCCTTCTACAAAAATGATAGATCCTGAAAATCCGATCTGTTTACACAAAAAATACTTGAAAGTGATAGTTTTCTCAGATTAGGGCTTCAAATCCTTGCTAACTATTTGTCCATCTATTGTGAAGATCTAGTTCACTGAGTGAACTTTTAATAACTGAAGTGGTCGCTGATAATCATCACTGCTGGTTCAGTGTGAAATTGCTGCCAACAGCCAGTGTCTCGATGTTTAACTGAAGTGACCTTTCTTGTTTAATCTGCCAGATTTTCCTACCTTGCCGCCGCGGTCGCTGATCGAAAGCTCTGTCTTCTAGCACATGGGCGCCCTAGACCGGAACGCTGCCGCTGTTTCGGAGGTGAAACGAACTAGTTTTATCGTTGTCGGAAGTTGTTTGTCAAAGGAATCGGGGCATTAGTCCTCTACGCCGCCGATGGAAAGTCTTGTTATTCACCGATGCGCGTAACTGTTATGTCGCTGCTGTTTCGGAGGTGAAACGAACTAGTTTTATCGCTATCGGAATGATTTTCTATTGATTGATCGAAAGCCTTGTCCGTTGCCTTACCGACACTGTGGAGCTGCTTGGTTCTAAACTTGCCGATCCGTGGCCCTTAGTTCTTCCAATCGCCGATGAGTTTCTATTGTCGCGGAAGCCGCAGTCGGTCTGTCTCTCGTCGTTGCGGCTCCTTAGTGGACTATCTTGTCGATCTGTTGTCCTTAGTTCTTTCGATTGCCGATGATTTTATATTGATTGATCGGAACCCGTAGTCAGTTTGTCTCCCGCCGTTGCGGCTCCTTAGTGGACTATTGTGCCGAGGATTAGTGTTTTCAAGTTTCGACACGTAGTCCTTAGTTCTTTCGATCGCCAATGATTTTCTATTGTGGCGGAACCCGTAGTCAGTCTATCTTCCGCCATTGCGGCTCCTTAGTGAACTATTGTGTCGACGGTTAGTGTTTTCATGTTCCGACGTGTAGTCCTTAGTTCTTCCGATCGCTGATGATTTTCTATTGTGACCAAACCCGTAGTCAGTTTGTTTCCCGCCGTTGCGGCTCCTTAGTGAATTATCTTGCCGATGGTTTATGTTTTCAAGCTCCGACGCCTTATTAAGTAGTGGTTCCGATTTTTGATACGTGACTTCGGCGGCATTTTAGTGCTTTATACCGTCGAAACTGCAGAAACTTTCAGCTTTACTTCACTGACACGTAGTCCTTAGTTCTTCCGATCGTCGAAGTTTTCATTTGATCGCGGAAGCCGTAGTCTGTATGTCTGTCGGTGGCTAATGAGATGCTCTGATCCTCTCCTAAGCCACTGAAGCTACAACTTTGTGAAATTTTCATCAAAAACAGAGGCTTTCAAACTGTTAGTGATATTCATATCCCTCATTGCGTGAATTAAATTCTTCATACTATCAAAATAAATTATTTTGGGAGATAACACACTGAGAAAAGCATGTGAGATGGCACGGTTGCCAAGGCAGCTTGCTGCTGTATGGTGTACCTCCTCCAAAGTCTCTTGTTTCTCTCCTCTGCAATTAAGGGCTTCTTTCCTTAGTTAGTGCTCCTCCGTCTTCTTTGCCAAAATTCTCTCTCTCACACTTCTTCCTCTGTCTCTGTCGGAATGCAATTGTGTCCTCTCCACCAATTGATCTCTCTTTTATAACTTTAGGTAAAGTGAAAACCCTAATTTCACTTTCACTTTCAGTTTAGGTTCAATTTCTAGAATCTTCTAATCTAGAGACATTTACAACAGCTTCTACGCATCTAGAATGGGATGCAACAATGAATGAGGAATTCTGTTCCTTAATGACAAACGATATTTGGGATTCAAACCTTCTTTCGAAAGGAAGAAAACTTGTTAGATGCAAATGAGTTGCAAATGAGTTTTTTCATGGGCAGAAGGCATTGACCACAAAGAAACCTTTGTGTTCATTACGAAAATGAATTCTATCCGCCTTGTCCTTACCCTTGCCACCTCATATTGATGGGAGGTCCATCAAATGGAGGTCCATGCCAGACATCCGCCAAATGGATGTCTAACATGGGGGATTTGTAGCAAGAGATTTATATGTAACAACCAGTGTTGTTTGTAGCTTCAAGAAATCCCTCTCTCACCTCAAGCAAGCTCCTTTATCTGCGAATGAAAAAAATGGACCAATTCCTTCTTGACTCTAGCTTTTCTAGGTGCCACTTCAACCCTAATTTCCTATACGAAGCAACCATCTTCTATTACTTGTACTTTATGATAACCTTGTATTCATTGGTAGCGACACTAAACTCAACTCATGTGAAATCAAGCCTTGATAAGAAATTTCACATCACCATTGTTTTAAAAATTGGAATTGGACTTGGAACCGATCGGAGGGTTAGATCAGACTTAGATCAAAATCGACCAATGTCTCGGTTTATGAAGTAGTTCTCTAAAAAACACATAAAATATTAATGAAAAAATTATATATCAATGCAAATCCAAATGATTAGAGAGTAAATATGCAAAGTTTGTTCATGTATAAGGTGAGGGTGATTATAGAAAAATGGCACCAAATGCAATACACATTTGAAACAAAATACATAAACAGTGAGGCTCTAAATGGTCTCTAGAGTCCAAAAGACAACATGCTAGAAGTTATTCGCCTACTACATATCACTGATCAACACGATCAATTATCAAACTCATCACCATTGTTCGGAATGGTATCCAAAGCATGAAATATAGGACCATTCTTTTGCTTGGCCACATCAAACTTTTAGGGACATTTACAGTAGTGGTACTAGTAGTGGCATGTCTATTGCTTACAATGCTTTGTGCTACTAGTGGATCATCATCCAAATCTATTAACACCAAGTCATGAGGATCATATTTTGTTGGGTGAGTCTCCTCTACTCATTTTGAGGATGGATCAATATCATCCAAGACGAATGTTATCAGAACCCAACTGGGTTTGACAAAACCGACCTGTTGGACTGGTTTATAGGCTTTGCCATGTCAAATCATGCACTTACACTGTTTTTGGCTGGTTCTGCGCGGAACCGACGGATTTCAAGGTTGAATCGATCGGTTCCATATGGAACTGGCCAGTTTTCTCCAAACTGTTCAATTTCGTACACTAACGCTAGTTATCCCCAAAAAACAACGAATTTGCAATTTTTTTAATAAAATAAAAAATGGTCAACGTGCGAAATGTAACATGTAACTCCTTTTTGCATGTGATTTAAATAGCAGTTACATGGTTGTAATCTGCCGCATTGAGCATTTTAACACGTTTGTCTAATAGAAAACTTTAGATCTCAATAGTGAAACTTGGTTGGAACGTGGGTAATTTGACCGTCGATTTGTTATTGGAGACCAGTTCAAAAGGATAATTGAAAGGGGCACCGACTATGTATTCTAGACGCAATATTGTTTGTCTTTCAATGGTGTGGGAGATTTTGGAAAAGACCGATGATTGATGTCGAGAGATATGCATTGCATTGTTTTGATGTGTTGAATTTTAGCATTAGCATGAATACTTTAAAAATTTGCAGACTAACTGATAACAAATGACAAGTGCAGTAAAACAACATCAACACATCAACACATAGTACACAAGAGTTTTTCACTAGGGAAACCTTTAAAGGACAAAACCCCAAAAGCATTAGTAGTTCATCTTTGAAAATGAGATGACTGAGTTTTCTTCAATCTCAGAATTCCGAGATAATAATAATTCTTCAAAACCAGACCCTAATGGATTTGTTCAATAGATTCACAAATAAATTTTCCACAGATAAGAATTTCACAAGAAGATAAATTTCTAGAAAATTACACTTTAGGGCTTTCTGCCCTAGTTGCCCATGAAACTCGGGTCTGTTGCATGATCTCAATTTCTGCCTGCCTGATCTGCCTAGAAGATAAGTTTTGCTGTTTGAGATGGTCTGCTAGCTGCCCGTGGCTGCCTGGATCAAAACACAGCCTGCCCGAGTCTGTTTTCTTGTTGCCCGTGTTTATGGCAACCTGCCCAGATTTCTGCTAGGCCTTCCCGAGTCTCTGCTAGGCCTACCCGAGCTTCTCAAATCTGCCCGGCAGCTCTGTCTGTGATTTGATGTGCTTCCTGGAGGGGTAGCCTACTGCTCGGAGGGATTGCTGTTGTTCGGAGGGCTTGCTGCTGCCTTTCGACAGCATTATACAACTGCCCGACAGTCTGTAATTGCTGCCAGGGTCTGCTGCTATAGACCAACAGACTGTGGCTGTTGCCCGACAGCTAGCTACTGCTGCTCGGGGCTGCTTCCCGGGTCTGTTAGCAGCCCCGAGGGGTAGCCCAAAGAGGATCCAGGTCTGCCTGTGGTAGCCCGTGAAGGATCCGGGGTTGCCCGATCCTTCCAACAGTTGCCCGAGACGCTAGAAGGAAGGGACGAACCTTCGGAGGTGGCTTCCCGTGAACCTGAGTGTTGCCCGAGGAGAAAGAAAGACGAGGGTGGCTGCACGTGAGAAGAAGAATGCTGGTGAAGAGTTTAGGGTAAAACCCTGAGGAAAAAAACTGATGAAAGAATGCAACAATTGAAACCCTAGCTTAGGGTTTGTGAAGAACAAGTGTGAATGCCCTAGCTAGACTCATCCATGCTAGGGCATTACATCAACCTTCCTTTTCTTTAGTCACCTGTGTAATCTTCAGTTGGAGCAGCTGTACCTGTGAGAGCCAAAGTGTGTGTGATAATGAAATGGATTGATCTTCTTTTATATCCTTTAAGTCACCTATAAGTGGGCCAAAATTAGAAAGAACAAATAATATTATTTTATTCTTTTCTAATTTTTAGTTATACCTTTAGCCATCCAAAAAGGTCCTTCATGTATTTTTGACTCTTACCTGTGGTCCAAAAGTTCTTATGTTGACTTTTACTTGTGGTCCAAAAGTCCTTATGTATTTTTGATTTTTTCTTTTAGCCTTCTTCAAGTGCCCCTAGCTTGTGGTCAAGGTGGTATTTCATTACCACTCAAAGTACATCATCATAAACAGAGAGAAATACTAATGCTTTTATCTCACACTTTGTGTGACACCAAGATCAGGTACTAGGGTGTCTTAACCAAGGGTAGCTAAGACTTGGAGAAGACCATGAAGCCCATTCATCAAGGGTCAGAGTGTCACACATGCCTAGACCCGGTCTAGGGATTATAGTGCCTTCCTCGTAACAGACCAGGTGCCTCAACCATAGGGTGCATAATTTGACACTAGGTCAAATACTTGGTAATAGACCAAGCATCTCCATTCTCCAAGAGAATGGCCCTCAGCCTCGTTCTGAGTCGTGGTAACTGATCAGGTGCCTCCATTCAAAAGAATGGCTACTCAGAACTAAGCTGAGTTTACTAGTACTAGACTATTCCACATCGTGGTCCCGGACCAGATGTCTACCATTCAACAAAATGGTCACTCAACACAAGGTTGAGTCCCCGAGTACTGGACTGGGTCCATATCATGGTCCTTGACCAGATATCATCATTCAACATAATGATCACTCAACTCTGGGTTGAGTCACCCCAGTGCTGGACTGGGTCCACATCCTCGTCCCGAACTAGATGTCTACCATTCAACATAATGGTCACTCAACTCAAGGTTGAGTCCCCCCCAATGCTGGATTGGGTCCACATCCTGGTCCCAGACCAGATGTCTACCATTCATCAGAATGGTCACTCAACTCAAGGTTGAGTCCCCCCCAGTGTTGAACTAGGTCCACACCCTGGTTTTGGACCAGGTGTCTCCATTCTCTTGAGAGAATGACTCTTGATGCTGCTCAGATAAATCAACACTCCCTCTCAGTGAGAGAGGCATTCTTTGCCATGCCAAGCTTGTCACGGAAGTATACGAACTTTGATACTGTCAGAGGCTTGGTCAATATATCTGTGATTTGTACGAATGTACTGCAATTTCAGAGGACCTCTCTCCACTAGGTCTTTGATGAAATGATACCTCATTTCAAATACTGAGTTGTCCGAAAGCTTTTTGCAACTCTGATTATCCCAGTGGATGATTGTTGAGTCAAGCTTTCCTCCTAACATATCAGATAGAAGTTTTGTGAGCCAAATTGCTTCCCTGTAGGCATCACTTGTAGTAATATACTCTGCCTCAATTGTACTCTGAGCTATGGAATCCTACTTCCTGCTGAACCAAGAGATCATTGCAGATCTCATACTGAAGCAGTAACCAGAGGTACTTTTCCGGTTTACTGCACTGCCAGCTCAATCTGAGTCAGTATATCCAGAGAACATTAATCCACTGCTGGAAGTAACCCTGAGCCCATAAGTGTTGGACATGAACTGACCTAGAGCATTTTCTGTGTTTGGTCTCATATACATGAGATACATCCAGGATCCAAAAAGCTGTCTATACAGAGTAGAGTCCATACTCTGTGAACTGGTAGCTGAGTCACCCAACTTTGTAAAGTTGGTAGTCATGGGTATGCCCATAGACTTGCAGTCCTGCATCCCAAATCTTTGTAGGATGTCCACTGCATACTTTTCTTATGTCAGTAAGATCTTGTCTGGCTCTTGCCAAACGTCTAAGCCAAGGAAATAATGCATCAACTCGAGATCCTTCATCTCGAATTCAGAGGTAATCTCCCTCTTACACAGTTCTATCAACTGTTTTCATCATCTGTAAGAAACAAGTCATCTATATAGAGAACAAGTATCAAGACATGATTATGAACAACCTCAAAGTACAAATTAGACTTAGTTGTACTTTTGGAAAACCCCAAGTTATGGAGAAATCCATCCATCCTCGCATACCAAACTCTCAGAGCATACAAGGATTTCTTCACAAAGCCTTCAGGTTGTTCAATACAGGTTTCGTCCTCAAACTTGCCATTGAGGAAGGCTGTCTTTACATCTATCTGATGTAACTTCCATCCGAATAATGCAACAAGTGAAATGATGGTTCTAAGGGTACTATACTTGGCAACAGGAGTAAATGTCACTACTGACTTTCCTGTTGGTCCGGGAACAACTTCCCACACATCATTCTTCATGATTCAATTGTACTCTTCAATTATGGCATCAATCCATACCTGTTTACTTGTTGCTTCTTCGTATGATGGAGGTTCTCAAGCTGACTTATAAGACTTGAGTACTTCTGTGGTCTTATGCTTTCTATGAAAGTCCTAGGAGGAGCTTTATGCTTCTCGCCTTCTTGTACCATTTCTCCGTACCAAGCTGGTCTCCTTTTGGAAAGAGGAACTTCAAGTAGTTCTTCTGGTGGACTTTCAGTGTCCATTGGAACATCTGGAATTTGATCCTCAAATTTCTCTTCCTCCCTCTGAATTTCTGAAATTGGAAACTCAAGTGGAGGTACTTCATCTTCCTATGAAAGTTCTTGTGTTTGACGAAACACAACTTTCTCATGGAAGACCACATCTCTGTTGACTATCTTCTGTAATCCTAGAAGTGCTGTGTAGTGAAGGTGTCCAAGACTCCAAACCTTCTATGCCAGAGCTCACATGGATCAACTGCATGAGTGGAATCCTCGGAAGCCTTGTAAAAGCCTCCTCTTAAACCCCAATCTGTACTGCTGAGATTAGGTCTTCATCCTTTGCCCATAGAAGGACTTTCTTGTCCATGAAGAGGACTCTGTAGCCCTTGTCCTCTAAGCCAGCAACAGATAGAAGATTCTTCTTCAAACCAGGAACATATAAGATATCATCAATATGAAGAACCGTACCTGAGTCAAGTTGAAGTGAAGTTGAGCCAACTCCTTCAATCTTGTAAGTGGAGTCATCCCCAAGTTCTACCTGTGTGGTGAACTTCTTCTTTCTGTAACTGGTGAGAGCTTCACGGTTACCTGTCATGTGCCTGGAAGCACCACTATCCACCAACCAAGAGGTGGCATAATCTGTGAAAGAACTAGTGAGAGCAAAAATCAAGTAGTACTCTCTTCTAGGTTCTTCATCTTTGTTAGTAGCCTTGGTTTTCTTCTTTTTCTTCTTTGGTTCTTCTTCTTCTTCTTTTGCTTCTGCAACAGATGCTTGAAACCTGTGCTTGTGTTTCTTCTTGGCTTGCCTGCAATCCTTGGCAAAATGTCCAAACTTGTGGCAATTATAACATTCCACTTTTGACATATCAGAGAACTTACACTGAGGTTTCTTTCCCTTCTTTGGCTGAGAGAAGGGCTTCTTGAACTTCTTTGTCTTTGCTGCAAGTGCAAGGTCACCTTCCTTGGTTACCTTGCCTGAGGTCCTTCCCTCTTCTTCTATGCAATCATGCCATAGTTTTTCGAAAGTTGGCTGATTCTCTTGTCCATTGATAGATGCCATGAAGGTTTCCCAAGAACTTGGGAGACCATCAACCATAGTTTGCACAAGGTCATCATCATCAACAAAAATACCAATAGCAATAAGTTGATCTCTTACCTGTGCAATCTTCATGAAGAAGGAACGAACTTCTTCATCCTTGTTCAGCTTCAAAGTTTGTAGCCTCTTCTTGAAGACTCTCTTCTGACTGGGAGCCTTCTTCTCATACAAGTTGGCCAAGGTGTCAAAGCATTCCTTAGCAGTCTTCAAAGTTGTGATGTTGGGCATCACGGTCTCTTTGATAGAATCATAGATGATCCTACTAGCCTTACCCTGCTTCCTCTTGTAAGCAAGTCTTCCAGCATTAGATGTTGGCTGAGGCTCTTCAATGACATTAAAAACAATGTCATCCAAGTCATTCTCTTCTAGAATGGCTATCAGCTTGGCCTTCCAGGAGTTGTAGTTGGCTGAGCCTTGTAGCTTCTCTTCCGATCTGAAGATGTTGACAGCCATCTCTGCCACTTAGTCAAATGTTAAGTCTACAAAACTTATCCCAAGGTCTAGGAAGACAACAACAATGTCCCTTTACTGTGTCTTCACATGTTAAGCTCTAATACCATGTTGAATTTTAGTGTTAGCATGAATACTTAAAAAGTTTGCAGACTAACTGATAACAAATGACAAGTGCAGTAAAACAACATCAACACATCAACACACAGTACACAAGAGTTTTTCACCGAGGAAACCTTTAAAGGACAAAAACCCCAAAAGCATTAGTAGTTCATCTCTGAAAATGAGATGACTGAGTTTTCTTCAATCTTAGAATTTTGAGATAATAATAATTCTTCAAAATCAAACCCTAATGGATTTGTTCAATAGACCCACAAATAAATTTTCCACAGATAAGAATTTCACAAAAGATAAATTTCCAAAAAATTACACTTTAGGGCTTTCTGCCCTAGCTTCCCATGAAGCTTAGGTTTGTTGCTCGATCTCAATTTCTGCCTGCCCGGTCTGCCTAGAAGACAAGTTCTATTGCCCGAGATGGTTTGCTAGCTGCCCGTGGTTGCCCGGATCAAAACACAGCCTGCCCGAGTATGTTTTCTTGCTGCCTGTGTTTATGGCAGCCTGCTCATATTTTTGCTACGCCTGCCCGAGCCTCTTCTAGGCTTGCCTGAGCTTCTCCAATATGCTCGACATCCCTGCCTGTGATTTGATGTGCTTCTCGGAGGGCTTGCTGCTGCTGTACAACTGCCTAGAAGTCTGTAATTGCTGCCGGGGTCTACTGCTACAGAGTAACGGACTGTGGCTGCTGCCCGGGTTTGTTAACAGCCTTGAGAGGCATCCCAAAGAGGATCCAGGTCTGCTTGTGGTAGCCCGTGAAGGATCCGAGGCTGCCCGATCCTTCCAACAACTACCCAAGACCCCAGATTGAAGGGCCGAACCTTTGGAGGTGATTTCTCGTGAACCTGAGTGCTGCCCGAGGAGAAAGAAAGACGAGGGTGGCTGCCCGTGAGAAGAAGAATGCTGTTGAAGAGTTTAGGGTAAAACCCTAACGCAAAAAACTGATGAAAGAATGCAACAGCTGAAACCCTAGATTAGGGTTTGTGAAGAACAAGTGTGAATGCCCTAGCTAGACTCATCCATGCTAGGGCATCACATCAACCTTCCTTTTCTTTAGTCACCTGTGTAATCTTCAGTTGGAGCAGCTGTACTCAACACAAGGTTGAGTCCCCCCAGTACTGGACTGGGTCCATATCATGGTCCTTGACCAGATATCATCATTCAACATAATGATCACTCAACTCTGGGTTGAGTCCCTCCAGTGCTGGACTGGGTCCACATCCTGGCCCTGGACCAGATGTCTACCATTCAACAGAATGGTCACTCAACTCAAGGTTGAGTCCCCCCAGTGTTGGACTGGGTCCATATCTTGGTCCCGAACCAGATGTCTACCATTCAACAGAATGGTCACTCAACTCAAGGTTGAGTCAATCCCAGTGCTGAACTGGGTCCACACCCTGGTTTTGGGCTAGGTGTCTCCATTCTCCTGAGAGAATGACTCTCGATGCTGCTCAAAAAAATCAACATGATGAGCATGCCGATGATATGCCCCATATCACATGCATAAAATCTTAGGGATGGATGTTTTGGTAGGATCTCTTAGGTCTAATTCGACATGTATATCGTCCCGTCATATTATAGAAGTAATAACTTCAGATTCATTCTAACAATGATTGGGACACTCTTATTATAATATAAAGAGATGAAAATCCTTGATATAGAGAATTAAAGTCGAGCAAAACTCCCTTTGATATAGAGAATATCTCCAAAGACCTCCTCCTATTAACTTTTACACACTCTTACTTGCTATATACATAAGAAACTTTACATATTTGTGTATAATGGTTTGAATTCACATGGATGCATGCACACACACACATATTGAAAATATGAATATTTTATGTATTTTTGTTCAATCGGTGTTCTGATCCACTTTGTTTCCCGACTTTTGTCTGGTTCTGGTCCTCGGGGTTGGTCGGTTTGACCACCGGTCCAGTTCTGATAACATTGTCCAAGACAATGGGGTCTGTATTAGGTCTTTTGTTTAGTAATTTGTCGACCCTTAACTGAAGGTTGTACAACATGAAAACAAGATTATTTAATTGTTGTTGTTCCAAATGGTTTTTCTTGTTCGTTTGAATTAGATCAAAGACATAGCATTTGTCCTCACACCTACAAGTATTGCAAGTTTGACTCAGGATCCAAGTTGCAGACTTTTGTTGCCGAGGACAATAGCTACTAAATGAGTTCCACCAATATACTATGATAATGATTGCAGTCAAAGACAAAATTAATTCAACAAATTGGTTTGTGGCTTTCTCTAGAAATTCAAGTATTTAAACAACTGAACTTAGAAAACTTTGGAATTGCGACATCTTTTGCAATCATTGGTAGGCTTTTGCTAAAGGTACTCGCGACTCCACTTAAAACACTAATCTGTTTCTATATTTCTAGTCGTTGATTCTCAGCGGGGACCATGTGTTGTTGGCACTCGTACAATCCATCTTTCACTTGCCTAGTCCAACCTTTTTCAAAGTTAGCTATGCAATGATACCTTGGGTTCAGGAAATACCGAGCAACGTGTGTAGGGTGATGGAGTTCATTGATCCATCTATTATCGATGATGTTTTAGATAGGACCATAGCCCTGAAATGACCCTTAAACTTGTCACTTGGGCGTTCAAGGAACAAAGTGCTCTTTCTCATTCTTCAGCAGAAGCTAAATGTTGAGAAACTGTTCGTGCAAATCAAGAAGTTCTTTGGCTGAGACAGAGCCATTTAGAGTTTGGATTGCGACAACATCTATTCTCTCTTTGGTGTGATAGTGCGAGTGCCATTCAATATGCCGAGGAGTGAGGTTAGCATCAATATAGTTCAGGGGGATCTCCTAATTTGGTTGGTTTTACTGTTACATATTCCAACTAGGTCGACGACCTTGATGATTGGAAGTCTATCGCATGTTATGTCTTCAACCTTGGTTCCAGACTTGTCACTTGGGCTTTCAAGGAACAAAATGCCCTTTCTCATTCTTCAGCAGAAGGAAAGTGTTGAGCAACTGTTTGTGCAAATCGAGAAGTTCTTTGGCATAGACAGAACCATTTAGAGTTTGGATTGCGACAACATCTGATCGCTCTTTGGTGTGATAGTGAGAGTGCAATTCAATGTGCCAAGGAGTGAGGCTAGCATGAATGCAACAAACTTATTGCATTAGACTTAGTAATGCACTTCATTTGTAAGCTTCTTCAGTAATGCACCCCCGTACTGCTCTGTTGGCATACAAATGGTCAAGTAGCTAACATTTTCATGAAGACCCCTACAAAATGCAAGTTCTTACAGCTTTGGTCTATGTTAGGAGTTCATTAAATTGTCAGGATAGGCTCTAATGCTTCCTTCCTTCTCCATTTGTCACTTTGTAAATTCTTCAATCCTATCCCAAGTTGTTCTTAAGGGGTGATGTTAACATATTTCAACAGTAGTAGCTAGTTTAAATTCAACTTTGTCTAACACGGTCCAAGGTTAAAGTGTGCTTTTGTTCTTTATTAATCTGATGGTCATAGTTATGATTACATATGAATGCTTTAAGTTTTTAACTGTTCAAACTTCAAACATCTCCTCAATATTAATGACACTTGATCCATGGCTTAGCACCTGATTGATCCATAGTCTATCTAAAGATCTTGGTGGGTCATTCGTCGATGACTGAACTGAGAGAGGTTCTTGTAATTTATATTTTGCATTAATCAATTGCCTAAGTGCCATGGACAGTTTCGCTCCTAGAGGATTTAATAATGTAAATCCTGTTTTCTTGATCTTTGATCCATGTGTAAGCATTTGCCTTAAGGTGTTTGAGGCTTGAGCTATATGTCAGCATACCTTGTTTTTGAACTAGTGTTGCAAATATTTCAAAAATATTGTCGACTTCACGATATATCATTATTCTCTAAGTTCAGTGATATAGTTGCCAAAAAAATCACGTTTTTTCATTTTTTGCAAATATTACGATGTTTTGAAAATATTGCAATATATCAGCAAAATATCACTAGAAATTGGAAAATATCAGCTGAATCAGGAGATTTTTTGGGAAAGCAGGGGATTGAGAACAGAGGGATTATTCACTGTTCCATTTGCCCATTAAAGGGCTAGAGGGAGGGATTTCTTCAGATGTTTAAAAACTTGAATATTTTAACTCTTTTCAAGTTTGTCGATATTGTTTTATTCCGGACCCTTGGCGATATATTCACTGACACAAAGTTTGCAACATTGTTTCAAACACATCTTTATTATGTTTTATCTTTTACATCAGTCTAATGTTCTTTCCATTTGCATTTCTTTATATTATTTAACTCCATTGTCTGATCAGGTTCTGTATTTTCTTATAATTTTAAGCATATATCTTTAGACCGGTAAGATAGAAATTAGATGTTATCCAGACTTGTATAAGCTGGAAAATGAAAATGCCTGACTTTATCATATTTCCCTTCTGTGTATCCTGATTCCTGATGTCTCCAAACGCTGATGTACTTGCAGGTTAAACGCTTCAAAAAGCTACTTGAAAAAGCTGATAACAATAAATCTAGCAGATACACATTACCTGCAGATTCGATAGAAAAACTGCATCCCTCTTATTCTGCAGGTATACTTATCTCTTTTTTGGTGCATTTCAGGGCTCCTATTTAGCTTAGAGATCTTTTGGTGCTAGAAATTACTGCACATAATATCTAGCATCTACATTAGCAAATTTTGCTATACTTGGGTTTATGCCTGGTAGTTGTTTATACTGAGTTGTTATTGTGACATTTTTTCCTCCAAACCAATTAAATTATTTTGTAAAGTTTGGCATTATGCATTTCATTTTGTTCTGATTAATTGTACTTGTTTATCACCGTGTCATAAATTTAGCATTGGAGAAGTTGAAAGAAATTGTGAAATCTGAAACAACTGGACAACCCCAGAGTTCTTCAAAATTGGTGGTGGCAAGCAAAACTGAAGAATGGATTGAGACTGCAGTTGACACAAGAATGTGATATTAAGTCCACAGTTTTCCTTGGCCCACTGCAATGATTTTAATGCCACTTGCCGCATTTGACAGGAGGGACTCGTATTTCCGGAAATGTCTTGTCAAATGTATAGTAAAGAAAATTTCAGTGCTTGTACTCTAGCAGGTTTTATCATCTCCAAGGCCCATTTAATTAACCTGGAAATATGGAGAATCTACCTCTTATGCAAATTCAGTTTGTTTGATTATCTCTAATTCTAGTAATCCTAGGGAGTTGCAGCTATTCAACAACAAAACATGCAACATAATTTTATTTGAGATTCAGCTGTTGAAAGGTCTGTCACAAATGGATATGAAATCCTGGCAGAATAAGTTTCTTGAGTAATTCCATATAAATTGATTTAGCAGTCACCATGACGCAACGGCACTGTGTAGCTTTTAGATCAAACTGATTTGCTTGAAGCATGTTTTTTAAAAATGTAAAGATTTTCGTTAAAAAGATAAAATGTATGTGAGTACAATGATGCATCTCCTGTTGTGAGAAATTTGCCCCGATTTGATGATTTACTGTGATATACTGGTTTCTGAAAAACTTTGCACCAAGGCTTCTGCAACCCGTCTGTCTACACAAAACCATGGGGGATGGTTACTGCTTTGAGGCCCATGCACAAATCACTTCATATTTCATAAATTGCTGCCCCAGGCTATACTTCCTGCCTTCAATTGGTCTACATGCCTTCATTCAACTGCTATGAAAATGAATTTCTTTCTGATATAAAAAGGCTATTTGTGTGTTATTGAAAAAAAGAAGTTTAGAGCTATTGGATTAAGGCGATTCCAGAACTTTGGTCCTTTGTAAAGAGGAGTAAGGAGGCCTTTAAGTCCTCTGCTAAGAGGCAAGAATGCATGAGAATTAAACTTGTCAGATAAAGCATACAAATGACTTGAAATATTCCAAATTATTTACAACCAAAACTTTTTTATTTCCCATCATTTATTTTTGATTCTATGCAAAATCGAAATCATTGGACTGTTATTCATTTGAGTTCATTAACCATTCTCTATGTAAAACTCAAATTTTCAATTTGCAAAGCAATCTCTGTTTCAGTGTATAAGGGAAAGCCTTAGGCATTTTAGTGCATTCTGGTGGACATTTAATGTCAATCCTGAAAACTTGGGACCATCAATGGCTTACAACTTCGATTGAGAAAAGATGCAAGCAAAAATAGAGTGCTGTAAAATATGTCGATTAAAGCAAGTGATTTAGGACATCGAAATGGATTATATTTGTCCCAATAAGCTTTATTCCACTCAAAACAAGAAACTGAAGCATAGTAGAGTCGTAGACATGTACATTAGCTTATTCTGCTTCTAAAGCAAACTCCTCAAAGGGATTTCTGATGAGATTGGGGTCAGATTGGGGTCAATCTAGTTAAGATTCTCCTTTTCAGAAGTGCAAGTAAATTCATGGTTGATTGCTATGAAATGCATCATGGACAAGCTTCCTCATGGATCTTCATTCCCATGCCATTAATGTGAACTGTCTAGGAGAATTTACATTAAAATTGTCTCGTTTTGTGATGAATCCATTAGCATGGTATCTTAAATGGGGAAGACAAACCAGACAAGCTGCTTTTGAATGGGAAGAATGAGTTTCTAGTCTCCAATGTGTCTCTTAGAAATATTAATTATATCTTTCATATTCGAATCATCGTGCACGTGAATTGAAACTTTTGGTCATAGATATGTTTTGTAAAGCCACTCTCTACTTATGTAGAAGCCACATTCTGAATTCAATGGAAGTGGTTCAAAGTAGTTCTGTTTTTGTGGCGGGTTCATAACTTAATGTCGACCAAATCCAATATGACAAGTCTTCCTAGACTCTTATCTAATTTTAATATGCTTTCTGGTAAATGTCAAATTAATTGCCGTTAAGCCCAAGACTAGGAAAGTGATTTAAAACATGACTGTATTTGACAGGTATTATTGCTTCGTCATAGCCAATGATTGAAAAGTGCTTTGTGTGATGTGATGCTTATAAAATTGTGGTGTAAAAATAACTTAAGTTGGATGATGTAGTAATACCTTACATAATTTGTGGTGTTATTATATAAAAATATATCTAGACTTCATTAACTTTACATTATAGTTAGAGGCTAGTTTCTTGCACTGGAAACATATGAAGGTAAGAAATGGTGTTTATGGTTAGTGAGAATCCAGCCATGCAATGATCAAGTCCATTATTATCGAGATAGTGAGAACATTGCTTGTAGAGATAGGCAATATGGAAACAAAACAACTCATTGAACTTCTCATTCAATTGTTAGTGTTACACGACTACTTAAAATGCTAATAATGTCTTCCAAACTCCTTCATGCATATATTACAGGCGCACAACTCTAATGCCTATTACCCCTCATATAGCATGGAGATTATTATAGGTTGTGTTACTCTTCTGCAGTTCTACAACGTTCCAGCAGGCCGTTTGGTAGAGAAGGGATATATATATATATATATATATATATATATATATATATATATATATATTTAAAGGCCAAGTGTGGGGCTCTTCGTATGTGGTTGGTCATGGCCAGACCCCTTGGTTTTACTCTTGGAAGTACTATGGCTTAGTGGCATTGCTGACTACCCTTTTTGGGGCTTTTAGCCTTGGGGTTGGTGTCTGGGGCTTCCAAGGGTGGGCCATTGGTCACATGACCACCGCAATTTTCTGCCTTGAGGGTGACTACATTTCATCTAAGGATTTCAACCCTTGTCTATTCACCCCTCTCACCCACACTTGGACCTCTTCTTGTAGTAGTTAAAACCTTCTCCAGTCAAAACGACCTTATGACGTCATCCTTTGATCAAGCCTTCAAGCTAATGCAAGGGGAAGTTGAGGGATTTTTTCATAACTTTGGGGTTAGTAGAGGCATGATGTACCCCTTGGACTCACTCTTGCCAATACAGTGAGGCATTGACTTACTTATTTTAGCATTTTTTATTATTTCATGCTAGTTTTAGGGTCTAGTCCCCAACATGTGGGCGACATTCCCTATTTTTGTCTTAATTTTTATTATTGTAGCATTTTAGCATTTTATTGTTTTAATTTTCAGTTGTCATGTAGGCTTGATAAAAAATTTAAATCTTGTGCTGAGATGGATATAACTATTCATTCTAATTTCATTTGTAAAGCACAAGTCTTGGGATCAATTTATGTTTATTCTCTTTCTCTTGTTATGTGGGTTCTCTATGCGATGCACACCTCTTGGAGTATCTTCTCTTCGCTTGAAAGGTGAAAGTAAAATGATTTTTTAGGGTTTCTCCTGCACATGTTTGTTGATGCTTGGATGGTTGGAAGAACTCATGCACAAGAGAAGATCTATGCTTCATGTTTGTTCATTCTTTGTTAAATGTTGGTAAGTCTATCTCTATCTTTTGTTGAATGGTGCTATGCTAGGATTTCTTATCAATACTTTGTCAACTTGTATGGTGAAAAAACGTCCTCTTGAAGGAGTTTTTCTTGTGATTGGGCCTTGGATCTCTACTTTTGCTCTTCTTAGGCTTCTACCACCAACCCTTTAGGTTGTTGAAGGAAGCCCTAATTAGCAAGTCTAGAGGGACATTTCATGTAGGGATGTTGATCATAGATCCCTTATGCCTGAGATTAAGATGAAATCATATTCCCCCGATCTTGTCATTTATTCCAAAAACTTTAAACTCCTTGTTAGTTAGTTAGTTTGGTTAGTGTTATTTAAGTTAGTTTGCTTGTTTAGTGTTATTTATCTTGCTATTTATAAAAGAAAATCCCTAAAAATAAGAAAAAAAGAAAACCCTAAAAATTCACAAAATTCCAAAACCAAAAAACAATACAATTTTTTTTTTCAATTTTGGGGCGCCCTAAAATATTTGCCCTAAATGTTCGACCCTAAAACTTCGGGATTCTAAAATTTTGGCCTCCTATAATTTTGGGCTTGCCTTTTTAACCCTAAACCGTCCTAGGATGGTTTCCTCCACCGTAGACTGTTGCATTATCTCTGCTTTCAACTGTGAGTTCAAGTACTGATATTTATTGCTCAAAAGGACCGTTAAGGAAATCTCTGTTAACATGCTAATAATGCTAATTATTACTATTAATTACACTTGTTGAATGATAACTCCGACTAATGTATATCTCAATAATTCAATGTTGTAGAATTGACATTGAAATGATCTCTTCCTTTGAACTTTACTGGCTAGCATAGCTTACTATGGGTTTGTATATTTACTCTATAAGTCTACTATATGACCAAGTATCTGTAATATCTTACTTTCCATTGACTCCATGTTAAAGAGATTGGTCTCACATCTAGAATATAGAGAGATGTATGCTTGGTGTTGAGGTTATTTGTATGTAAAAGGGCTCTCTCCTGGGTGTCCAACTCCCAAAGGAGTCAAAGAAACTAGAACAAAGTGACATTGGGTCTAGTTTTCTTTATACATGCTTTCCCAATTGAACCTTGTTAGTTTAATTGCTAATAGGTTGAAGACCAAACCCAAATCATGTTGTATTTGGAGAGTTTTGGCTTTGGATGCAAGGTGTTGGAGCTTTGATGCATATTTACTTATTGATTATCACCTTTGGTTGGAGGCTTGTATCTTGCACATGTAGAATATTTATTATCTTCATAGGGTTTTGCTTAGCATAATGCACTCTTGATGAACCCTTAGCACATTGCCTGGAGAGAGAGACCCATTAATTAAGGGTTTTCCCCGAGTATTGTGGTCCATTATTGGATTTGTTGTTTGCATGTTGAACATGTGTGCATTCGTGTTAATCTTGGTGAACATTAGAGAGGACATATTAACTCAGGGGTTCCTAAGGTTTGGCATGGTATTAGTTGAATTGTGCATCTTGAGATTGGTGTTGATCTTGAATTAATGAGATGTTCTCTTGAGGAGTGTTCCATTTTGTGCACACTTTCCTAGGATGCCCCCCTTGAGTCCTTTGATGGTATTGACTTGTTGAATTTGGTCTAGTTTCCATGTGTTGGCACATTTATTGAGATCTAACTACCTTACACATTCTACTAGGCCACTCCACCTTTATGCCCATGTTTTTAGATTACAACACATGGTTGTGGATATTGTTCACAATGGTTTCATGGATATTCCCTTAGGTTGTCCCACTTATGGCTCATGGTTTGAGGAGGATCGGTTATTAGCACGTGTATCTATGCCTTTGCACTTGCTCCTAGGTTACCCATCCCTTGGAGGTTGTTATAACAACCAAAGTGCACATTCTTACACAATTTTTATGGTATTTTCAGTTAGTTATTGCATCGAAGAAAAAACCCCAACTAACATTTATATCTTTGGCATTGTTTTGGCATCTCAAGGTGATTGACTATGACATCTAGGAGAGCACTCCCATTTTTCCCATTTATTATGGGGATATAACTACCTTGGCACCTCTATGCAGGGCACTCAACTTTGGGAGTATTTTAATTTTTTTTTGAGGTAATAACCACCTTTTGGCACTTTCAAGGGCATAGATTTCATGGAGTATTTTGTATTATATGGCATGGTCAAAGTGGTATCAAAGCCTTTTCTTACACTTTTCAATGATGAACCTCTACCTAAGGGATATTTTATATTTTATGTTGGTCAAGGGTTTTCACTGGAGAGCACTCTACCTATTGATGATTGAGATTTCACATTGATAATTGTGGGATAGTTATCCTCTCATAGAACTATCCATCTTATTTGGCTTAGCATGTATTCATTTTTTATTGGATGTGTTTGTTGAAGACCACTTTTGAAAGGTGTTCCAATGGAGAAGGCAAGTGGCATTGTGTAGTTGATTTCTTGATTCTTCAATTCCTTCACTCCATGTTGTACTTTTGTTTGTTTTGGAAATTTTCAAATAGTGCTAAATTTTTTCTTTCTTTTTTTTAGGCAACAACTACACTTCTTTTGTGAAAAATATATATGGTAACTATTTGTTATTCCTTAATTTACATTTTCCATGGATTAAATTTTAAAAATTGATTTAAATATTTTTTTACCCTTTGAGTTAATGTATTTAATGTATTCTAGGTGCACTGTTTATTGGTGCCTTTACAAGCTGTACTAGATAACGCGTTATGCTCTAATGTATTATAAGCTTGCAACTAAGAATTTCTTGACTTTACAAAATAGTACTTGAGAGTGTTAGAAAAATAGGATCTCAAAGCAATAACAATAAACTAGACACAAATATTAAAACATATAAAACATTACAAGAGAGACACCAATATAACATGCTTCAATCAAGATGGGCTACGTCCACACATAAATTGCTAGTCCTTTATTATTATAGCGTCCAACAAAAATGAAGGGATACAACTTGCAACACTTGCTCTTCAGTCTCTCACACACAATCACATAGATTGTTTTACAATGTTACCATACAATACACAACCGTATTACAATGCCTTCTTTTTATATAGGAAATTCCATGAGAAAATACCACGGGCTGCCCAAAACCATGGGCCCGTAAATCACCCATTATTGACCAAGTCATGACTTTAAAATTACTACATTTTGCAAGACATTTTTTTCCTAAATTTTCACTACGGGGGCACTGGCTTTGAACCCTCGACAGACCCCCCACCTCTGGACCCCCCTGACGACTATAGAGGGAGGGAAAGCCCCCCCACACCCCTCTGTCAAGTGTTGGGATCCAAACACGGCTGAAACAATTACATCTCTGAATCAGGAAGATCAGGATCCACAACCAATACAGAGCATGGTTAGTACAATAAAGATAAAAAAAACATAATAAATGTTTAAACTGCATCTTCCAAATCTAGTGAACAATAAAGTATTTGCCATCCATATTAAAAAAAAGATTCAAAAAAATTGTAGTAGAGCATTGGCTTGAAAAGGAGAATTGAACACTAGCCTAAAAAAAGGCATTGAGGGGGAAGCCCAACCAAGAGAATAATGCACTATTAGTTTTACAGCTCTATACTCATGGTTTGGAGTTGGCAAGAAGAGATCCAACATCGCAAACTTGGTCTTTTTTCTTACCTACCCACTAAATATGACCTTGATAAAGACACAAAAACCACCAGAGATGGAGGAGTGCACTACCTTGACATATTTTTTCAAAAGCATAGAATCGCAGGCATAGGAGAGGAGGTAATGGGAGGGGAAGCCATGGCTGTTGCAACCACAAAAAAAATTGTACACGAGGACTCTACAATCTCAACACTTTTCATGTTTTAGTCATAAGTTGTCTGAGGGACATTATGAGAGGATCCTAGAAACTCTTAATCATGGTTATTGTAGTTTTACATTGAGAACAATCTAGTAAAAAATATATAGTCAACTAAAAATATAATTTGAAAATTCACAGAGAAAGATCCAGGACACCAATGAATGGAAAGGTGACACATATTTACAATTAAATATAAAGAAAAACATCAATGACATAAATAGTTTAGAATATGGAACCATTATTTCCTCAATGTCTTTTAGAGAAAAAAAATGCCTCTAACATGTAATCCATAAATTGTTTAACACATTTACTTACAAATGTAGACACATTGTTAACACATGTACTTAGAAATGTAGACACATTGTTAGCTAAATGAACCCAAGTGTTCACATGGGTTGTTCATACTCCCCAATCATATTTAGGTTTGATAAGTTACAATGAGAATGACAATATTGGTTTCAATTTGTTGGCTTGTAGAGGAAACCTATGAAGGCAAGAGGGATGCTTGTTGAATCTTGAATACATTCTAACAAACATAGATATTGTTGAATGAATGAATGACTTTGGCATTTAATCCTCCAAATGAGGAGAATGCCATAATTGAGATTGTGTATTATTGTTACATTGACAAAAATATCAAGGCAATAATAACTAGTCGGTTTGTTGATTAGGTAGGTATGGAAGGCATGGAAACCAAATCCTTAAGTACACCTCAAAATGGGTCTGTAATTTCTTCTCAATTTGAAATTTATTAGGTCACTAATAAAATTTAATTGTGCTGAAAGATGGTTTCACATAGGCGAATATTGGTCATGCCCATGGTAGTTTTAGTGATGATTATATGGGAACAATCTTTAGATTACGTGCATTGTCTTTCAAGGGATTACATGATAGTATCCTTGGTCTTGCAAAATGTTATATTTCTCTACAATTTGGAACGTGTTTTTTATGAACATTATATGTTAGCTAATGTAGTTACTTTGTTTCCCACTAGGAAAAGACTACGCTCAAATCCATGGATAAATTATATGTGTGCAAATGATCTAATGATTAAATCAAATAATAATAATGAAGTATCTTTGTTTTTTGTTGCTATAAAATTTGGGAGAGAAATAAGCGAGTAGGATAAAAGACAACTAAAACACCCCGCTTTTTCGGCGTATCTTTGGTAAAAACTGGTCAAATTTGTTCCTGGAAAATGTTATTTCCACAATTTTGCAATTTCATCAATTGTGTTTTTTTTATCTTAGACCAAACCTTTGATTTTAAAACTACCTAGATCACTGAAATTGCGATTCAAACACTCCCAATTGCGATTTCAACAAAAACTGGTTTGCCGGATTTCGACAGGTTGGGGATGTTTTGGTTAGCGCTTATACCGCTCCATCAATAAGCACCCTGCAACAATGTGTTTATTGTAAATAATACAGAAATATGGATCATTAAATTAGATCCAATGGTTGATATCCTTATAACGATAACAATAAATGAACTTTTGTAAAGTGCTTATTACACCGCAAATTCACACTAGCATGTTAAATATCGAAAATATGCAGCACCACCCAACACTTCTATTTACCTAACCATATCCAATATGCATTAGACCGTGTCAAACTCTAAAGTCAACATGGACACTTGGAACATTACAATTAGGGATGAATTCACATACGAATATTCAATTCGTGCATATTTCAACACAACATATTGTAGTGTTGGAGGTCTCATGATATGTCTCATGTTGAGAAATATCATGGAGTATGTCTCAACATAATTTCAAAGGATAACTCAAGATGAAGTATTGTAAGGAATAGATTGTACAAAAGATCCCTCGAGAAGAGTAAATACTTGTAAGCAGGTTGCCACACATTACAAGATTGGGTATGGAATGAAGAAGGCAACATGGAACATGTTGGATAAACAAATACTCTAAAATGCCTAGGATTTATTTGGTCTCTTAGTATAATTATTTAGCATATTTTTTGTTTTGTTTTGTTTTCTAAAGCCATCCTTATATTTATCTCACTATGCGTTTTTCTAGATTAGCTTTACTCTAAATTTGGTGGAGATATTTGCCTTTGAAGTTGCATGATTTATAGGAAGAAGATGAAGAGCTAAGAAAAAAATGCATTCTATCATAGGAAGTATACGTTTAGTAGGGGATTATTGATTAGGCCGTTAAATTGGGCAATCCTCAAGGAACATTTTAGTAAGAATTTGAATGGCACAATATGCATATATTATTATTCTTCTCCAATTGGATATCGTGAAAAATATGCATGGAGAAGACAATGAATTTGGATTTAAAGAAAAAATGGTTTTGGTAAAAAATGCATTGAATCTTTCGATGTCACTAACTTGGTCTTTGTTGAATGGTTATCAACTGGTTTAAATCACGGGGAAACTTCTAAGTAATTTAAGTACCATAATTGAAGTGCTTATGTGTATGTTCAACCCAAAAATAGTGTCGTTTTTGCTTCTCAATTGAATTGCTTCACATAAAATTTGCCTTAAAAAATGTTTAAAAATAAGGCTTCTTGGTTAGTTTTGGGTCTATTTTTGCTTAAAAATGTGTTATTGTTTTTTAAATGTCTTTTTTGTGGTTGGGTGTTGTATTAACAATGTGACGAGTTTTGTTATAAACCTCATTCTGCTCACACATTTGAGATTATTAGCATTATGTTAGTGTGGATCTTTTGCATCAAAAGTTTGTGTCTTCCAAACATCATACTACTTTATTTATGCATTGATTTAGCTTCATTTTTACATTGTAAAAAACAAGATGCAGAATTTGTTGAACATCTATTTAGTCACTGTCTAATCATAAAGAATATTTGGAGGCTTATTAGAAATGACTTGCAAATCAAAATATCTTGGGATACTTTATTTCTAGATCAAAATTTGTTCCTTTGGATAATGAAAGAGAGGAAGTTTAGAGAACTTCCAAGCTTTATTTGCTGGGGTATTTGGATATTTAGGAAGGATATCATCTTCAACAATAGGAAACAAAACATCACTGTATGAGTTAAAAAATTATTGCATACTATATAGAACATTCTAGAGATGAAAAAATAAAACATCAAAGAAACATCATTGAACTTGTTCTCACTGGTACATCTGCTATGGGACATTTTGATGGAGTTGCATACTCTGGCCACCGTGGAGGTGGCATGATTCTAACACTCAAAGAAGATCACTACTATTCATTAAAGATGTGATGTGGAAAAAGGACCAACACTAGGGAAAAACTCTTAGCATTACGAGGTTTACTGAAATTTACCTCTAATGTTGGGGTCATGTCTTGCAGGTACTTGGAGATTCAAATATTATCATTGACTGGGATTCTAGTTCATCATATTTACATGTGCTCTCACTTATGGATTGGTGACAAAACATCAAGGAGTTGCTTGCTAGATTTGACTCTATAAATTTCCAGCGTATCTACCGATAATTAAACAATAAAGCTGATAGTTTGTCAAAAGATGCCTTGGAATTGGAAGGAGTATTGCATATTGAAGAACATAAGGGGCATACTATTATCTTCGGTAGATCAGTATCTTTATATTGATAGGTAGTTCGGTTTTTAGTTATATAGAAGCACATATTTCAAATGTTTACTATATTTCTTACAACTTAGAACTTTTTTTGGATCACTTTTGGATAAACTGATATGTATTTAAGTTGAAATTGTTTAGATAGCTTTTCTTAAGTAACTTTGGATAGAAATGTATGTTGTAATCACATTGTTTATGAGTTGAAAACATCTTGTGGTTCATATGTATATGTTGCCTATGATGTCTAGAACATTTCTCTCTTTGACTATAATTTTTGAATATCAAGAAGCATGTTTTTTCATTTTGAAAAAAAAAATAAAAATTATTTTGTGTATTAACTTCATTGTGAAGTGTTTTAGCATCACAATTACATACTTTAAGGTCAAATTTTTTATTTTGATTAATTTAGTTAATATATATTATGTAATAAATTATCATCATTATTATTTTTTTTCCTCGGAAAAATTCATAATTTTATTTCAGCTAAGAACAAAATTACATTCGCATATGTATATAAGGAAAATAAATACCCCATACAATGTCAACAGAAAACAAAAATATTTGTTTCAACAAAATCAAATTTTTTTTACAGTTTTTGTACATCCATAATATCATCTAATCATAGCAAAAATTTTAAGCATATAAACAAGTCACTGTAATAATATTTCAAAATAGAAAATAAAATGAAACTGCCCTTTGAACCCTATTCAAACATTGCACTCATGTTCCTCATGGAATGATCGATTGAATGTTCCTGCCGAGACATGTTCTAGAATCTTCCAGCAACGAAACAGTAGCTGTGAGGCTTCTTTGGAAATCCTGTCAGCCACCCCATTCCGTTCCCTGTAGACATGTGTGAAAGATTTACTGTCAAATCTCTATTGTAAAAGAGCCACTTCCTCAAGGATAGGAAAAAGTCCTAAAACATGACATCTGGAATTACCTCTAGCCAAATCAATCACAATCATAGAGTCACCAAAAACCTGTAAAGTGTGACAACCCTTTTCCACAACAAATAATTATTATCATTATTTTTTATTATCACTTTAATTATTATTAATTATTTGATAATTTAATTATGGTTATTAATTTACTATTATTGTTTTTAATTATTATTTTGATAATATTTAAATATTGATAAGATTGATAACTAGTGTAAGCTATTTCATAGCATTGTAACACTAAAAAATAAAATGCATATATTGATGCACTACCCCACTAACATTCAACCAAATTCACACTAAGGTTATAGCATACAACCATGTATTTATAAGCATATTTGTGAGATTTTATTACACTAACATTCAATCTATTTCACACCATGTATATATAAATATCATTATAAGATTTTAAATTAAATAGTAAAATAACTTCGTCTTTTTTGCATGTAAATAAGTAGTATATTGCCACACCATTGAAATTTCCATTTTGTATACAACATTGAATGAAAAAAAGGTATACACATATAAGGAAAATGTTTTTTTTTTTAACAGAGGAGTTGATTAAACTATTGTAAGTGCCTTTTCATCTTTTGAATCCTCCTCAATCTCACTATGTAAAAACATAGTGCCTTCTTCATCTTTTGAATCCTCCTCATTCTCACTATGTAAAAACATAACACAATAACATGAGTTCAAATTTTAAAAAAATTATTCACATTTAAAGATGTAATAAAATACATATAAGTTAAAAAAATTGTCAATACCATATGATTCCTCCCAATGGGCCCTATTATCATTAATATGGAAGAATGTGATATATTTCAATTAATGAATACATAATTCCAATTATATAAATGCTAAAAACAAACATATAATTAACAATTAATTACATTGGGTGTGGGATGTAGATATTCCACCATTCTTCTTTTGTAGGCCTTCTTTAGGGCATATAACCCCAATTTTATTAAATTTGGATTAATTTCACTCTAAGCTTCTTCAAAGACATGCAAAAATCAATATTTTTAAAATACAAAATTGGGGTTTCAAAGTACAAAATCTAATTGGGAAGTGTCAACATGGGGTTTTAAAAGACATGCAAAAATCAATATTTTTAAAATACAAAATTGGGGTTTCAAAGTACAAAATCTAATTGGGAAGTGTCAACACGGGGTTTTAAAAGTGCAACATTGAGTTCCATGTTTTTTTCCATTTTTAGAGTTCGATTTTTCACTTCTTAAATATGATTTTGACACATGAAATTATATATTTCACTTTAGAAATCTGATCTTGACACTTGTACATTTATTTGCAGTTTTAGGATTTGATTTTGCAATTTTGAAAACTATATGGACACTTCCATACTCAAATTTTGCACTTTACAATCCCCAATTTTGCACTTAATTTTCAATCTCTCTCTCTCTCTCTCTCTCTCTCTCACACACACACACACACACACACACACACACACACACACGCACACCCACACACACATTTCACGATTTTTAAAATGGTTAAAAAGCACTTAAAAGGACTCACCATTCATATCTTCATAATCATATATTTCTTAAATTATATATATCTTAATTAGATATCTATTTTTGTGAGGAGTATGTGTTATACAAGGTAATTCAGTGTTGTGCTATATTGAGTTATGTTCATGTTTGCAAATGTTGGGCTATGAATTTGTCTATATTTGAAATTGATGTTAAGATTGTTGTATTTGCAGTTGATGTTGTGCTAAGTAAGAAACATTATTATGTTCACAATCTATGTGGAATAGGTGTTGTTTATTCCCATCAAAGTGGGGACACATCTAAAAGAATAAGGTTTTGCTGAACAATTTCCATATTAGAGGTGACCACATGTATATGGGGAATCCACTATAAGAATGCTCAATCAAACTTTGGATCGAAATATCACCCATCGCTGCTCAATGAAATCAGATGTAAAATAGATCCATCTAGGCATGACAACTAGAAAGTATAAATTGCAATATTTAGTCTAAGTTGTGGTTGTATTAATGAAAGCACGAGGAAAACTATTTGAGAGGATAAGGATGACAACATCAAATTCGATGAAGGAGGTATTCAATGACCCATGGTTATCTCAGTCATAAACATGTTCATTTTTTACATTTAAGGTGCATTGCCATATTTGATGCATTTTTTTGTTATTTGTTGATAGAGAAATATGGATGTTATTATACCTTTACTTGAAATTAAATTCAATGGAAAGAATTGGGAAGAACAAAACCTCCCATTGAATACAATGTTTCAAAACATTTACCCAAACTACTCAATATTGAGCACAATTCCATAATTGAATATCTCATTATTTTACTTTTCATAAACCCCACTTTGATTCTAACATAATAATACTTCACCATAATAAAAACTAAGAAATACATAACACACACAGGCACAAATTATATTTCTATAACTGGACCTATATATCAAATCTTAATAAAATCTACTACTTAATTTTACTTTCTATTAATATATAGTAAAAGTACAAAACTAAGCTCTTAGGTGCTCCTCCCAAAGGAAATCAGATTGTACTAAGAACTACAAAGAGAGTATTTGAGATTAAATCTTATAACAAAGAGAAACAAAGAGTATCAGAGAATTTATCATATGCACAACTATTTGAATTATTGTATAAAACAAGAAGCTAAAGAACTATTCACAACCCTATTAAAATATAAAACTATAAGGAAGTCTAGACAAAAAATACCATAGGGAAGTCGACTTAATTTCCAGAGGGTCCGATAAGGATGGCCCCTGAGTTCGACTAGTAGGAGAGACATCATGATCATCGTCCTCATCCAAATTGATGAATTGTGGCTGAGATGGGGCCTCTGCTTGAGGCTCCTCGATAACCCTTGTGATTTTGAATTTGATTCCAATGTACTAGTCCAGAACATTTTCTATGCTTTTATTATCTTCAGATGGCATAAGACTTCTTAGAGAGGAATAATATATAAGTGGATTTCATCCATCTAGCCCAAGATTTCTCCATAGGTTTCCCCTTATTCCATTAAAGTCTTCCCCAAGAGAGTCTTCACCAACTATTAGAGGTCCAGAGTTTTGTTATATAGGGATATCCTACCTCTAGTGTTATCAGGGTTGAGAATACACCCTTCAAATTCCTCAATATTATGCACCTCAGGAGTGAGTTCATTTTCTTCCCGAATATCCTCTTCAATAGACCCAGTTTCCCTCTTAGTAGCCTCTGATATATTTTCATGGAAATAATTTGTTTTATGTCTAGCTCCCTTGATGTCACATGATTTCTTCTTCCCATAATTTTATCTTTGGTTAGAAAAATCTCCTCATTCTCATACCTTCCTTCGCCTCCACATGTATTTCCTCCATACTTCCCTTTCCATCCATGAAAGAAAGCAACATAGAATTCCACGACAACATCTGAGTAACCACACTAATAGTTTCATAGGTTGAGGGAAGGGATGTTGACCCTCCTTCATCTTTGCTATCCTAGAATCCCTCAGCATGGCCACTGTTCGGATTAATCATGATAGCACACATATGTTGATCACTTCCATGATTCGAATCCATATGTCCATGTAGAGGACATGAACTATGAGTAGGTAACATCATAAATGGTTAATGCAAGAGTGGAGTTGGTATATAGGGTTCTTCTCCCTACTGACCACATACTGTACTGGAAGAGTTATGTGCCTTGTTGTCTCACAATATCCCCTCCCACCTCCATCATGTGTTGAGACCACCACTTTTTCACATGCCCCGTCCTTTGTGCTTTCCCTTCCCTCCACTTGATTCCCATCTTTCACATCTCCATTAATGGTACAAGAGAGGGTGTTGTGTGGGTTAAGCATCCTACGCAGATTGCTTCGTTAGTTAATTTTTGGTTATATGGAAATACCATAAAAAATAAAAATACCGTTGAATTTATTAAACATAGCCTAAAATAAAAACATTAGATCCTATTAACCATATAAAACATTGTCACACACAAAAAAGATTAACAAAGTGTACTAATTACTAAGATGTGATAATCTCTATAAACATCAATAGATAATTAATTTGTTACATTTCTCTTAATCTTATTGTAGTATTGAGAGAATGACTGCATAACCATATTTTATATACATATATCAACCAACAAAATGTAGGTTTCACTTTTTCATTTGAACTTAGAAAACAAAATAATTAAAAATCATGAGTGTCAATCCACCTAAAAGCATAGTAGTCATATCAATAATAAAAAAACTCACAAAAAAAGAGATTAAAGAGAAGAGCTACCACCCAATATTAGAGTGTTAGGATTATAATCCTCCCTTGTCCAATTTGGTCATTTATGTCTAAATCAGAAATCATGTCTAAATCGGGAGTCCTTTTAGTCTATTTTTAGTCACTAGCACCATTAGGTCCACTTGGCCTAATTGGGGCACATGTTCCAGTTACTAAAGTGTGGGGAACACTAATTGAGGCCAACAGCCACTGATTGCACTTGCATGCATTACTTTAGGAGCCTCCTAGATCAATCCCTACAAATTAGGAGCCACTGGGAATGCCGATACCAACCTCCATCAGTTGAGTTGAGTTGTGACTAGTCAAGCTCAGTTAGGAGTCAGTTACATTTAGTTCTAGTATGTTACATTCAATTCTACTCAGTTAGCTCTAGGATTGCATGGCTGCATGTAGGTGAGGTGCATTTACTCACCTACCTCAGTCAGTTAGACTAGTTAACTGATAGTTAACATTGAATTATACACTTGAGTTGGGTTGTTGAACTCCGGTAATAATTTAGACAAGTCCAGTTAACCATTCAACCAAGTAGAGTCAAACCAATTTGAATTTCCTCACATGGATTCGAATTGCATGAGGCTATTTATCCACTGTACTTCATTGTAATTATTATCTAATTACTTTTGATTAATGAAACCATTCAAAGTTGCAATCCATTTTTGCACTGTTTCATTCTTCAATTACTGAGTAAATTGTATGATCTATCTTGTGAGTTGTGTGTTGGTCCACAGATCTATGTGCTCAATTTAATATGGTATCAGAGCCTCGGCATAACAAGGCACTTCTCCTACTACATATTCATAATTGGATCAAATTTTTTTTTTGAGCAAAATTGCTCCTTCCAGTACTGCACCAGAAGCGGAGAATTTACCACTTAATATCCCAAGTAAAGGAATTGTTGATCAAGATTGCTTGATCAACAATGCTGGGTGTGATGAAAATTCCAAAAGTGCAGTATGTCGACCTCATTTTGTTTGTTTGATTGTGTGATTTACAGGTTTATCAGTCTCCTTCACTACATTCGCCACAAGCAAGTCAGTCTCCTTCACTGCATTCACTACAGCAGCTCAGTCTCCTTCATTGAATTCTAAATGGACCCTCCAATGGAGTTTCTCACTACCTTAAACTACCACCAATCAAAGGAGGACATGGAGATGCAACTACGCTCCAAAAGACTCTTCAGACTTACAATGGAGACAGAGGCAGAACAAATTCATTATCTTGACAAAGAAAAGTACTGGAATAGGCTTGATGAAGCATATAGATGCTTGTTCCTCTCAATCTCTCAAGATCTTCTCTTCCACATCAATGGATTGAAGACTCCCAAGAAGGTTTGGGATAATATTTATTCCTTATTTGACAAGCAGGATGACCTGAGGATCTATCAGCTAGAGAACGAGCTGATTTCTCTTCATCCAGCCAATTTTGAAACACTAAATGACTTCTTCACCAAATTCAAGCATCTAGTGTTCCAGTTGAAGCTGTGCAAGGTTGAAAAGGAGGATGACCAACTCATCCTTTCCATTCTCTAAAAACTTGGTGCATACTACTCAGTCTTTGTATCAACATTTCATTTAGTGAATCTCATTGCTCTAAATTGGAAGATTCCTACTCTTAACTCCTTCATTGAATCTCTCACTTAGGAGCATGAAAAGTTGATCCAAATGGGGATCATTCGATATTCCAGAGATCAAGCACTGGTTGCAGGAGGACCTAAGGTAGCGAATGATAAAGGGAAGCAAAAGGATGAGTATCCCATGGAGAAAGAGCAGTCAGATGAGCCTTCAGGTTCGAAGAGAAGCAAGAAGAATGGCAAAGGAAAGACCCTCTGTTCTTACCGTGGAAGGGGCTTTCATCCAAAAAGATCCTGTATGAGAAGAACAATTGATGAGATGGCTCTTCTTCTGAAGAAACATAACATTATTGTACCTTCTAGCGCAAGGAAGGCTGACCATAGAGAAGACACTAAAGAACATGAAGAAACACGCCATGCACTAAATGCTAGATGTTCAATAGCACATGCCTTCCTGATTGATTCCAGCGCTTCCAATCATATGGTTGCATCTAGAGAATCATTCTCTTCTTTACAGTCTCTAGATGGTCCTAGTATTCAGATGGGAAATAACAGTCAAATACGAGCCAAAGGGAAGGGTTCTATCAAGCTTAAACATGGAAAGTTCAAAGATGTGCTTTATGTGCCCTCCTTATCTACAAATCTATTATATGTTTACTAGATGACTCATACTGGCTCTCCAAAGCGAGCGACATTTGGTCCTGACTCAGTGGAGATCACATATATCTCTACTAGGAACATCATAGTGAAGGGTGTTGCAAATCATGCCTCCAAGGAATATGAGTTCTCACACTTCATGCCATTTTCAGAATCAGTGCACTCTCAGCAGCCTCTTGAAAGGGAAGGTATAAAGATTCAATCTAATTCTTTTGTAGTTTCCACTTATATTGTAGAACCAGCTGTATCAGTTTATGAGATTGAGATTCAGGGTGATTCAGATCCAGATCTAGTGCCTACTCCCAAGTGGGAAGCTAGGAAGATGATTGGAAATCCATTAGACACTCAAAAGACAAATACCCTTGCGCTATGTCATGCAATCTCACCTCCTTCAGAGAGATGCAACAAACTCCATGTGATGGTACATGGCAAGGGCTGATTAGTCACACTGCGTTCATAAGAATAAAGTGGATCATACACCTCTTCATCCAGAACGAGGCAAAGGTTACATTCCTCCTTCCTTCCATCATCATTGTGAGAGAAGATGGAGAAGTCTACATGCCAGGCCCTAGGATACATGTGCACGGAACATCATGCATGCTGCTTCACTACATCACAGAGGTTGCAACAACATATTTTCAAGTTTTTCAAACTTGAATCCTGATTCTATTTGCTTAGTTAGAGGGGGGGATTTTTTCCCATGTGGTTTTTTCCCTAGCTCCTTGTGTTGAGCAGTTACTTTACTTGTTGTAATGGGTGACCTATGGTCTTAGTTACCAGGGCCCACAAATTTTCCAAGTTATCATTCAGGGGGGGTGTTAGGATTATAATCCTCCCTTGTCCAATTTGGTCATTTATGTCTAAATCAGGAGTCATGTCTAAATTGGGAGTCCTTTCAGTCTATTTTTAGTCACTAGCACCATTGGGTCCACTTGGCCCAATTGGGGCACATGTTCCAGTTACTAAAGTGCAGGGAGCACTAATTGAGGCCAATTTCGACTGCTTGCACTTGCATGCATTAGTTTAGGATCCTCCTAGACCAATCCCTACAAATTAAGAGCCATTGGGAGTGCCAATATCAACATCCATCAGTTGAGTTGAGTTGGTGACTAGTCAAGCTCAGTTAGGAGTTAGTTACATTCAGTTCTAGTATGTTACATTTAGTTCTACTCAATTAGCGCTAGGATTGAATGGCTGCATGGAGGTGAGGCGCATTTACCCACCTACCTCAGTCAGTTAGACTAGTTAACTAATAATTAACACTGAATTAGACACTTGAGTTGGGTTGTTGAACTCCGATGAACTCCGATAATGATTTAGACAAGGTCAGTTAACCATTCAGTCAAGTAGAGTCAAACCAACTCGAATTTCCTCACATGGATTCGAATTGCATGAGGACTTAGCCATTGTAATTCATTGTAATTATTATCTAATTACTTTTGATTAAAGAAAGCATTCATAGTTGCAAGCCATTTTTGCACAGTTTCATTCTTCAATTACTGAGTAAATTGTATGATCTTATATCTTGTGAGTTGTGTGTTGGTCCACATATCTATGTGCTCAATTTAATACAGAGCTAAAGAAATATCTTGAAATTGACTATAAAGTACCACTATAGACCTGAAATGGAGATATTCATCTCAAAAAACTAGACCAGGCATTTATCCTTGATGCCTTGCAACTGAAAGAATTGATCAACAAAGATTCACCAATTATAAATTTCAGCTATCATCCAAACACTTCTCATTCTACAATTCCGATAGATTCATTTTTTACAAGTGTTAACTATATTTGAGTTTGAAATGTTTCAAATTACTATTTACTAATTATGATATAGTTGGAACTCCGAGTTTGGGTATAAAGTGGAAACAAGAAACCCAATGGTGTTCAAGATGATAACTAATTCTAGTCAATATTTCCACAATGAAAAGGTATTACTATAATGATCAACAAAGTGTGAGTAATTGATCTTAGTTTCAAACATAACACTAATTTCCTTTGGCTTAATATATATTTCAAATATATTTGTAGGAATATTGTACCAAATTGGTTGATTTCTTCCTTACACATAAATAAATATCTTGAAACCGACTATAAAGTGACAAGTTGAAGTGAATATATTCATATTTATTGACCAAACAAACCATTTGTTCACGATGACTTGAAACAAAAAGAAAAAAGTAATTCAAAAGCATCAATGCCCATCCACTTAGAAACCTAGTTAGTCATGTCAACAACAACAAGCATATAAAAGCGGAAAAAGTAATTGAAGAGCATCAATGTCCATCCACTTAGAAACCTAGTTAGTCATGTCAACAATAACAAGCATATAAAAGGGAGGTTGAAAATATGTAATATCCATCAAATCGAAAGAAATATCTTCAAATTTACTAGAAATTGCCTTTTTTTTAAGAAAGTGAAATGCTATTTTCATTTTCATAATTCTTCAACTTTTGACCATCAAAACGTATATTGGTAGTCATAGTTTCACTTTACACTAACAATATGACTTGTGCAATATTTTATTTTCTTTATATTCATTATTTAAAATAAATAAAATTAAAACTTATATTTGTATTTATAATTTCACTGTATAGGACACATGACTTGTGTGGTATTTTATCATCTTTATATTCATTATTTAAAATAAAAAAGTATCGACATTTAATAGGTCAATTTAGCAATTGCTGGCCAATATGTTCTAAATTTTTTTATAAAAATCCATAGCTAATTATATTATGAGACTCCATTTTTTTCCAAATTAAAGTTATGTTTTTGGAAAACAAATGTGATACTACAATATATACAGACTTTGCTAATGTAATACCATTTTTTTAAATAGTATTAATAGATGAACCTATTTTTTATAAATATACTAATTGAAAAACACTACTTAGAATCAACATGTTTGGGTAGAATCACAATTTTTAGTACATCCCAATTAAATACTAATAATCTGAAAATACCTCTTTGAAGAGTACAAACAAAGATTGTGTACTAATTTTTTTTTTCAAAATTTTCACATGTGTATTTTTCTAGTTACTGATATTTCATTTAATTGATATGTCAATTAGAAGACATTTGGGGTCTAAAATGGGCCTTCAAAAGAGAATAGTAAAATAATAGTTAACATAATTAAATAGTATCTTGTGAATTTTGGAAGAAAAGAAAAAAAAACTATTTTTAATTATATTTTCAACATCAAATATGCCAAGATGGTTGACTTTTGTTTATGAGGCCCATTTTGGTTGGCTCTTCTCATAAGACCCATTTTAGACCCCAAATTTCCATATATATATATATATAAGAGATATAAAAATTGTATGAGTGGAAAGTAGATTCTTGTTAAAACTTATAATATGATCACGTTTAGTTATAAATTATAAATTTGTAATATTGATTTTATAGGGTATAGTCTTGCCAACAATAAAGAAACTTGGAAAAAATTCTACTCTTTTGTTTGCTTGTTTGTTTTTCTGGTTTTTAGAATAACTTATGAAATGGAATAGAATGTGACTTTTTCTATAGAATGTTGATTTTTTCGATTGAATATTAGATTTAATGGAACATAAAGTGTTAAAGATGAACTTGTTTTTTACTTAAAAAACATGAATGATTGCATGGTGATATAGTTGTTAGAATTTAAAAAAAAAGAAAAGAAAAAGAAAAACACTTTTGTTTCACACTAAAATGGTATTTATACATTTGGGAGAAAGATTAATTTTGTTTTATAGAGGAAAGAGCACTCCCACTTGCTCACGGGTGGAAGATATTAAATTTAATCTATTCCAACTCCTATAACTAATAAATCACAACAAATAGATAGGTGCCCGAATCTTAATGCTCTTGTATATGATGTTGAAAATGAAAATGAATAGTAGGAAATCAAGTCAAGCATAGGTATGCATATATTATAATATGTCCATAATATTCATGTTTAGAATTTAGTAAATTATCACATCTATAATTGTCTTTTTAAGTTTTTGTATATAGTAGATGTAATTTTTAAATGTAAATACATGTTTATGGTTGATTAATTAAAGTCTAAACATAAAAAAAAAATGACCACATTGTAGGATATAATATTCATAATATTTTTTATATCTAAAAATGAGACAATGGCAACACAAGATTAAATTTTGAAAGATTTGGAAGTTATTTCATTTTTAAGTATCAAAAAGTCACCAAAAGAGACAAAGATAAAGGAAAGTGCATTTGAGGACTTAATTGACACATTAAAGTTCACTATCAAATGATGTTAAAGCTGCACATAGAGAAATATAAATAGCTGTTGTTTCAAAAGAAACTACATCAAAATATTTATTGATATTTATGGGAAATTTATTTGGGAACCACACCAAAAACATTGTACAAGCATAACAAATTCTAAATTCAATTAGACACAAATTATAAATTTGTTTGTTGTGCGATTATTTATAGTAAAAACTACAAAGATAAACTTCGAGAAGGTGTTAAATCTATGGTACATGAGTATTATGATAGACTATTTATGACCCTCTTTAAAACTAGTTAAATAGATTGCTCGTTAAATTATTAATCCAGGTTTCGAGATTTTTCGCAAGTTATAATGAAATATCTATGTAGGATACGATTTATGTCTATTATCATCTTATCCATGATAAGTTGTAATAAAGTAGATAACTTTGAAATTCTTTTAAAAACAAGATCAACTAAGAGTCAAAGCAATTATCATTCACAATGAGGGATTAATGAACGATGCATACTTAGTTGAATCATATGAACTTCAACAAACATTAAGCATAATCATAAATAGAAATTAATGACTAGTTTAAAGAGAGTAATCAATATACAATTTAACACAACAATTACTAATATATTTATATATACACACAAGCAATTACTAGGCAAATCTAACACCTAGAATTCCTATGAATTGAAAAAACTAGCACCTATGTTCTTGAGAGTGAGCCCCTCCTCTTGGAAACATAGTGTTGGGGAAGACTACATTTACTATTGAATTAATGTAACTCACACAAAAAATTTCCACAACCTTGAATCGAATTACTTGATTTAATGCAATAGATACAAAGCAATATGAGTTTTACAATGTCCAACCTCCCCTTCTTAATGACGATAGCCCCTATTTTTATACATTTTTTAGAATGTATAACTTAAGAAAGTAATCAATGAACATGATTGAGAATCAATCGATTCTCAAGCTGTTCCAACAAATAACTAATCTTGGGATACTAGTTCATTAGTCTTATCAAAACAAAAATTCAATGTGTCAACTTGATTTTAGTCACAACCACATGATTAATTATAGAAAAAAAATACCTATTTTGATGATGGATGTATGGCCGATGCGATGTACCTATGTATCTTATAGGTCTGCTCATGCAAAAAGGTACTTTCAGTTTTTCATCTTCATAGTGCTTAATCTGATAACTTAGAGTTGACAAAAACATCCTATAAGTTCAGGATTCTGTAATAATCCAGAAGAAAATGAGATTCACAACAATACAAAACAATCATGTAGGTGAAATGATCCACATCCATCCTGAAGATGATGGGAATTGAAACAATCCAATAGGTGATAAAATCTGCATCATTCCTCAATCTACACCAATTTTGTAACACTCAATAACGAATTTACAAAGTACATAATCCTTCATCCATTATTCAAATAACTAATGAAATGTCAAGGCATGAAATGAAAAAAGTACCTTACGATGAGGTCATTTCAAATAAAAAGGGATTAAATGTAGAGTAATATATGGGAAGAAAGAGGAATAGAATACAAAAAAGAAGTGACACAAATAGGAATTTTTTATGACTTTTCATATCCCTTGGACTAGAAAATGAAATCCAATTTAATCCTTTAAATATGAAATGTTAGGTGGCAGGGAATCTGAGTGAAGCAAGCTCTATCTGTAAGGGGTATGTCCATATCCTTCAATTGAATAATATCCAAACTTGGTTCATGCAGCAATCCAAAAATTGTCTTCCTACGTTGAATCAATTGGATGCTGTAGAATAGAAAACATTAACTTGGGTCCAAACCACCATACACTATACTCCTTGAGGAAGTCAATCTACCATTGAGAACATTCCAATTTAATCTCAAATATTCCATAGGTGAGGGTATCTCGTCACCTCTGATCATTAATTAATACTTCCCTTAGTTTTTGAAGGCATAATAAGGTTTGTAGCCGACTCAGGGATATCATATTTTCACTAGTAGATATGGATAGGGATTGTTCTCTTAGAAAAGAAGAAAAAAAATTAACCATACGAAGAATACCATCTTTTTCAGTGATGAACATCATGGGATTGGGACTTACTCTAATCCACAAGTCCTAATTGTGCTTTGAAAGCTTTAGATAAGAAACTACCTTTCTCCAATTGATTTGATTCTTCATGAATAACATAATGCTCAAATTTGCACAACCCCCATGAATGGATTTGGGTCCTAGTTGTCATGTCCTTTCGACAATAGATTGTACTGATACAACTCATAGAGAAAGTGTTTGATCCTCTTCTTGAACACTAAAATGTGTTTTCATAAATTGATTAGTGTCCATAATACAACAAGAGTTACATGTTACCTATCTTCTCACTTGGAAGGATATCATCCTTTCCTTAAAATACAAAGCATATACATGAAAAGGGTAATGCCAATTTTTCATGTGATGGACTAGATGACAAAGATGATTCTTGTCCTGTTCAAGTTGATGCACCTTAATTTTGAGTTATTATATAATCATCGTGGTTTCTTAAGTATTTGACTTATTTGGATCATTCAATTATCTATGCTCTTATTATTTATCTATTAAAATGTCACTCCTCTTCTCCAAGTTCTTTGCTTTAGATTTCCATTCAATAGTTTAATGTTTTAGTTTTTTAATCTCAATAAATCGCAAGAATTTACACCCTTTTGGTTGTGGTGTTAACATACTTTGTTTCTCTCTCTCAAAAGTAGGGGTTATATTGCAGTCTTATTTACATGTCACTACTTCACATGGTTCTTGAGTTGATTCCTCAATCACATTTTCAATTTCTTCATAAGTATTTCCATGGCCATCACTAGATGAAACCAGTGATGGCCTTCTTTGATGTTTGTTGATGGCCTGAACTAATACAACTAGATTCCTTTGAGTTTCATAAGACCTCAATTTTTCCTAAGCAAGGGCTATTTGCTCATGCAACTTTTAGTTTATGTTCCGTAATTTTCTATTATTTTTTCTCAACTTTTGACAACTCTTTCCATATTTTACAATGAAGTATAGAGGACAATAATGAATAGGTAGAAGTCAATTTCTATCTTTTGTTTCCTTATCATGGATTGTGCCACTGCTTCTGTAATCATTTCCTCTAAAATTTCCAATTTGGGTCTAATGTCTTTGTTCAATTGTCCATTGCTAACTTCATGAATATCTCTTATAATTAGATGAGGGTTCTCATGTTCAACTTCTACATGAATCACTTCCAGGTATTTATTTATTCTGAAGATATAATAGATCATGTCTTGCGTCATTTGGGGAGTTCAAGTTCCAGAACTATCTTCAAAATGCTTCATTTCTTATCATTTGAGGTTTTCTTTCCTTCTAAGGATTTATTCCCTCCTTCAACAACATCTACAAGTCCTTTCTTGGCATCCCACTTGAATGGTCTCCTTTTACCCTTTTTCTTCAGAGAGGAGGATGACGAGGAAACTACAAAGGTATCCCACTCTAGATTTCTCTATAGAAAAGCATCTAATACCAATAGCTTGATTAACCCATGATGAGTTATCAGACCATTAGAGGAAATTTGGGTGAAAATGAGCCTTTTAACCCTAATGTACATTTTTTTTCATAACATATTAGCCAATCAAAATGTTTTAAAATTCAAACAAGGTGCATGTAAAAACATTGGAGGGAAAAAACAAAAACTACTGTTTGGATCATATTTTCAACTTATCTCCTAGTAGGTTTACTTAGATTTCAAGTGGGAGGATTCGTTGGATACGAAGTTAAAATTTGCATCCAACGAGTACCCATATTGCATACTTTTAACATTATCCATGCCACAAAAAACTAAAAATACATTAAAAAACATGTTTTTTCTCTCATGAGAAACATTTTTTGTTTTTATTTATTTATTTATTTTTTTATGTATTTTCATTTTTTCGTGATGTGGATGTTGTTAAAAGTGTGCTTCATGGTTACTTGTTGGATGCATAATTTATTTTTGCATCCAACAAGTGATCTCGCTTGAAATTTGAGTAAACCTACAAGGAGATAAACACGGGGTCTTCACTTAGTGAAACCATGCCATAGCACGTCCGTTCGTGGCATATGAAACAATACCCTTGTTTTCAAAAAATATTGGAAAATATCTCTCAAAATCATTTTTTTAACCCCCTCCCAATATACCTTCCCAATTAAAAAAAACCCCTATTTTCACTAAATATTGCATGTATCCATTTTTTCATTTACTTTTTTTTATACCCCTTTATATTTCTACCTAGTATATTGACATGATACCCCACATGAATTCTACAATGCGCCTTTCTTCTTTCAATGTATATTGTGGATGCACATTACTTCACCCACAGAGATCACATTCATTTCCTAAATTAACACTAGTTTGTCATTTTTTTCCAGGTTCTTGCACAAGATCAAAGCTTAAGGAAAAACCATACAATGTGAAAAAGTTGAAATCAAAGTGCTAGCTAGGGATAACGAGTGGATGACCTTTGACAGGATTAACATTGATAGTGTGTTAACTTCACATATACAGCAAATACATTTTTTTCTAGGTGCCTGAAAAAGAACATAGCTTAAGACGAAAACATACAACGTTGTGTTTTAAATTTTGTAACATTGCATATAGAGTGCACCCCTTTCAGGACATTATTCAATGGTCACATACTCATCATGTCTCACATAAATACTCCAAAGTTTAAAATTATTAACAGTTGATGAGCATGGATGTTTAAAAACCCATTGGCAACAATTAAAGACTTGCATTAGCATCGTCTTCTAAAATGTCTTTTTCAGAAGGCATTTCAGTAAATTCACATTCCAAATCCGCTAAAAATCTTCACAAGTTCCGTTGTAGTTGGGTTCTGGACCAAGTCTTGGCTAACTTTGAAAGCTTGATGCCATAAATGAATGCCATTTGAGAACTAATAATATCTTAAGTTCTAATAGTCTTGAAATTGAAGGTGATTTTCCACATGGGCAGATGTCTTCAATTTTTATGGAAATACCTATGTGTTTGCCACCAAAGGCTGATAAATATCATTTCTGAAGTATCCTACCGAGTGATGAAGTTGCCATGCCTCCCTCTAAATGACGGTAAAACGACGTCACCGGGTTCAGGAAGCTATGTATGCATGTGTTGTAGAGGATGCAACTGCTTTAGTGGATCCAGTGGCAATTGGTGTGACTGGACAAGATGATGCATACAAGATTTATGCAGATGAAAATATTATAATAAATGCTTTGATAATGACAAGAATTCAGTTAAGTGAAATGAGGAATGTGTCAAAGTAGACACATTGATCCAAAAAGAAGAAACAGAAACAAGAGGTAGTAAGAAACCTGTGGTGTCTTCAGATTCATATAAATCCTTTATAAGGTTTTATTCAGAACCTGCTAAATGGGTAGAGAAGAAGCATATGGATCCATGATTTGAATATTCAATGTCCTCTAAGCATATGGATAAATGGCAGATTGGAGATAAGGATGAGAGGATTGCACATGCTAAAATGTCTACTGAATCATTGGCTGATCCAAAAATGGAAGAACAAAAGCTATAGAGCATGACTGCACCAATGTTTCCTTCTCCAAAAAAGCAAGATGTTTCAAATTTAGCTTCAAGGCAAGTCCTGTGTATAGACTACCGTTCGGCCTTTTTCCACTCTATTCCTAACTGCACGCATCACAATAGTTGCATCTCTGGCATCCAGACCAGATGTCGGCTCATCGCTCATCCATGATTGAGGGATTTGCAACAAGCTCTACAGCAATGGTTAGTCTCTTATGTTTCTCAGTTGACAGGCCACTCACACCAGGAAGACCCACCAATGTGTCTCTCAAGCTATCAAGCTCTACAAGCTCCATCACTTCATCCACAAACAAATGTTAAATAGAGCAATCTCAATTTAAGAAACCCAAGATTACAAATGAAAGAAGAAATTATATTAAATTCGACAGTTGGATGTCAACATTTCAGTTGCCTCAGGAGTATATTATTAAGAATAAAATCACCATAAATTTTACCTACTTGCTCTCGGCATCTATTTCTGGTGAAAGGCGCAAGTAAGCAGTGAACAGTACTGACTCTTGTACAGTTATCTGAAGAGAATGAATATCATTTTGCTCATAATAACCTGAAACTCAGGAAAATGTCTCTGTACCTTTGGAAAGCCAGAGATATGTATATCCCCCTCAATATAACCTCTCGTTTTTATTCCAAATAGCACATCCATGAGAGTTGTATTTCCAGCACCACTAAGACCCATTAATGCAGTTAAAATGCCTGGCCTGAATGCCCCTATTACATCTTTCAGCAGCTGGAGCTTCTTCTCTGTAGCTCCTAACGCTTTCATTTCCTATTTACCAGATCAAAATGAGAATCAGGATATAGAATTTTCATAGGTCCTGGGAAATTCTCATTCAGCTCAGTGCTACTTGAAAGTTACCAGAGTTAGAGTAAATGTTAAAAGTTTTCAGTTTTTTTTACAACGTTGCACGAAGGCCTTCCATTTGGTATGCATTTAAATTATGGTTTCTTAAAATTATATGTCAAGCTCAAATAGTGGAGATTATTCACCAAAGTTTAGGTAGGTCATACCGCTGGCATGTCGACAAAATACTGTACATGTCTAAAGGATATGGCTAGTGGAAAGAAAGGCAGGATCATTCCTCTCTTAGGATGTTCACGTGCAGAAGAATACATTGTTGTATGAATACTTTTGTTTCTTTTGGATTCAATGGACATGCTGATGGTTTGGAATTCAAATGTAAGGAAAAATATGCAATTAAAGTGGTGGAAACAAAATAGGATTGAAATATAAATACTCTCTTCAAAAATTAAACCTTTATTTCATTCTTTTTGTTTGATTTATGGATTTGGACTAATACAATTTGGTTTACCACATTAGCAACCCCTGTTTCAATAAGTCTATTCTTTCTTACCAAAAATTGTACCTTTTCGAGCTAGCAAAGAATGAGGTACAAATATTTGTTCCTAATTGTTCAATGGCATGCTTTTTTCAACACCCATTTCCTATCTTGGATTTCAGTAAGTTTCTTCTTATAAATCAATGATGGAGGCTTCCCAATAGCTGCACAGTAATAACAATTCTGATTATTTTTTAGTTACATGAACTCCAAAACATGAGAAAGAAAATGGATTTTTATCAAATCGCATAGGAGGACTTACGATTCAAATAAGTCAATGCAAGTGTCAGCAAATATTAAAGAGAACTGTAAATCTAATTATAGTACACACACTAATCTAGTAGAAGTGAGCTTTCCCAAAAATACCATGACTATGAAGAACAAATTGGCCAGTAGTCATGTTTGAAGAGAATGGCTGCCACCCAAAAATATGGTTCACCAGATGTGTCAAAGTTCCTCAATCATCAAAACTTTAATACCAATGTCAGAAATTTGATCAAAGGAAACTAAATCCTTTAAAAGGAAAAAATGTTATAATGGGGAGCAGAAGAATGCATTAATCATGACAGCAGCTTAGTATCTACACCGTTTCCCACTGGGGATCAATAAATTCATTGACTGTGATTTTTGTCTTTGTATAGGATAATGGTGAGATACAGTAGCCCCATAGCCGCCATTTGGGAACCGAAACTGCATAAAATTACAGAAATCTGAAATACTATATATAATTCCTTGACTCACTAATGTCAGATAATTTTTCCTTTAACCTTTGAAAAATATATACTGGAAAGGAAAAATATAGCATTACTTCGTGGAATAATAAATCCACTAAGTATGAAGATAATCAATAAATAGAATGAAACTCCACTGTTAGATATAAACATCATCCGACAAATCCCAGCTATAAGGCGAAATAATGATGATGATAACTGATGCAGACAAAAGAGAGCCAGAAATTTCCCAAAAAACATGTTCCGGTATCAAGATGAGAACAACTAATTGCAATTGACTGGAGATAATATCAAAAACACATTCCTGAAGTATGATATTTCATTTAGCTTCATCTATGTTATTAGTTGAACATTTTCCTCGAGACCCTCTTCAGCAGGCAAGGAAAACGGAAACGAAAAAGAGCGATGACTGCCACCAACTCCAGATGACCCAGTACTGCTTATAGACCTTATAATAGATGACCTCTGACTCCCAACCCTACTAATATAATTGGAATCATCCAAATGTATTTTGAGTTCATCGGGATCATTTGAATGTTGTTGTTTTGATTGATTCTCTTCTTGCAGATGTATAAGCTGGGAATATGCACCAGAAGGGTTCATGGAGAGCTGAGAGTGTGGACCCGAATATACATTTCTCAGATTCATTAATAGATGGCATGGAGAATGTAAGAATAGTCCTTTCAGTAAACTCATCACCAAACATGAGTCAAAATTAGTGGCATGAGAAGTGTAGAGTAACCATTTAACAAAGTTCATAGCCAGACATGTGTTAAAATCAATGGCACAAGGAAGAAGAACTAGTTTAGTTAAAAATTAAAATCAAGTGAATGTACACTAGCTTGTTCATATATTCACTATTCAGAAAGGTGAAAAGATTGAAGCATTGTAAAATTTTACCCTTTTATTATATATTCACTGTTCAGAAAGGTGAAAAGATTGAAGCATTGTAAAATTTTGCCCATTTCAACAATAGAACCACGCTGAATCACAACAATCATATCAGCATTTCTAACAGTAGTTAGACGATGAGAAATGATAAATGTTGTTCTATTTATCATAATTCTATTAAGAGCTTCTTGAACCACTTTTTCATACTCTATATCCAAAGCACTAGTAGCTTCATCAAGAAGAAGAATTCAGGGATCTTTTAAAATAGCCCTTGCAATTACAATCTTTGTTTTTGGCCTCCAGATAATTGGGCACCATGCTCTCCCACCATTGTATCAAAACCCTAGAAATAACAACTATAATTGTTAATATATACAATGGCCTCCACAATGAGGAAAGTTAGAAATAATCAAGATCTATATATAAAAAAAATCAAAACCTGTCCCAATCTGCTTATAAATTTTGTTGCATTAGCAAGCTCGGAAGGAACATGTATTTCTTCTAGTGTAGCTCCATCTTTACCATATGCAATATTCTCTTTAATAGTGCTTGCAAAGAGGATAGGTTCCTGGCTTACAAGTCCAATTTTTTTCCTAATCCATTGAAGTTGAAACTTCCTGGTATTGACACTGTCTATAAGCACTTCACCAGCTTGTGGATCATAGAATCTCTCTATAAGATGTATAACTGTGGACTTTCCACTTCCACTCTCTTCAACTTTCCACTTCCACTCTATCCAACTAAAGTTGTAGTGGTGCCTCTGGGTATTCCCAATGAGAATCCATAAAATATTTCAACATCAGGCCGTGCTGGTTACCTGAAATATACATCTTTAAGTTCAATATCACCCTGAATACCCTCAAGGACCAATCCATTTGTATCATAGACATCAATCTCTAGCTTCCTATTAATTGTTTCAAACATTTTGTAAGCTGCAGCTTGTCTAGCTGCAAATGCATTTAAATATGGTGTTGTATGTCTTATTGAACTGAGATCCAGAAAAATATTTATCATTTCCTTCATTAGTCAAAATATTTATCATTTCCCTCATTAATCAAGATAAATATATCTTCTTGAATAAGTGAAAGGCCATTTAGTTGAATTTCTTTATAGAATAACAATACTGCATTTGGTCATGCAGATTCATCTTACATGCTTTCGAAAAGAATTGTAAATATGACATTTAGCACTCTGCCTCCTGAATACCCTCCATGGATAATTAACTATGATCCACACAAAATATCCAGTGCATAGGTGCAGAATGTAATAAATATGAGAGAACCCAAGCCAAAACCCACTGCCAACCCTTGGAGAACAACAATCTTGTATGTGGTCTTATGTGACTTATCATAGCCAGTCACAACTTTCCTCTCCCCTGTAAAAGACACAACCTAAAAGGTAACTAATTTAAATATAAAATAGAATTTGTAATGATATGAAGTGTTAACCTCAATCAAAACTAAAGAATCTTGAATTTATGATATCATATGACAAGGTATACATTGCTTTGTTGATGTATACTTACAGTCCTAATGGCACCAATTGTCTTCTCCACAACATTTCCTGCTTCTGCATATGCTTGCTGACCTTGGCTTGATTTCTTTGATATTATCATAGCCATATCACCACCTGCGGCTACGAAAAGAGGAATCGTAGACAACATTACTAGGGTAAGTTTCCATCCTTTGATGAAATCCACAGTGAAACCTCCAAAGAATACATTTGTCAACTGTATGAATTGCCTGACCTGAAACAACAAAAATATATAATAAACCGATTGTACCTTAAAGATATAGTAAGCTGATTTTACCTTCTTCTTTGGATAATAAAAAACATAAATATTTCAATATTTTTGATAAATAACGTTTAACGTTTTCAAGAAAACCACATGAATATCATATATTCTATTTTATAACACAAAGAAAATACTATAAGTAGGATTTTACATTACAGAGAAAATGTGTTTTCTTTCTGTTGTGCCCTCAAGGTGAGAACAACTAATTGCAATTGATCGGAGATATATCATAAAGAATTTGAAGACATAGCATATAGAGATAAGTTTTTGAGGAAAAAAAGCATATAGAGATAAGGAGACTGCTCCTTTTGAATCACTAGGATGGTAATTAACAATCTTTCTTCACAAAAATTTAGATGTAGGACAGTATATACACTTTAATCAGTACCCTGTAAATATTCTTAGCATGAATCTAACTCCCTTAATTTGTTTAAACAATGTGAATATGGGTAGGGGTAACGTTAAATGTGTTTTCCACCGAAGGCTGATAAATATCGTGAGTTCCTAGATCGTAAAAAATCAGTGACAGATAACATTGTCAGCAATTTTGAATCTTTTAAACATGGAAACACTGAAGAGAGCATTCGGGTTGCAAACTGTAAAAAAAAATTGAAGGGTGATATGTTCAAGAAGCTATGTCTGCATGTGTTGCAGTGGCTGCAACTGCTTTAGTGGAGCCAATAGCAACTGGTGTGACTAGACAGGATGATGCATACACAATTTTTGCAGTTGAAAAATATTATACTAAATGCTTTGATAATGACAAGAAGTCAATTAAGGGAATTGAGGAATGTGTCAAAGTAGACACAGTGATCCAAAAAGAAGCAACCAAAATAGGAGGTGGTAAGAAATTTGTGCTGTCTTCAGATTCATATCAATCATTTATAAGGTTTTCTTAAGAACCTACTAAATGGGTAGAGGAGAAGAAAATGGATCCATGGTTTGAAGATTCAATGTC
>LPNX010289459.1:76500-139361 GCA_001517045.1 Pseudotsuga menziesii
CTAACATCTTGTTCTAGGGATGCAAAGGAAGCCTCATAAGATAACAACACAAAAAAACTCAAACTTGGGAGCAATCCAAGTTAATATATGTGACTTTAACACATCTATAAATTACAATCTAAATTTATCATAAACATAACTCTCTTATTGAAAACCATAATGGGAGATTCTAACATGTTCTTTCAAGATACGAGACAATCCATAGATAAGACTTTCGTGTAGAATTTAAATTCAAGACTAGCTTGGAAAAACAATAATGATCCTGCACCAGACATGCGATTTTTCTCCCACTCTAACAAACAACAAACCAAATCCATATAAGGTAAGATGATCATCATGTCTAAGGACATAATCTGTAAATTAGTTTTATTCCGCTCTCTATCGAAAAAGAGTCCAAAGCATTTTAGTGAAAAAAATACTTAATATCAGAACAATTGAAAATATTTATTGTTGTAGACCATGAGTTTCTACATTAAATAGAAACTTAACATTGAAAAACATGGAAACAACACAATTCCTGATGTTTGAGGGATGATTTGGATGGCACCCTTGTCCCTGAGCATTTGGCTAACTTATGTGGATATGATGGCATTGTAAGCCTCTTTCTAGAGTTTAGGATGCAATTCAAGTATGTATTCTAGAACCCTAATTCATCACTCATACTAGCAGAATAGAGTTGACTGTCGGTTTGAAGATAGCAGTATGGGCAGGAAATACTAAATGTGGCACATTGTAGAGAGGACATTAAGGGCAGCAACTACAAGGATGTTTTTAGGTTTTGCTCCAGAAAATTTTGGACAAAATAGCAGTGACCGAGCAGACTAATGATGCGTTTTCAGACATGTCTATAAGTGTGTTATTCCTTGGATTTATGGAAGACTCAAAGCCTACAAATATCCATCTACAACATGACTTCTTACATTTCTGGAGGCCTGTAAACTAGTAGCAGATTGGCAGCAAAACAAGGATGTTTTTCAACAGTAAATATGGGCAGGAAGAGCACTAAATATGACTGCAAACTTGTCCTAGTAGATCTGTTTGGTTTTGAACAACCCTATGGTTATACTTGTATGATTTTCAGAACTATTGGCATTTCCTGTGGAAACAACACAATACCTGATGGTACCAGGAAAACAGAGGAATAATGCCTACTTCATAAATATTTTTTTGTTTAGTAGCTACTCCAAGGTCACTGCATGCTTACATCAATGGATCCAAATTCTCCACTAAGTCAACTTAAAATGTGAAAAAATATATTCTTAGGAATATATATTCTTCCCTTTGCTCATATATAATAGCTCAATAGTCCAAGGTCCTGGAATGCATGCTTATATATAATAGCTCCTATTAATGAATGCTTATATATAATAGCTCATGTTAATTTGTTTGCATTCTCCAACTCAACCTCATTCATCCATGCTATATTGTTTTTATGTTTTTAATTATTCAATAAATGTGGAGATAAACAAAATCTCTAGTTATGTTGACCTATATATGATATTAAAAATATGCAAGTCACTGATATTAAGAGAGACTCTAAGCAGGACAGACACACCGATGCTCTAGACAATCAATGTACTGTATAAATTTGGGTAAACACCAATGTGACCATGCACCAACCGGTCAATTTGTTGTATAAATTCAGATAAAAAAATGAATGCACACAAATGATTTCCATGGCTAAGCCCAAAGCAATCATTGGCTGCCATCTAGAAAGTCAGTTCCTTGATTCATTGCCACCAACAACTACGAAAATATTTCTGCAGCTCTAATGGAAAGTTGTGATTAACAACGTCCAGCTTTGATATAATATGTAATGGTGTAGCATAAACTCTTTGATCACTCTTCACGTTGTCTCTTTTGCCTTCATCCATAACCTTATTAAAAAATTAAGTGTATCAAGCCTTTTAACTGGATTCTAAACTTACATATAAGCTAAAGCAAAATCAATTTACATTGCAGCCAGACTTGATGCCTTTAAAAAACATGTAATTCAGACAAACATAAAATTGGATTTTATGCAAAAAGCCTAAAAGCGATCCACATTTCAGACCATCCATTGAGCAAATGCATGTACACATGGACTTACTTTCAGATTTTCCAAAGCAACTGCTATTATGTTTCTGTTTGATCCAAGCTCAATATGTACTAAAGAGTGCCCCTATAAACTAGGTCAGGGAGGGCAAGTGAAGTATGAATTGAAAGATCAAGTCCACTAAACGGCCCCTAACCATAGGCATTTTTCATCAAAGATTAAACACACTACAACTTACCTCCAAGAATGCTATGCAATGGCTCTCCAACGTGCCTCCTCCAGCACCAGAGAAACCCACCACAAACCCACGACCATAAAATGGTGAATAAACGCCCTCGTTTTCCAGAAAACACTGCTACCACTGCTTCGATTTGAAAAAATGCCCTGTTATCCAGCCATAAAACACGATGGAGAAAACATGGAGAAAACCCACAGAAAACCCAAGGAGCAACACGCCCTCGTTTTCCATAAAACACGCTACCGCTGCTCCGATTTGAAAAAATGCCCTGTTATCCAACCAGAAAACATGTTGGAGAAAACGTGGAGAAAACCCATAGAAAACCCAAGGAGCAACACGCCCTTGTTATCCAGAAAACCCAAAAAAATGATGGAGAAAACCCACAGAAAACCCAAGGAGCAACATGCCCTTGTTATCCAGAAAACCCAGCAAAACGATGGAGAAAACCACTTGAAAAATATACGCAGCACATGCAAGTGCAGTCAGACCACAAGCAGACCTAGCTCGCAGGCACCTCGGCTTGGTGTAGGTGCACTCAGACCACAAGCAGAAGTAGCTCGTAGACACCTAGCAGGCTTGGAGGACTGGTGAACGACGCGGGCAAGAATGTTGAATAAAACATACCCCAGCATATTGGATATTTAAATAGTAAAAAAAAAACCCTTTTTACCCCTAATATAACCCCAATATATTGATTTTTAATTTTTTAATTTTAAACCCCCCAATATGAATGGACGTGATATCATATTGGTCCCTAGGTGACGCCCCCGTGGAGATAAATTGAAAATACAAGAATAAAATTAGGTTTTTTACTCTCTCTCTACTATTATTTAATTATTTTCCTTAAGGGGTCCATTTTTTACCCAAATTTCCTCTAAAGAAAATTTTTCTTTCTTGAATTTTTTTACACATTAAATCCATTGAGTGAAGAAGAAAGTACTATACATTAATATGGTTCTGATTTCAAAGATGGGTTAACAACTTAAAATGATAACCAAAGATTAGAGAAAACCCGCATTTACATTTCAAATACTTTTCTATACACATAGATACTCTATCCCAAGGTTGGATGAGGGAGGCTCTTTGTACCCCCTTTTTATTATCTTTCACAATTTCATTAACCTCAAGAAATTCATTTAGAGCAATGGTTGACATACTCCTCTGTTCAAATTAACATTCCCTTGTTTGTGAGATTGTTGTAACCCTCACAACATTGTCCTCAATTACTTGGATTTGTAACCCTTTAACTTATGCTACTATTTATTGCAATGATTGGGAAAGTTTCAAAGCATCATCCTTGTCACACCCTTGCAATTTGTACAAGTAAACCATCCAACCAGTCTCTTTAGTACCTGTAGGTCATGGTGTATGATTGTTTTTTGCTTCATTTCACATTAGATTTCCACCCATAAGAGTAGTAGTGGAGAATGTCTAGCGATAAACTTAGGTGCATCACTGGCGAGGAATACAATTTGAATGAAAAAACTAATTTAGGAAATTATAATGAAGGTCAATTGAAACAATCAAGATTGGATATGTCTGGATGATAGGGAATTATGAAAGAGAAAGGGTAATGTTTCCACCTAAGTAAACAATTATACATGGAATTGAAATTCGAAAGGGAAGTATCCTAGGGTTATTTGTGTGTGATAACAATGAGATACACAAATTGTACAAGAACCCATAGCTCCTATCTGTGAAGGGTAAGCATTGATGACACCACCCTATTTGTCATTGATCCTAACATGGCCATTTATTGTAAACATATGATGATTATTCCATTTGTGTATTCCCCCCATAAGAAATTACCACCCCCAAAATATATCCTAAATAAGAAATGAATAGAAAAGTAATTAGTAGTTAATTAGCATCGTTAATTACATAATAAGTCAAACCCCTATTTTCCCCAAAAATATTTTTCCGTTGCAAAACACATAAAATTGTGGGTTAACTTATTGGTTTAACTTATTTTGCACACAACATGATGTGGGGTTAACTCAAAATTTTCAAATTTTCATGAAAGAAGGTAAAACATGGAAAAAATATTCATGTTTTCATCTTTTTCTATTTACCCAAAATATATTCTTAAACTAGGTTGTTTTCCCTGCTGCACAAGAACTTGTCAACACACTAGGTGGGATCCCTTGCTTGAGAGAACCTAACAAGAATAACATTTTAAAAATGAAGTCCAATGCCCTACTTTAATGATCATTGGGAAGATTCTGAGAGAACCTTTTTAAAAAACTTGTGGGTGGTATGTGCTACATAAGAAAAACCATGATTAAATCATAGTGGATGTGATCTTTGATCAAACCAAATAATATTTCATGGGAATATTCTAAACAATAACGATGATATAACGATTCACTGGTAATAATATATATATATATATATATATATATATATATTTTAATATTTTTTTGTGTCCAAGATTGTATATTTTGGAAGATGTATTTTATTTCAGACCTGATTGTATTTCTATTTGTGGTCCATCAGTTATTGAAGGTACATGTTATAAGCAATTTCTTATAAGACATAGATTCAAGATATTGTGGAAAAACATTGCATGCTTAAAAAATGATTCCAAAATCAGTACACATATTGAATTTTAATTGATGTAAGTGCTGAGACCTCTATTTTTCATGTTATATTCTTATATGGCATGTTTATTTTGTTTTCTAATATATGTTGTGCAAATTTTGTCTCTAAGAAGGACAAACAAGTATTTATCAGATATTGTATATTCGGATTAATCAATTTTACCCTTAATTATTTGATACAAAAATCTGTTTGGACCGTTCGGATGCAAATCTAAAATCCTGGTTGGAAGGAGAAAATAAATCAAAAGTTCTTACCAAAGGTTAGTTATTATGTAGTATTTATATTATGCCTATAGAAATACTTTGTTTTTTCACTCTTGTTTTCCAATTAAGAGATCTCATGTGTAACATGTGTAGGCCATTTGGGCATCCTATCATGATTGCAAATTTTTACTTTCTATAAATTTAGTCATGTTCAATACAAATCCTAATCCAATTCCACAATAATAATGTAAGTAATTGCCTCCTGAAGCTATGGAACAAGCTTTCCAAATACTTGTTGAAAATGATGATAAACGAGGAAAGAGACCACAAATTAAGCAATGATTATCTATACAACAAGGAAAGTCCTAACAATTATTTAGAATTGTAAATACTGATTGTTGGAGTAAAAATGGTATCTAGTGGTAATGATATTCATTCCAAACATAATGATAGGGAAATACCTTGAATCAATTGTGATGTCATTCAACTATGTTGTTTTATAGGGGAAACACTCTAAACTTTGATACACATGCTCTTCTTAAAGGATAAAATGGTTTAGAAGACATCAATACCTACAAAGTATATGAGTCTCATATAGGAAAACTAGGGTTGAGATGCTTAGATCCTTGTGGTAATGATCTATTTCTTTACAATGTTGGTACCAATGACTCATGGACACATACTATAGATGATGTTATGTCTGTTCCAGTGGTGTATGCAGATGAAAGTGGCAAGCTTGTTCTTCACCATCCTTCACTTTCTAAAATAAAATTATAGTTATCTTCAAGTGGGTCGAATAAAATTCATAAAAAATATTCCACCGCAATCATGAAGAGAGGGTTTAATATGGGATCTTGTTTAGATGTGATCCCCTTATTGAGAAACAATCATTTTGTGAAGACTGGTAGAAAGAAATTCATTCAAATGGATGGGATTTTGGGCACGACACAAATTGATTTGATTTTATCATAAAGGAAGGCATGCGTGTCCATATTTATTATGAAAACTTACTTGGAATGCCTGAGACGAGTCATTGAAAATTTCTTATCTTGTAGAAGTGTTGTTTAGTAGATGTTTCCCTTGGTGAACATTTTGTTGGGTAAGAATATTTGAAAATCATGTAGATGTTATTGCAAGAGGTCACCATCTTCCTAGAGGTGTGAATTTGCATCCACATGAGGTGTTTCATACAAAACAAGGCTTGTTGATACCAACTAAAACCATTGATGGTGAGTATATATGTGTATCTTTTAATATATATTTTTCATCTCATATCTGAAAAATTTCTGTATAGTATCTAGTCTTATATTTGGTTTTGTTGTAAGTATTGCTGATGTTTTATTTATCACGAGATCTAGTAAAAAGAGGGGCATGCACACTCGAAAGGGAGAATCTTTTTTGGTCATTTTATTTCAATGAATGATTCTAATAACACCACTCTCCAACTTCTTTCAACAAAAGTGACGATGAAGTTATGATTTCTATATTAACCACCTCTACATAATATGGACACACAATGCATTGCCATGATATCTCGGAGTATTGCAGCCTCATTGAGTATATAGCCACAATCATTCATCTTCTTTCCTACAAATATTTCAATCACATAAGGTCTTAGAAAATTATACGCAGTGAATCTTATGTGGAAATTCCTTATTCATATGAAACTTTCATGGTTACTTTTGAATTAATTGCAATTCATTCTGTACCTCTAGGGATTGTAAAGAAGAAAAATTCACTAGAGTTCATCATAGAAGTCTATGAGAATATTAAGGATGTTGTTTTCTATACATAGTCAACATTTCTTGATAGATATCATCCCACTTCAGGCTTAAGTGATCAGACTCAAATTTCTGGTAAATGGAGAGTGGGACCAACATTTAAATTTCGCGTATAATAGCCTACATACTTATGTGTAAGTACACTTTTCATGGGATTCACACCAATGGGATCTTGTCCATCATTGTTATGGATTAGGGATGAGGACTCGTGTACCCCATTTGGGGTTGTAAACACTATAACTTTCATTATATATTTATATATTGTTTGGTGTAATATATATGGTGAATCCTATTATTTAATATATATGAATTATTTATTTGTTACATTCAATTATTTTTGTCAGGATCTATTCATGTTATGTTATAAATGGTTTTTATTCTCTAAGAAATTTTTCTTTCTATATGAAATTTGAAAGTTTGAAATGATAGTATACATTTTCGATCATGTGAGCTCTTCATAAAATGCTTTTGTATTGTCTTCAAAATGTCCTAAAGACTTCTTATTACAATCTTCTAGAATCAACAAACATGCCTTGTGAGGATCTTCACTTACACAAAACATATGGTAGAACCTTCCAAAAACAAAAACCTTACAACACTAGTTATTTCTTCATCTTTGTAAGACAAATCATCTAAATTAACAATCAGTTGTGCTATCAATGGTTGTCTATGCCTTTTTTTCCAAGGACATAATTCACATTTTTTAATCTAGCGCCACAAAGAAAAAACATTTTTCATGTTCTTGTAGGAATGTTACAAAGTCAACATGTATGGCCTTATTTTGGCATCAAATAGTTGATGAAAAAAATGCTTTCTACATTCTAAAAGTTCATTTTTTTATTGTTAACATTTTTTTCCCAAAAAATAGGCTAGAACTACATACTTCAAACATATGGCATATCAAAGTTTTGATAATGGAAAATATTTCAATGTTGTTTCAACAATCCCTTAGTATAACAAAATAAAAAACAATAAATATACTTCGAAAATCAAAATATCAAATATATTTCAAATAAAAAGAACAATATTAAGGATCTATCATCATAATGACTCATGATATGCCACACCTTAATATTTTCTTGGAGACTTGGAAATTAAAACCCATTGTATGCCATACCTTTCTATTAGCTTAGACTACAATTCTTGGAGTGTGTTGAGATTCCAAATTCTACATGAATGTTGATTGAAGAGAATCCCTAGATTAGTCTGTTAGGTTTTTATCATTCAAGCTAGCATTATGATCTTAGGATCTTTAACTGAGAGAATAACATTCATAGCAATAAAAAACAAGAGACAAGATACACAAAAGAATTTTCCTTGGGGAAACCATAAAGGAGAAAACCACGCAACTTCCTAGGAGATAGAATCAACACCAAAAGTAAAAACCGAAAACATAAAGATGATCTCTCGACAGTAGTAGTCTCTCTCTTGTCCCAGAAACTTCTCCTCTCACTCATGCACCCCAATGAGTGAGTGTGTGTGTGATAAATAGAGAGACTCACTCTCTATTTATATTCTTTCGTTCACTTGAAACCCACTCCAACATGTCGGCCTCACTTAACAATTACTTATGAGAGCTGACATCTCTAGGAGTGTCTAATAACCCTAGTGCCCCACAACTTGTGGGGACTTTTCCTCCTCCGACCAACAAGGAGGTTCATCCTTAACAAAATGATGGGGACTATTTACCTGACTTACAATGACTCACCTAGGTTCGACTTCTATAGGATAGTCTAATAATCCTAGGGCCCCACAACTACGGGGACTTTAACCCTTGACCAATAGGAGGGTTACCCACAATGACTTGACATGACTTGTTTACATTATAGAAAATTCCTGGAATAAACATCGGGGTATGACATGACTCAAATACATTACAGACACATCCCAAAATAAACATCGGGGTACAATACATAAGATATACGGATGAATACATTCCGAAGTTACAAATACATCAACACTCCCTCTTAACTAGGAAGGTATTCTCTCGACACAATTTATCAGCACAAGTCTTCTTCTCTATATCATATGGATCATCATTGAGTTCTCATCATATTCATCTTCAAATCATCTTCATCTGGATCATCACTGGATCTGGAACATCACTAGACATCATCATTGGATCTGGATCATCACTCGATTTGGATCATCACTGCTGAGTCATCATCACTGGATCTAGATCCTCATTCGATATGTATCAGTACCACAGGTGCTATCTCATGATTCTTCTCGTCACAGGAAGTTCTATAGAGCCAGCCCTTTTTCATGCTAGTTGTAGGCCTAGCCTCCATGTAGGTCTTTCTCAGCACTTATATCTGACCCTAAGTCAGAATGGCCCGTCCAGCACTTACATCTGACCTTGACTCATCAGAAAGGCACGCCCAGCACTCACATCTAACCATGAGAGGAACTTAATCCCCTCACCATGTAAGAATGGCCCTGCTCTTACATTTGACCATGGAAGGAACCTCATCCTCTCCCATGTCACAATGGCCCAGCCCTTACATCTTACCTACTTGTTAGAATGGCCCAACACTTATATCTAACCTACTTGTTAGAATGGCCCAACACTTATATCTAACCTACTTGTTAGAATGGCCCAACACCTATATTTGACTATTTGTTAGAATGGCATGCACTCACATATGATCTTGTAGGAACCAATCCTACAGTCACATCAGAATGCCCCCCAGTCCCAGACTGAGCTACCTGGTAACTGACCAAGTGCCTCCATTCTCCCAGAGAATGGCATAGGCCCTTATATATGATCAAGTGGGAACCAATCCTTCAATCACATCAGAATGGTCATGTGCTCACATCTGATCATGTAACACTACATGTTACAGTCGTTTCAGAAAGGCCCTCGATCCCAGACCAAGTATTCCTAGTAATTGACCAGGCACCTCCATTCCAAGAATGGCAACAACCCTTACATATGATCATGTAGGAACCAATCCTACAGTCATATCAGAATGGATCAACACCCATATCTGACATGGAAGGAACCAATCCTCTCACCATGATAGAATGGCTCAGCCCTTACATCTGACCATGGAAGGAACTTAATCCTCTCACCATGTCAGAATGGCTCTGGGTCTCATCATTTCCCCTTGGAGGAAACCTCGATCTAGAGAACACCAAGCTTCTCCCTGAAGTATTTGAACTTCACCCTAGCCAATGAATTTGTCAACACATCATCTATTTGTTCCTCCATCGCAACATATTGGAGCTTCACTGCTCCTCTTTGCACCATATCCTTGATATAGTGATACTTGATCTCGATATGCTTCGACTTGTCATGGAACACTGGATTCTATGACAACTTCACACAACTCTGGTTGTCACAATATATACAAGTACCATCCAGCTAGAGATAAAACAATTCAGGCAGTAGGTTCCTCAGCCATACTACCTCACAACTAGCTGAACAAGATGCGACATACTCTGCTTCAGCTGTACTCAGTGCCACACAGGATTGCTTCCTGCTAAACCAAGAGATCACACCTGATCCCATACTAAAGCAACACCCTGAAGTGCTCTTCCTATCGATGGCACTGCCTGCCCAATCTGAATCAACATAACCGTCTAGGTTAATCTTCTGACTCGCCTCATGCTTGAGCCCATAATCAATTGTACCCCTCAGGTACCTCAGAATATGCTTTGCAACAATCAAGTGAACATGTCTCAGATATGTCAGGAACTGGCTCAAGGTGTTCATAGCAAAGAAAATGTGTGGTCTCGTGTTCATCAGATAAATCAAGGACCCAATCATCTGACGATACATCGTAGCATCAACTGCTTTTGATGAAGCATCACTCAATAGCTTCAGGTTCGATGCCATAGGTGTGGCCATAGCCTTGCATTCCATCATCCCAAATCTCTTCAGGATATCTACCGTATAGTTCCCTTGTCCTAGGGAAATTCCATCTGCATTCTGCCACACCTCCATGCCCAGAAAAATAGTGCATCGACACATAATAGGAGCATCATTGGTCTTCCGCCTTCAACCTTGAAGGAAAGGTTGGAATCCGCTTTTACTCTCAGCAAAACCTAGAGTCATCAGTAATCTATCCATCCTATCGTACCATGTCGAACCTTAGGATTTTCTTCAGTCACTCACTCTGAAGCAGAGCATCATACTCCCTCTGTCTTCAGTACTCTATGCACTGAAACATTCTGTACCGGAGTGACAAGTAGCTTCCCATGCTACAAATATTCTATGTATCCATCTAGTGTATAGAATTTCATCTTCAACCTTGTAGCAAAGGTTAAGATATTCATCAAGCTCATCATGTATGTGTTTCAACTCCCACTGGCTGCAAATGTATCTTCGTAGTCTATGCCTTCTTTTCGTGATAAGCCTCGTGCTACGCATATTGCCTTGTATCCCACGTTTCCATCTACTGCATAATGGAACTACGAACTTTCCTTCATGTATCGATACTGCATCCTAGACATCATTCTTCTTGAACTGGTATTCCCTTTCTTCTTGGTTACTTCTTCATAGCTGGAAGGTTTTGCATCAAGTATGTCGCTGCATTCATCATATTATTCTTCATCTTGAACTATCGTCACTTGTTCTTCGGAACAAGTCTCATTCTTCTTTTCTTGTAGGCGATTATGTATGCGATCTTTCCTACAAGTCAATTGCATTTGTATGGTTAGAAACATTTCACAAGGAATATTCATACTGGAAAATTATTATGCATAAATATATGATCTTGCAACTATTTTATCCAATACAACATTCATCCATATCTCACGGAAACTTTTCTAGATGCGTTCCATCTCCACCAGGACAACATTGAGATTGTGCACTAATCCAATATGTCAGCAAAGAGGTTTCATTCTAGATAAGTAGTAGTGGAGAGTTGTATAGAACCATGAGCTACTTACCCATCACATGCATATTAGTAGTATACTGTCATTAATGCAAAAAGTCTATCATGCATAATACATCAAATGATTATAAACAAATGCATAACAAAACAATATCATGAAATGACAATTGAATACTTATCTTTATTTGTTTCGTGGGTAGACTCCTTCTTGAGTCTTCAACTTCATCGTCTTCTTCATTCATAATAGCATCGTTTCTTATCCAAATGCTAAGGTGGATAAGAGGTTCTTCAAGAGTTGAGTTCTTCATATTCCTCATCGCTCGAGGGATCTTCTTTGGATGGTGAGAGCTTGATCTTCAGTTGATCCCATCTTCTCTTCTCTTATTATGAGTCGAGCTTCTTCTTCTTGTGCCCATAGTTTTCTGAAAGTAATCACTTTCTTCTAGCACACATTGCTCGCATGAATGAATCCCATGATATTGGGAGGCCATTCAAGGTGGCTATCACCACTTCTGCATTCTTCACTTCTTCTTTTACCGCTTCAATTTGTTCTTTGATTTGAGAGACCCTTGTAAAATATGACTGTATGGTTTCTGCATTCTAGGTCTTCACATTCTTCAACTGTTTTCTCAAAGTCATATTCTGATTTATGTTCTTCCCTTCAAATAGCTTGGTCAAGGAATCAAACATCTTCGGTGTCTTTATGGAAGACACTTGTGGTACAATGTGACCTATTATTGAATCAACAATGATCTTCTTGGCCTTAACCAAGTTCTTCTTGTGTAAGGCTTCTAGCCTCATCTCCCTCTGGAACTGGAACCTCTCTACTTGTGTAGGTGTCTAATTCATTTTCTTTAGGGAGATCATATTCTTCCATGCTTGGAAGTTGTCAATTTCACCAAGCTTATCATAAAACTGATGTGATAGATCACTATGAAATGAGAACCTCAAATGCAAATAGCAAAAGATTAGAGGCTTACCGATTTGAGGTGTCCATCTTGGTTCCAGAGCTGGCTGATCTAGGGTTTGTCTGAGAAACCCTAATTTTCAAAACTTGGAATATTTCATATATGATTGTATATAAATATATATCTCTTCAAATTTAGCTATCCAATGTACTCCTTTTCTGAAAACAGTGGAGGGAAGCTCCCAGAACAGGAAGCCCTAGTTTTCCAATTTCTTCTGCAGAAATTCATGTTACTATTTCTGTGGTATATCTGAAATTACGGCTCCTCTATGTCTAAAAATTTGTACTTAGGTATCCTTGCATGTCCCCATTCCAACACCACATGTTTCATTAGAATTGGTTTCACCAATTGGGACTTATGATCATTTTCCCAAGGTGACCTGATAGAGTACTGTTCAGAACAACGAAGTTGTACGGATGACCCCATGTCATTGGTTCATCTTCTGAGTCTGAAACTCAGACCAAAAGAATTAAATTCCATGAAATTTCTGTAACATCTTCATAAATTTCATTTGGACCTTTGTAGTCCAATATATAGCAATTCTCCCCAGGTGTCCTGTTTAGGGATGAATTCTGGAAGAGGCTAGAACCCTACCATGGAGGGATCATATCTCCCATAATACAACGAATCAGAGGCTTAATTTTGGAGACAGTGTACATAAGGAGTTTATATTAAGCCTATGAAATTTTTAGATTCTTCTCCTTTTCAAATCCCGCGATATAGAGAATTTACCAAAACTTATCAGTTTTAGTATTTAGGGTTTTTTCAAACTAGGGTTTGACTTTCCTGGAGTTTCACCCAACCAAAAATCTTGATTCAGGTCTCTAAAATTTGATTTTTATTAGGAGATAAATCCTATTTTGGGCTCACTCAAAAATTCCTCTTCTGTAAGAAGCCCTAATTTCCTGCACCAAAAACTGAAAATGCTCGGAATCGAATTTCGCTTCGACAGAAAGATGCACCCTTCAATGGAGAGTCAGCCTATAATACTTTTGCTGATGGATTGTGGAGAGAGACCCAAAAAGTAAGAAGCCCTAGCTTCTGAAGCTGCACAATGTCTTCTTCTTAGGTTAGCTCTGATAGCATGTTAGATTTTTATCATTGAAGCTAGCATTATGATCTTAGGATATTTAACTGAGAGAGTAACATGCACAACAATAAAACACAAGAGACAAGAGACACAAATAATTTTCCTCAATGAAACCATAAAGGAGAAAACCACGCAACTTCCTTAGAGATAGAATAAGCACCAAAAGTAAAACCTGAAAACATAAAGATGTTCTCCCGACAGCAGTAGTCTCTCTCTTGTCCCAACAACTTCTCCTCTCACTCATGCGCCCCAATGAGTGAGTGTGTGTGTGATAAATAGAGAGACTCACTCTCTATTTATATTATTTCGTTCACTTGAAACCCACTCCAGCATGTCAGCCTCACTTAACAATTACTTACTAGAGCTGACATCTCTAGGAGTGTCTAATAACCCTAGTGCCCCACAACTTGTGGGGATTTTGCCTCCTCCGACCAACAAGGATGATCATCCTTAATACAATGGTGGGGAATATTGCCCCAACTTACAATGACTCACCTAGGGTCGACTTCTCTAGGATATTCTAATAACCCTAGGGCCCCACAACTGCAGGGACTTTAACCCTTGACCAATAGGAGGGTTACCCACAATGACTTGACATGAATTGTTTAAATTATAGAAACTTCCCGGAATAAGCATCAGGGTATGACATGACTCAAATACATTACATACACATCCCAGAATAAGCATCGGGGTACAATACATAAGATATACGAATGAATACATTATGAAGTTACAAATACATCAACACAGTCAACTATCCAACATGGATATATAGGTATAATATAGTTTATTAAGGATCCATAAACCTTTACAAATATTTTTTGGCCTTAGAAATGACTTTTTGTGAATTTTGGCTTTCTTCTACCTTATTTTCGGTCATTGAAATTGATATTTAAATTTGCATACATTTTAGGATTAGGACATGAAGTATAAAAATATAGCACATTGTCTTATATAATGAGGAATCCATATCAACATCTAGACCATCATTTGAGACCATATGCATACCTTGGCATGTATTTTAGTTATATTTTCTTGCATTTCCTGAAAAGTGCAAAATATTTGAAAAACCACCACAAAATAAGTTGTAAAAATACACGAGTGCGTTTAGATAAAAGCATGAAAAGGTTGATATAAGTTGATTTTACAAAAAGTGACAGTTGATGTCGGTATATTTTTGTTTTTTTGTTTTTTTCCCTGAAAGATCTTATATATCAAAATTTCCAAATTCCTCTCATTTTGTCGATATATAATATGCCAAGTCAACAACTTTTGCGTTTTTCATTAAAATTGAGAAAAAATGCATTGCTTCACTAAAATGCATGCCCACGGTTTACTTATTTTTTAAATTGATTGATTTAAATTTTATAATTTGTATTTTTTTATTGCTCACTTGACTAAATTCCCATATTTTCAATTCGAGTCTTAAAATTTGTTGTTGTGTAAAACTATTCAAATTATGCAATGTTTTTTACAGAATGTGCAAAGTTTGCGAAGCAAACTAGAAATGCATGCTAACTATTCCACATGGATGACATAAGGACACTCTCCTATTTTTTCTTTGATTTTCCATGGTTTTCACAAAAGACCATGCCTTAGATTAGTTTTCCTTGAAAACTTATCTCTAACAATTCTCACACATAGTTTGATATCATTAAAAGATTACAACAAAGACCTTTAAGAACAATATTTGTATCTTTTTTTGAGTCAATGTCCAATGCTCTCATCCCTCAGTACATTCAAAGAACCTATGCATGGGTATATAGTTCCTACAACAATAAACTTTATAAAAACCTAAATCCAAAGGAGAGCCAAAGGCCCTTTGTTGATTTACAAATTTTATATTTATGTTTTTTCTTATTGTTTTTTTATGCTTTCAACTAGCCTAGATTTTAAAAATAAATTACAACCCTATACAAATATTTACCAAGAAGGTAGAATTTGTATTAATTTCTTAAAAATTCCAAGTTCCTTGATCAAACAATCTACAAAAATACATGAGTGGGTTTAAATAAATGCATGCCAAGGTTGCTATAAGTTTCATTTACAAGAAGTGATAGATTAAGTCTATAGATTTTTATGCTTCTGACAAAACAAAAATATTAGAATTTCCAAATTCGTCTCATTTTGTCTACATATATTCTGCAAAGTCAAGAAATTTTGCATTTTTCATTAAATTGACAATAATTGCATTGCTTCACTAAAATACACGCGCAAGGTTTATTTATAGGTAAATTTGATTGATTCAAATTTTATAATGTGTATTTTTTAATTCCCCACTAGACCACATTTCCATTGTTTCAGTTTTAGTCTTAAAATTTATTGGTGTCTTTATTTCCCCTTTGAAGGTGATTAAGCAGAAGGAGATTGAATGAAAGATTGGGAAGCTGCAAACTACATGAGTGGGTTTAGAAAAATGCAAACCAAGGTTGGTATATGTTTCATTTACAAAAGGTGATAGCTGATGTCTATAGGTTTTTAGTTTTCTGACAAAAGCCATATACCAAAATTTCCAAATTCATTTCTGCATTTTGTGTATGTATAATTTTCCAAGTCAACAACATTTGTGTTTGTCACCGAAATTGAAAAAGAATTCTTTGTTTCACTAAAATACACACCCATAGTTTAGTTCTGGGTCAAATTGATTGATCCAAATTTTATAATGTGTATTTTTTAATTCCCCACTTGACTATATTTCCATATTTTCAATTTTAGTATTAAAATTTGTTGGTGTCTTGATTTTCTTGTAGTGTCCCTTTTTTGGAATTTTGGAGAAAATTACAAAATGGGCAAAATTCGAGCTTAACTAGTAATGACTCTAGAGGGTTCCAACTTTCACCAAATGGTCCGAATTTGAAATGTAAGGGTATGGTGAGTCTTATAACATCTCGATATAGTATATGGACACTTTTTTATCAGAATTTATACCTCTTCCAACTTGTTTTTGGTTAAGGTGAAACAATGCATTTTTACTAGGAAACTGTGTTCAAATCCCCCCAAGGGTGATGGCCAAACTAGCTCTCCAAATCAAGTAGGACGCTCCCAAATTTTAGAACAGAGTATGTGAATGAGTATAATACATCAATGAATTTCCTTAATCATGTTTATTAAGTTCTGCAAATGTCTTATCATCTGCAACATTTATAGGGTAACTTTCATAGAAATTGCCCAAGGGAAATTGCATTACTAGCTAGTCTTTAGCATAAGAAAGGTAGAATATATGTTTCTGAGAGTAATATGAAACATGGTGGTAATATATGGAATACAAATGTATTCTCCAAAAACATAAAACTCAAAGTAAAACCCTCCCACAAATCTGATACAATGCTCCTCCAACATTGAATCCAAAGTCATGGAAACTAGTGATCCAATGGCATGGGAATGCAAGTTTTTCACACTTGAGTTTCTTGGATTTTGAACCACATAGGATATGGACATGAAATTAAAGAGTAGTAAATAATATATGGCTATCAAAACATCCTCAAAATAATATAACATATCTCATACAAATATGGTGTGGCTCGGTAAAAACCCTAGCCATGTGCTAATGCACCTCCCATACGGAACGAAAGGGTAGAGTCTGCAATGAAAAACTAGCCGCAACAAAAACTGTTAGTAACAAAAATAAATAAATACATGAATACAAACTACAAACTAAAAAAAATGGTGAGACTGTTATACCTCAGATCTGTTTGAAAAGGGGGCTGCCATGCCCAAACTCAGAAACAACACCGTCTCTCCGCAGGCTTGGGTAGTGTGGAGGTTGACTCAACACACAAGAGGGGGAGAAAATGAGGAAAATGCAATGGATGGGATGAGTAGCTTGAGAGTGATTGTATCTCAAGGAATCATGGGAGTATAATAATGACGGAGGAAAAAAAGTCATGTGTGATGGGGACCTCCACCCCTCTATTTATATCTTTTTCTCTCATTTACGGTTTTAAGCCCCTAATTAGGGTTTTGGGCCCTACTTAGGGGTTTAAGACCCTTTCTCAAGTATTTTAGCTCCTTTTGGGTTTTTTAGGTCCTTTTAGGGTTTTTAGGCCCTTTTTGGGGGCTTTAGCCAATTTGTAAGATTTTTAGCTCCCTTGTGAGCTACTTTAGCTCTTTTTGTGGGGGTTTAAGCCCTTTTTTATTATTTTTTGAGATTTTGAGAGAGATAAGGTTAAACATAGGTGTGGAGGTTAAAATGGGTTAGGAAATGGATGTATGTATGTGGTGTAGGCTATATAGAGCAGGTTAAGCAATTTTTTGCGTTAACATATTCCCCCCTGATGTGTGAGGGTAGGGGCTCATCATATGGCTGACGAACATCATTGGACCTTGGGGAGAGTGGAGAGACCTGTGAAGAAGTGGTGCTTCCTCATTCGAGACATGGTGGCTTTTGGTTTTGTATTAATCTTGGTTCCCATCAATGGGTGAGATACAAATAATATGTGACATGTATATGGACGAGGCAGGCATACCCATGCTCATAACAATGTCAAAAGAATAATGCGATCAAAGATCCAAAATGCAAGAGTCGATCATATACAACTATTGGTACATAATGGTGGCCTCAATGAGAGGCTGAATACAATAATGATATGAAGAACCGATACATCAGACCCATAGCATTCTCATAGAATGCAATATCTTCACAACTGATGACTTGCTGTACATAATTGTAAGGACTCATTGACGGAGAGTCAGATTCTCTGTGGTACAATATGTCGCATCAATCATGGATCTATGTAGAAGCACTGCTCCCAGGGCTTCTATTTCCAATGCAACCCAGAAATCACAAGGGACGTGAACCTGTCTGGGTCCCATAATAGACTCATCCATGTGCTAGAGGTAGGTGAGAACTAGGGTCTTTGACCAAATACTGCATGAAACAATACCTTATACGAATCTCAATGGTGCGATGATGTAGTTGAAGTTGAGCACGTGAGACCCAACCATCCTGAGAGGCGCTAAGGAATCCTCTCAAGTGGTCCAAGGAATTCATCAATGAGGTTAATGAAACCAAGATACAGGGACCTTTGGGTCTATCCTCTGGAATAGATGTGTTGTCGTCGATAGAGGGAAACCTGCAACTTGTCAAGGCAATAAGGTTTCCTTGAAAATAAGCGAGGGTGATAACCAAGGCTATGGGACAATCTGGGGACTGGCACACTGAGGGGGAACAGGGGAAGGGGGAGTGCGGAGGACTCAAACTTCCTTTGTTTAGAGTATGACATCAGGGCTGACCTGGAAGAAAATGAAACTGACTCATGGGAAAGGGATCATAGCTGTAATACTAGGAATGTAACTACATATGGGAAATACTTGGGGGGAGGTAACTTAGACTTTTGATATCCAGGAGATCCAAGGAAGACTCATCGCATAATACTCTGAAAAAAGGTGACCCAATGGGAGAATTCCGCCAAACTGTAACATATGGGGTGGCACCTAAAGACATTGTTATGGCACAATCTTGTGGATTTTTAACGAGCCTGAGAAAGTAAATGATCAGTGGTGATTTCAATTTTAGAGAGTCTGAAAGCATGAAGAATACTCTAGTGGGGTTTCTGTTTTGTTGATAGTCTCCTATGTATGAAAAAGGATAAAAGTGTAAATAGGAGAGCTCTCCCATCCTTTTGGGGAATGGGAGACTTCTTTACCATTGGTAGTCCACTCAGGCTGGAAAAGGTTAAAGCTATACTGATTGGACGGTCATTAAAATTATTTAATGAGCATGAACGAAACCAAGTTTGCTCGACAATCTTTTCTTGATGAGAAGTCTGGAAAAGAGCTTAAAGACAAAACGTGATGAAATTTTTTGTAGAGGTCGGTCCCCATTCCTAAGAAAGCATAGAAGGATGCAAATGGATATGTTCCTGGCTTGAGTGTGCCGAGGTGGTCCTTTTTGTGGTAGTCTACACAGTCCAAAAAAGGAGATAAATGAAAATATGTAGGCACCCTTTCAAATACTTTAACGAGTGATAAAGGAAGCAAGTATGCTCAACGATATTTTCATTCGTTTAGGAGTCAGAAACGAGCTTAACAGAAACTCTGTAATGGTCAACCAAGGCAGGGGGAAATATTTGATATATGAACTGAGGTTGTGCTGTGATCATGGTTGATGAGCGTAAATGCATAACACTGATGGTGCCCCCTTGTGTGATGATGAATGGTGGTCAAAGGTGGTCAACTATGCAATATGGATGGAGCAGATGGCTCGTGAACATTCCAAGACATACAGAGGAATATTCACATAGAGGCACGCATATCGATGTGACTTCGAGGAAATGGTCTAGAAAATCATGGGTTAAACGTGAGACAAGGGTCTCACCAAAATATAGAGGAAGGAAAACTGAAACCAACGATGCGAATGATGTCTCAAACGGTCTCTGGATGACTCTGACATAGTAGCTAGTGATGCTTCCCCTGGTGCAGTGGTGCACGGGGAAAACTAGACCAAATGGAGGCCCATGGGTACAGAGCTAACTCAACGTATAAGGTGCGATTCGCATGGTGGCGCACAAATAAAAGTGACTCCGAGAAACTCCTTGAAGAAAGCATGGAGGGAGTTAATCTAGTACATGTCATCTCATTACCCAGGATATTTTTGCACAGTGGTGGCAACTTCCTATCCTTATAGAGGATGATCCATACGTGAACATGTCCAACTAGGAATATCCTGGAGATGCCTCAACCTTTGATACAGGTCTAGGGACCTGAAGGTATGCTAGCATGGTGGTAGCTATATCATACATGCAACATACTATGTGCATGTGTACACGTGGAACCGCACCCTCCAGTGGGCTACCAATGACGCAGGGGCAGGGATTATATCTACCTGATCATGTGAAAATTATGCGACAAATTTCTATAATGGACTCACTATGATTAGACGCAGAACAACTACTGGAGGGGGTCACCGGCTCATCTAAAAAAATGATGTAAGACAAAAAATAAAAAATATGCCCCAAGCATTAAATGGTGAGCGACTTAGGCATAGGATCTCCCCTGAAGGAAATTGACGTTGCCTTGGAGAATCTGCAGTTGGCACAAAGCATGTGGGGGAGGAATCTAGCATTCAATGGGAGAAACTGATTCCATGCCATGGGCTAGATGAAATGGGGTAAAACCGGTGGTGGTTTTGATGATCTCTCCATTGTCACGAAAAGTGGTGTGGGGATAGATTAGGTGGAGATTCCGTGGTCGAGGATGGGAAAGTACAACTGCAAGTAGAGATTGTGTAAATAGTGTTGGTGTTTTAGGAATAAATTGGAGGGTGAATTTCCTTGATAACAGTGATCTCAAATTCAAGGGAATGTTTCTGAAGATTGCTAAGGGCTACTTGAAACTCGACCAAGTCTTGGCAATGGTGAGAATAATGTCCATACAATTCGCAAAGTGCGCATACATGATTTGTCCTCAAGGACTTGTTTTTGAGTGTTGGCTGAGTCGGGAGGACAACTACCGAAAGATTCTCCGTTGTGTCCATGGCATCTAGATGTGTGCGAAGGATGGGGATTTCTGGACAATTCTGGGTTGCGTGGCCCTGTATGTTGCACATGGCGCAAGGTAGAGTCTGGTGGGGTTCGGTTGTTGCTTTGTCATTTTTCCCCTAGCGCTCTTTGGATGAGGCGGGGATGATGCATGCATAGAAGGAGGTTGTTGTGGGCTTGGAGGAGGGTGTGAATTAACCACAATGGGTTGAACGGGAGTCAACACAACTTGGGGCATCGGAGGTTGAGAAGGTGGTTCGAGGTACCAAACGGGAATCTCCAATGTAAAATTGGGTAAGTTCAAAGTAGCCATCACTGGCTTAATCATGATGTCGGATGGGGGGAAAAGGAAGGGAATTATATGGACTGGGAGAGAGCCCCAATAATTCCTCGGTGATTACATTTGGGGTTGTGGATGTTCTTGGGGTTTAGGTGGACCGTTGTTGGATGAAATCATGCACAAATACGCAGTGTCAGGCTTGATGTTGGTGGGGGAGGTAAAGATGGGAAAGAAGTTGTCATGGAAGTGTCAGTGAAAAATATGGTGCCTACAACTAACAAGGAAGGGGTGGATGCATTGTCAATGGAGGTATCAACGGTAGGGATGACATTGGATGGTGTGGCCGGCCCTTGTGGATTGTGGTAAGTTAATTGGTCCACTGTCACAATATTCCGGTCATGAGGGAACATCATAAGGAAGAAAACGGTGGATGCCATGAATCTCATAGCATACATGTAATTTCTCTCGAGGAGAAGGTTATAATCCAGCTGAGCATTGAAGACCTCTATGTAAATTAGGACCGTCTTACTGGCTAGTGATATTGGGACATGTAGAATAGTGCCCTGGGATTTGGTGGGGTGGCCATCATAGGTGCGTAGTGTAGTGGTAGATAGTTGGAGGGTAGGGGACCCGAGTTTCTATCGAACCAACGTCAACATAACACAAGTGGGTGCCCCTTCATCAACAATACATTGATGCATGATCTAATTCTAAATTGATACTGAAATCTAGAAGTCAATGGTTGATGGCATTCTGGGTTCTCCGTTTTCCAAATTAAATGTGATCAATCTAGATTCAGAGGGATCCACGATGCCGAGTGCAGACAATAATGATTTCCTCTATGGTGGGCATGTTTTCAACATTTCTAGAGCTGACATGGCTATAGGTGACTAGGCCAAGTCATCAATGATGCTATAGTTCACCGCCGCTCTGGCGGTGGCTTTGTTGGCGATCCGCCGCACGGGGAATCATGGTCCTCAGGACGCCCCATCAAGGGGGAGTGGGGGTAAATGAAGGGGTATGTTGGTTGTGTTGGATGTGTATGTCACTGATGATTCATAATTTTTAGTAGTGGATACATACTGATTTCTCCTAGTTTTCAAGTTGACCTCTTCAGTTTTCATAGACAATAAGTGATGAACAACTATATTTGTAGGCGGGAGCACGGTGGGAGCTGCGGGAGAAGGTGGGGGAGTAGGTGCAGTTTATACCAATCCTTGGAGTGGTAATAGGTTCTGGAGCACCATGGGTGGAGGGCCTGGTGGTGCTGGATTAGGTTGAGTTTGAGCTGCTGCATGGGTACCGCGCTGAACTTCGTTCTGGAGAACCTTCTTGGCGCGACGCATGAGGTGGAATTCGTGCATGTAATTACCCTAGATGTCGCATAGTTTGCATAGATGGTTGGTCTGTAATGGAACGTTTCTTCTAGGTGGATTAGGCTTTTGGGGGTTTTGAGCCGACTGGTTCGCGCCGGTGTTGTTGGGACGATTTGGCTGTTGGCCGTCTCCTTGTGGTTGGTTGTTACCCTAGTTCCTAGCTTGGTTTTTCTTACCTTGACCTTGTTTTTTATTGGGGGCCAATTGGTTGGGAGGATTCTGCTGAGAAAAAAATTGTCCCATGGATGTTGGAGGAGCTGGAGTAGGGGACGAAGCGGCTTGCATGGGTGGTACGCAGTAGGTCAGAGGAGTTGGAGGGGATACAAATCCGGTCGTTGGTCTTGAATACGACTGTGATGGCTAGGTTGGTGCATGGGCATGCTGGTGTGGCATGAGCTATGCATATGAGGTTTTGGCGCTGGACTGAGCCATCATCCTCGAGTAGTCGGGTACTTGGTTTGGTTGCGCCACACTAGGGGCATTACTTAGGTGTGGTGGCATCATAGTTGGTGCTGCATAGTACTGTGGGTGTTGGGAGACTTAACCTATTATGCCATTCGCAGCATGGGATACCCTCGATGCATCATGTTGAGAGGTGCCATTATGGGGAGCATCTGGAATGATGGTGTATAGGTATCTAGACTGAGCATAAATCAAGTCAAATTGTTGGGCCTTCAAAATGGACTCTTCTTCGGATTGGGGTTTTTCAGAGGTGACTTCCTTGGCTATAGGTGGTATCAAGGTTTTTAAGAACCAATCTAGGAAGATTCTGTCATCAAGCTGAATATTGCACAAGCTACTACGTCACCACCAATCATGGATGTGGTCGGTTATGTGAGTCACAGTGTTTTGGCGGCAAGATAGCAAGATCTCAATGCCCTTGTCATATATGAAGGGGAGTTGGAAATATTATAGGAACATGAAGGCTAAGGAATTGAATTCTGGGTAGGAGGCTTAAGGTAGCTCAATATACCATTTGGCTGCGGTGCTGGTGAGGGTGCGTTGGAACAACCTAAGCCTAATCGAATCGTCCACAATGTTCTTTGAAGAGAACCATAGATGAAATGACATGATTTGGTTTTGGGGGTAGTCACCTGCCTTCCCTTAAAAATTTGGATAGTCTGACGAGAGTTTGGTTGGCATAGGAGGCCAATGGGGTTGATGGCTAGATGGCTAATTGAGTCATTGGTTAACCTGGCCAAATCAGGAAAGTTGAGGAGATCCATGAATGGCAGGTTAGACCGAAGGTTGATGAGGGAGGGACTGATGATGGCACTTGATTTTGTAGGAGGGTGATTTCCATGTATGAATGGGGGCACCTAAAGTTGACTTCCCGCAATGAGGATAGTCGAGAAAGTCATGGAAGGGCCAATACCCTGAAGTATGAAAGGAGGTATTGTGGGAATCTATTGAGGCCTGGAAAATCGCAGGCAACAACAACAAGGGATTCTCCCCAGTCAACGTTCCCAACTAGCCCGTGACTGTTTGGTATGGGGAATCCGTCTGGTTTACGGTTCGGATACCATAAGTCAAGTAACATAAATTAAAATGTTTTACCGGTTGCGGCCTAGTCCACTGTATATATTTTTGTGTTTTTAACTTTAAGTATGATATGACAGTGCCTATCTAAAATGCGGATTGATAAAGAATACGAGGAGCGGTCACAATGTGATGCGCAGGTTCTTACCTCTCGTCTTAGACTCTCTTGCATCCGAACCACACACAACAGGAAATAAAACTAACTAAGCTGTCCCTAGGGAGTGAGATTATCATTTAATGAGTAATGTATTACTGTTCATGCATTAAGAAAAATCACATGCAGCTGTTCTTTGATTCAAAACACATAAACATGAATAGATGGATGAACAACAAGATAGCTCATTGTCTGTGAAAACATTCATTACTCATAGTGGAAATTATCATAAAATAAACCAGAGAACATTCATAAAAGAACATAGGTTCAATAAGCTAGAACGATCTCACGGTTAATGAATAAAGGCTGAAAAATAAATAGTTCCCCTTCAACAACATCCATTGAACAACATTTGAACATTCCACCAAAGCTTTCTCCAACAGGAAAAACTGTAATAGTATATTGCAAAACGAAATAGTTCCTATTACAATGTTTTCTCACCAGCCTCACTGGGAAAAATCCCTTTTCTATCTAACTCTCCTATACTTATACAAAAGGCAAAACTTTTGGGCTGCCCCAAATGACCCCTAGGCTTCCCCAAAGTTTCATTTCCAAAAATTGTCTTATATTGAGTGCTCATACAATTTACAATATATTACATTAAAACAAAATAATAAAGCACTTTAAGTAGAGGGCCCCGCTTGATTATTTAGGAACTTTTTCCATGCTTGGGCTTCTGATGCTATACTCTCAAATTTAGAAGGCTCAAGAAAATGAATGTTGATTTCAAACTTTCCAGCCTGATTTTTAATCACTTCAGTCCTTGCTGAGCTTAGGCGTAGTTGATCCTCAAGAAACTATACACTTACTGCTGAATGAGCCACTTCATCTTTCAAGATTTGTGCATCCAAGACCTTGACTTGTTGGATCCTTTGCTCATCCTCTTGATATATGTTTTGTAACATTTCTATGAACGACTGATGTTTTGGAAATGCATCTAATCTCTGCTCAACAATCACTTGGAATTGGTTGTAAGTGATCAGTAGCCTTCTGTAATACTCGGTGCAAAATCCTTTCGTTTTCTTTACAACCTTCTTGAACTCTTCTGTTGTATTTATTACAAATTCCAACGAGTCATAATCCTGCTTTAAGCCTTGCTGATCCTTTGCTGGTAAGTCTGTCAAAATCTCTTCATTGGCCTCCATCCTTCCTATCCTTCCCATCGGGACTTCCAAAACGTCCTGAGACCTATCTACAAAATACGAGGTGGTTTCCAAAATTTCTTCCAATCTGTTATCCACCTGCAAAACTCTGCATCTTTTTTCTTCTATGGATACCTGTAGCTGGTGCATTTTGATTCTTTTTGTTAGGGAATGCTCTTTGAAAGGCTGAATACTGGTTTGCTATTCCTTAGCCTCTTTCAAAGATGCTTCTAGTGAAGCAATTGTCCCTTAAACTCTGCTGCTTGTACGTGAAACTGTTTTTCTGTCTCCTCCATGGTAGCCCTTTGTTTTTCCAGGTCCCCAGCTTTGCTTTGCAGTTGGTCTCTTTCTGTCTTAAGGTTTTCACATGCTGTTTTTAGTCCATCCTTTTCTATCTTTAGCTCCTGATAATACTGCTGATCTTTTGCTAGGCTATCCTGAGGATCTCTCCCTGTCTTTTCAATGGTAACTTCCAAAGACATATTGTCTGCTTGGAGGGATCGAAGCTCTGCTTTTGAATATTTTACTTCATTACGCATGTCTTCAAACTTTCTCTTCAATCTGTTGCTTTCATCCCTCTCCTTCCTCAGAGTGTCCTTTAATTGGGCAACATTTTTCCTTGATTGCTCAAGGTCTGTCATTATTTGATCTACATTATCTTCAGAGGCATGGATTAATGCTGTTCCAGCTCGAATTTTCAGTCTTGCATCCTTGTCTGTCCCATGTACCAAGTTTTTATCAGTGACCATCATCCCTGATTATCCATCGGTCTCCACCTTTTTCTCAGTTCTTTTCACAATTCTCTTCTTTTCTCTATAATAAAAAATGGTACTGAAATCTAGGACTTCTTCTCCTTTCTTCTGTTCAAAAGGTATTAGCCTTAATCCAGAAACAAAAACCTGCCCTATATTGCTGCTAGTAGTTGTAGCAGGCTCTTGAGGGTCAGGACAATCCTGATCTTGCACTTCTTGAGTGTATGCAGGATCAAAAGTTTGTTGATCTGTTGTGGACCCTGTCAGTTGCAGACTTTCGGCCTCCTTCTTTTTTTAGCTCTTCATCCTCTTTCTTTTTTCTTTCTTCTTCTTCCTTCTTGACATCTTCTTCTGCATCCTTTGCTGCTTCTTGTTCATCTTTCTTCCTTTCCTCTTCTTCACTCTTAAGCCAACTCTGAGCCTCTTGTGCTAGTCTCCTAGCATCTTCTTCTCTTTTCCTGGCCTCCTCCTCCTCAACTTTCTTCTCCTCAGCTTGGCCCTTACCACCTTTAGTGGTGATCTTCTTTTTAAATATTCTTCTTAATGCAGTCATATTTTCTGCATTTCTAAAAGTTTTTTCATCCTTATCCCAATGGTTTGTATATTCAAAATCCACATTGGATTCCTTGCAATGTTCCGCAATTTTGTGTTGCGAATCATTTCTATGGAAGTTCATTTCCCCAAAGTGGAAATACTCCAATTCCTGTACAAACTCATCAGCTTTTTTAACTTTTGAAAACTTATAGTTTCCCATTCTGAAAGGTATGGGAGGATAAGTTGCTTTCTTGTGTTCGAACAAAAAACTCCCTATACCATCCAAGAAAACCTGCCTGACTACTTCTTTATGCACCACAAAATTCGTGGCATACTTGGGAAGCAACGCAGGTTCCCTAGAGCAACCATACATTCCAATATACATCCCCTCATCAATCAAATAATAATTAGCATACTCCTCAATGACTTTCAATGACTCTTCAGACATACAGTTGCATTCTTTCAAGAAAATCAACGTATACAAGGGCATAATAAATTGTTCACAAATTTCTTTGCAATGACTGTAATATTTGTGTGCCCATAACAACTTGTAGGCTGTGTACACAAGGGTTCTGTCCCTGTTCCACATGCACCTTAGGTTTGGAAATGGATGGGTGCATAGTATAGAAACTATTAATATGGAGCTCATGTAGAACTCAGATTTTTTTCTGAGACACCCCTCCCAGAGCTGAAGCAATGCAAGCCGAGATACTGTTGGACACAATGTTCGCCCAGTTGAATACATTCCCTTGGGTGGCTACACTGAAGATAATAGGAACCCATCCTAACTTGAAACTTTTGTCGTGGGCCCTCCCAAAATTTCTGTTCAGCATTAACGCAATAAACCTATAATGGGTTCTTAGAGTAGCTCTGTCATATTCCCCTGACGGCCTGGTTCAAAAATTCTTACTAGGTATCATCATTCTTTTTACTATTTCAACCAGGTCTAGGTTAATCTCCTTCAGCCAATCTTTAGTTAGGTAAACTTGGGCTTCTGGTAAGTGATAAGCTAATGATACATAACCAGGGCTGTAAGCAGCATAGCCTTGCTTGGCAGTATTGGCCAGAATCATTGTAGTCACGTCTGCCCTAGGCAGAATCCATCCAATCACTTCTGAGCATAGGAAAAGCTCAGGCCTGGTAGCTATCTTCATAAAGGAAGATTTTTCAATATTGGCATATATCGTCAATTTTTCAAATCCGGTATCAGGAACCTCCTATTTTGAAATCAGTCTGTAAATATCGCCCCACTTGTAGTCAGGTTCCACACTGGTGGTGGCTCTAGTATCTTCATAAATGTACTCAACCTTTGTAATAATTTCCACCTCAAGATCCCCTTCAGTAATAGGAGCTTTCTTTTTCTGTCTTTTCAACATATCATCTTTGGAAAATTTGCACTGTCACAAAACAAAATGCCTTTAGGATATTCGGGGTTGTTAACCAATATTCAAAGAATGAAGAAAAAATAGTATAAGAATTTACCTCACTGTATTTTCCATAGCTAAATCTATGCAGATACACAACCAAGACTAACTAGCAAATATGTCTGCAAAAGATAGGTCCTAAAAAATCCTAAGTCATGCCCGCGACTAAAATCAAACACTATCGACAAAATGCATCATAACCTCGCTAACATTGTAAACAACACTATGTGAAGTAAAACTAGTCTGATCAAAATAAAACCCTCAGCGTCTTCAACGAAAAAAATCCTAAAAGCAAATGCGTCAACCTCAATAGAATGTGTTCTAACTGCTTGCTCAAAAATAAATCCCCTCAATGAGGCTTATTCTTGAAAACGTGACCCTGTCCAGAACACGCGGGCAACCAACAATTGAAACTCAAACTCTTCGGCGTCCTAAACAAAACCAGGGTAAATGCCTACATACTGCAAAAGAAAATAATTTTTTTTTCCCCCGGATGGCCATACGCAACCCTAGAAAAACCGGTGCAGACAGCGTAACGCTCGTTTGCACCAGTTTCCTAAACAGTTGGATAAGGTTCAAAAACTCATAACGGCTCTGCAATAATCACGTAGAAAAAACTAGAAAAACCCCCTCCGACCGCTAACTATCAAAATGGACTACCATCTATGCTGATAAACCCATACACACACCCCCATCGACCACGATGGGACAAACCTAACCAAAGGACGAGACCCTAGTTTGAAAAGCACAAAAGAAAGGGAAAAATAATGGTTGGACTACCTGGCAATGAGCTGTGTAGTCGATAAGGAGAATCTAAAAGCTTCCACGGTGACGCCACCCACGAATGAGCTCCTGACAGCTGGTATGAAAGAACAGTTCAGATCGACAAGGATAGTGCAGGCACGAGTACACAGGGATAATAATAGAATAATGCCCCATCCTGCGTATATATATATCCCTGTAAAAAACACACGGCGGGAAAACATTGCAAATCAGGCGGTGGAACAACTATGGAATCAATGATCATCCTGCTACAAAGCCGTAACGGCAGGCGATGGAGATTCTATGAGTTCCATAGTACAATGAAAACCATCGGCAAAACACACACTAAACCTCAACATCGGAGCCCAAATGAATATAGCCTCGGACTATTAGCATGTTAAAACACCGAAATGGTGGAAGCCACAAAGACAAGAGGTTCCGCAGACCAGTCAAAATCGGAAGAAAATAGAACTAACTTTAAGTGAACCGTCAACAAAATAGATCATGAACATCGGTGAAATAAAAAATTATAAGGCAGAAGCTTAGTCTGCTCCAGAGCCGCAACGACAGAACGCCAATAGACTAAGGCTTTTGCGAAAACGAGACTGACGATGATCGGTCAAACAAAAAATTCACCTCAATTCAAATATCCAAAACGGCGCCGACAGCGACAAAAAAAAAAGTAAAAAAGAAAACCATGGGATCGGGAAAGGTAAAAAATTTCATCGTGATGCTTTTCAAATTGCCATCCGAAAAGGTGGCAATACAAGGTACTAGCGCTCCGATGGTGACAAAACAAAAACTCCGAAAATAAAACAAAGTGCATCGGCTGAAGACACGGTTTTGGATCAGGTCATTTGCTATTTAGCCTCTGCAACGGCGGCTACATAGGTGACTATGGCCCTGATTCACAGTTCAAACAATTTCCGACATCGAAATAAGAAATCACCCGTAAGTCAGAACCTCAAGTCAAATGTCAGTACCAGCATAGAAAGATATTCAATCAATCCCAACAAACTAAGCAAGACAATATTTAAAAGGAGGGTCCCAATTTTTTAGAAATTTGGTAAATAGTTGCAGTTGCAACAATTGGTGACTAACTGGTGACCCCAGATCTCTGAATCAACTATTTTTTAGGTAACAGACTGTTTTAGCAACAAAACCAACATGTTGAATTCTTTTAGATGTCTATATTTCCCCGATGGAAAATATATGTACTTTTAAACATTGATGATAGTCCAAATTTAGGAAAATGGAAACCCAAAATCTCAAAGTCAAGATAACTCTTTTGCGGCCAAGTAGATGAGTTTCATTTTACCTCTGTCTTTGGGTAGCTTCCAGCTTGGACACCACAGGAATGTCACATATTGTAAACATATATATTCATTTTTTCCTCATTCCCATACCGTTTTGCACTTTTGTGTGCTTGTGAATTTTTTGTCCTTTTGAGTCCTCCTCATGCCTTTCTTTCTGAATTTTTATTCAGGCTCCTCTATCCATAGTGTCCTTTTGTGTGAGAGATGTATTTAATTTTCAGCTCATGGACAGAGAAGAACTTTTGGCAATTTTGTACTTATATGATTCGGTACTTTGCTTTGATAGATATTGCTTCTTTTAGGAGTTTTGCCTCTTATTATCCCTCAGGCTTTCAATTCTTGGAAATGGGATCATTTATATATAATATACTGTTTACCTTGCTTCCTTTCCGTGGGTCTTTTGCTGTCACCCCCTAGGACATTTTAGATGTGAAATGGATGGAGCCTTGAAATAGTATTCCAGACCTTTTGATCCTGAGTTAATTTTTATGGATTAAGCAGGACTTCAATGTGTTCATAGCCATTTAGGAAAACTGCTTACTAGAAGAATTTCTATCAGATCAAACAATAGTATACAGTCTTATACCCAAAAATTTCAATTAATTCAGAACTCTGATGCTTTCCATGCAACCAAAAGTTTGCCTCTTTTATTGAAATAAAAAAAATAAATTTTAACTAAAAACAAGCAGCAATCAACCAAAACAATTTATTTATGTACAAAGTCATTTAGAAATAAAAACAAAGAAAAATAAAAAACTAAGAACTAATCCACTAACTAGCCAGTTCTCTGCCCACCCCTAAAGATCTAGCAACTTGTATGTTAAGGGGCTAGGCTTGACTACAAAAAATCAGAAAGACCTAACCATTATCTAATTCTACTGTTCTTGAAACAAAAACTACATATGCGGATTTACAATCAATCTTATCATCCTGTGAATATTGAAGGAGATCGGGCTGGGTGTCCGATAGGTTGCTGGCTTCTTCTGATGCAGAGTGTCCCAGTTCAAGTTCAATCAGATAATTTTCCAATACAGAATTTACTGATTCATTTCTTTCTTCCAATTTCGTGACAGTGTGTTTCATGTAGGGCTCTCTTAATATTTTGATCTGATTTGGGATTCCTTTATGAGGCAACCACAAATGTGACCAATCCAAATCAAAATACCCCTTTAATCTCGCTGACCAGTCTTGATTCAAAATAAGTCCATAACCATCAGGTATGTCTGGTACCACAATATCAATATATTGACATATATTTTCATTTGCAGATAAACGAATCAGAATATCCTCCATCTCCCTGACTACTTTCACATTAGTCCTGTCTAATTGAGTAACCTCCCAGGCAGTATGTTTAGGCTATCCATTAATATTTCTACAAAGTGCAAGTGGCATAACATTAACTGATGACCCAGAATCTACCAAACAGTTGTGCACCTTATGATTCAAAATTCCCAAAGTCAGCAGGAAAGGTGGGGTTTAAAACCTATTCTTTCCTCCCACACTTGCTTCAACAACTTCTTCTATAGGTTGGTTTTCTGTGGGTATCTTTTCCCCTAGTTCTTCAGGTGTTTTGAGATTTTCTTCTTCAATAGGCTTAGCAGGCATGTTGACCTGTTTCAGATCTTGACTGGTAATTTTAGGTGTCTCATCATCTATGTTGTTCTTCGGTTGTTTCTTTACATTTTCTTGCAATTTCTTGATCTTTGAGAGTATTGAATTGTCTTTGTTCACCACATCTAGGATTCTTGCTGACATATTGGTTTCCAATATCTCTTCATGTTTCAGAGTAATTTCTTCTGTATCAAAAAGAGAAACACAGTCCCATAAAACCATGGCATCATTTTCTTGTTTTTCTGTGGCTTTACCACCCTTTTCTTCTTCATCATTGTCCTCTGTTAATTTGGAATCCAACAGCTGATTCATAACTAATGTCATTGAGTTTATCCATTGAGGACAACTTTTTTCAGAATGAGGCTGTTGGTGAAAAGTGCAAAAATGATCCATACCAACCTCAGTTAAGTTCATTGATGTAGGACTATGTGGAGGAGGTTTGGATTGATTGTTATCCTCTCTTCTCTTGTAGGAAGGCTTATAGGATTTCTAAGCTTCCTTTTCTTTTTCCAAATCTATTATTCTGTTGGAAAGCTTCTGCATCATTTTTAACATTCCATCCAAATCATGTGATTGCTCCTCCTTAGGTTTAGTTATTAATAAGGCTTTCTTCCCAAAAGTTTTCTCTCCAGATTGCTCAGGATAATCTTCTATGCTTTCTTTTCCAGCCTCTACTCTTTCAGCTTCTTCATAAGTCTCTGATAATGTAGGTTTAACTTGGGATTTTGCAAACATAGCCAAGTCAGGACCCAAAGCTGGGGTATAATATTCAATCAGAACCTTATTAGAGGGCTTATCAGTTGCGGAGAAATTCTTAAGATAAGCAGAAAACCTTTGAGTAAAATTATGCACCTTTTCTTTTCTTTATTTCTTCAAAGCGCCTAAACCTTTAATTAGTGCTGCATGGGTATTTTGGGCTGCATATTTGCTTCTGAAAATCCTTTCAAAAGTGTCCCAATCTGGAATTGAAATTACAGGCAGACCAAACTACCATGAGGCTGCTGCTGCTTTCAAGGTATGTGGAAAAAGTCTACAGACTACATCTTCATGTTCTCCAGCCCTTAATCCTTCTATGGCTAAGTAGAAACTTTGAAAATGGTCATCTACTAAAATCTTCTCACTTGGGTCAAACTTGGGCAGCATCTTCTCAAAATCCTAAGGGAAGTCATGCAAAGGAGGTGTTAGGTTTAGAGGTGATCTGGCTTTCATAGCAGGTTGTGGATTTGGTGGGTTAGGTGGCTGATTTGCATTTACACCTGCCATGAGTTTGGGTGGAGAGTGAGGTGGAGAATGAACATGAGTATGGACAGGTGAATAGTTAGGTGTATCAGGTCCTACTTGATTCAAAGGTTGAACAACTTCTTGTAAAGCTATTTCTACAAGTTCTTCCCAATCTCCAACTAACACAGAGTCTTCCACTACAGGATGATCTTTCTTCTTGTATTCTCTTCTAGGTAATTCAGGGATAATCGGTAATCCTCCAATCTTCTTCACATAAGCCCTAGTGTGTCTTCTTAGATCATTAAAAACTTTGTTGTTCATAGAATACAAATTTTCTCTATTCTCTTTGGGAAACAGATTAGGAAATGAACTGCTTTCAAAACTATCATTGGTGGAGTAATTTCGAGGAAATGGGTTTCCTTGGCCAGCCATGCACTGGTGGCCCTCCTTCTCCCCAGTCAATGTTCCCAACTAGCTTGTGACTGTTTGGTATGGGGAATCCGTTCGATTTACGATCCAGCTACCATAGGTCAAGTAACAAAAATTAAAAGGTTTTACCAGTTGCGGCCCGGTCCACCATATATATTTTTGTGTTTTTAACTTTAAGTATGATATGCAAGTGCCTATGTAAAATGTAGATTGATAAATAATACGAGGATCTATCACAATGTGATGCGCAGGTTCTTACCTCTTGTCTTAGACTCTCTCACATCTGAACCACACACAACAGGAAATAAAACTAACTAAGCTGTCCCTAGGGAGTGGGATTATCATTTAATGAGTAATGTATTATTGTTCATGCATTAAGAAAAATCACAGGTAGCTGTTCTTTGATTCAAAACACATAAACATGAATATATGGATGAGCAACAAGATAGCTCATTGTCTGTGAAAACATTCATTACTCATAGTGGAAATTATCATAAAATAAACCAGAGAACATTCATAAAATAACATAGGTTCAGTAAGTTAGAATGATCTCACGGTTAATGAATAAAGGCTGAAAACGAAATAGTTCCCCTTCAACAACATCCATTGAACAACATTTGAACATTCCACCAAAGCTTTCTCCAACAGGCAAAACTGTAATAGTATATTGCAAAATGAAATAGTTCCTTTTACAATGTGTTCTCACCAGTCTCACTTGGAAAAACTCCTTTCTCTATCTAACTCTCCTATACTTATACAAAAGGCAAAACTTTTGGGGTTCCCCAAATGACCCCTGGGCTTCCCCAACTTTTCATTTCCCAAAATTGTCTTATATTGAGTGCTCATACAATTTACAATATATTACATTAAAACAAAATAATAAAGCACTTTAAGTAGAGGGCCCCGCTTGATTATTTAGGAACTTTTTCCATGCTTGGGCTTCTGATGCTATACTCTCAAATTCAGAAGGCTCGAGAAAATGAATGTTGATTTCAAACTTTGCAGTCTGATTTTTAATCACTTCAATCCTTGCTGAGCTTAGGCGTAGTTGATCCTCAAGCAATTGTGCATTGACTGTTGAATGAGCCAGTTCATCTTTCAATATCTATGCATCCAGGACCTTGACTTGTTGGATCCTTTGCTCATCCTCTTGATATCTGTTCTGTAACATTTCTATGAACGACTGATGTTCTGGAAATACATCTAATCTCTGGTCAGCAGTCACCTGGCATTGGTTGTAAGTGATCAACAGCCTTTTGCAATACTCGGTGCAAACTCCTCTCGTTTTCTTTACAGCCTTCTTGAACTCTTCTGCTGTATTTATTGCAAATTCCAACAAGTCATAATCCTGCTTTAAGCCTTGCTGATCCTTTGCTGGTAAGTCTACTAGAATCTCTTCATTGGCCTCCATCCTTCCTATCATTCCTGTCAGGACTTCCAAAATGTCCTGAGACCTATCTACAAAATACGAGGTGGTTTCCAAAATTTCTTCCAATCTGTTATCCACCTGCAAAACTCTACATCTTTCTTCTTTTATGGATACCTGCAGCTGGTGCATTTTTCTTCTTTGTGTTAGGCATTGCTCTTTGAAAGGATGAATACTAGTTTGCTGTTCCTTAGCCTCTTTCAAAGATGCTGCTAGTGAAGCAATTTGTCCCTTAAACTCTACTGCTTGTACGTGAAACTATTTTTCTATCTCCTCCATGGTAGCCCTTTGTGTTTCCAGTTCCCCAACTTTGCTTTGTAGTTGGTCTCTTTTTGTCTTAAGGTTTTCACATGCTGTTTTCAGTCCATCCCTTTCTATCTTTAGCTCCTGATAATCCTCCTGCACTTTTTCTAGGCTATCCTGAGCATCTCTCCCTGTCTTTTCAATGGTAAATTCCAAAGACATCTTGTCTACTTGGAGGGATTGAAGCTCTGCTTTTGAAGATTTCACTTCATTACGCATGTCTTCTAACTTTCTCTTCAATCTGTTGCTTTCATCCCTCTCCTTCCTTAGAGTGTCCTTTAATTGGGCAGCATTTTTCCTTGATTGCTCAAGGTCTGTCATTATTCGATCTACATTATCTTCATAGGCATGGATTAATGCTGCTCCAGCTCGAATTGTCAGTATTGGGTCCTTGTCTGTCCCATGTACCAAGGTTTTATCAGTGACCATCATCCTCAATTGTCCACCGGTCTCCACCTTTTTCTTAGTTCTTTTCACAATTCTCTTCTTTTCTCTGTCATAAAAGATGGTACGAAAATCTCAGACTTCTTCCCCTTTCTTCTATTCAAAAGGTATTAGCCTTAATCCAGAAACAACAACCTGCCCTATATTGCTGCCAACAGTTGCAGCAGGCTCTTGAGGGTCAGGACAATCCTGATCTTGCACTTCTTGAGTGTCTGCAGGATCAAAAGTTTGTTGATCTGTTGTGGACCCTATCAGTTTTAGACTTTTGGCCTCCTTCTTTTTTAGCTCTTCATCCTCTTTCTTTTTTCTTTCTTCTTCTTCTTTCTTGGCAACTTCTTCTACATCCTATGCTGCTTCTTGTTCAGCTTTCTTCCTTTCCTCTTCTTCACTCTTAAGCCAACTCTTGGCCTCTTGTGCTAGTCTCCTAGCATCTTCTTCTCTTTTCCTGGCCTCCTCCTCATCAGCTTGGCCCTTACCACCTTTAGTGGTGATATTATTTTTAAATCTTCTTTTTAATGCAGTCATATTTTCTGCATTTCTGAAAGTTTCTTCATCCTTATCCCAATGGTTTGTATATTAAAAATGCACATTGGCTGCCTTGCAATGTTCCGCAATTTTGTTCTGAGAATAATTTCTATGGAAGTTCATTTCCCCAAAGTGGAAATACTCCAATTCCTGTAAAAACTCATCAGCTTTTTTAACTTTTGAAAACTTATAGTTTCCCATTCTGAAAGGTATGGGAGGATAAGTTGCCTTCTTGTGTTCGAACAAAAAACTCCCTATACCATCCAAGAAAACCTGCCTGACTGCTTCTTTATGCACCACAAAATCCGTGGCATACTTGGGAAGCAATGCAGGTGCCCTGGAGCAACCATACATTCTAATATACATCCCCTCATCGGTCAAATAATAATTAACGTACTCCTCAATGAATTTTAATGCCTCTTCAGACATATAGTTGCATTCTTTCAAGAAAATCAACGTATACAAGGGCATAATAAATTGTTCACAAATTTCTTTATAATGAATGTAATATTTGTGTGCCCATAACAACTTGTAGGCTGTGTACAGAAGGGTTCTATCCATGTCCCACATGCACCTTAGGTTTGGAAATGGTTGGGTGCATAGTATACAATCTATTAATATGGAGCTCATGTAGAACTCAGATTTTTTCTGAGACACCCCTCCCAGAGCTAAAGCAATGCAAGCTGAGAGACTGTTGGACACAATGTTCTCCCAGTTGAATATAGTCCCTTGGGTGGCTACACTGAATATAATAGGAACCCATCCTAACTTTAAACTTTTTTCGTGGGCCCTCCCAAAAATTATGTTTAGCATTAACGCAATAAAACTATAAGGGGTTCCTAGAGTAGTTGTGTCATATTCCCCTGATGGCTTGGTTCAGAAATTCTTACCAAGTATCATCATTCTTTTTACTGTTTCAACCAGGTCTAGGTTAATCTCCTTTAGCCAATATTCAGTTCGGTAAACCTGGGCTTCTGGTAAGTGATAAGCTAATGATACATAACCAGGGCTATAAGAAGCATAGCCCTGCTTGGCAGTATTGGCCAGAATCATAGTAGTCACGTCTGCCATAGGCAGAATCCATCCAATCACTTCTGAGCATTGGAAAAGTTCAGACCTTGTAGCTATCTTCATCAAGGTATATTTTCAATATTGGCATATATTGTCAATTCTTCAAATTCGGTATCAGGCACCTCCTGTTTTGAAATCAATCTGTAAATCTCGCCCCACTTGTAGGAAGGTTCCACACTGGTGGTGGCTCTAGTATCTTCATAAATGTACTCAACCTTTGTAATAATTTCCACCTCAGGATCCCCTTCAGTAATAGGAGCTTTCTTTTTCTGTCTTTTCAACATCTCGTCTTTGGAAAAGTTTCCCTGTCACAAAACAAAATGCCTTTAGGCTATTTGGGGCCGTTAACCAGTATTTAGAGAACGAAGAAAAAACTGTATAAGCATTTACCTCGGCCGTATTTTCCATAGCTAAATCTATGCAAATACATGACCAGGACTAACTAGAAAATACATCTGCAAAAGATAGGTCCTGAAAAATCCTAAGTCATGCCTGTGACTAAAATAAAACACTATCGACAAAATGCATCATAACCTCGCTAACATTGTAAATGACACTATGTGAAGTAAAACTAGTATGAAAAAACTAAAACCCTCAGTGTCTTCAACGAAAAAAATCCTAAAAGCAAATGCGTCAACCTCAGTAGAATGTGTTCTAACTGCTTTCTCAAAAATAAATCCCCTCAATGAGGCTTATTCTTGAAAACGTGACCTTGTCCAGAACACGCGGGAAACCAACAATTGAAACTCAAACCCTCCGGCGTCCTAAACAAAACCAGGTAAACGTCTACAGATTACTGTTACGGAGAGAAATTCCTATGGCTTGGGGTACCACAACAGACAGCTTGACTCCAGAAATCAATCTTTCCCAATATGCAATAGAAATAAAATGTCCAACACTAAAGGATCAGAACTCATACCTTATTCCGGACGGTTGAAGTAGATCCTTGTTGAGCTTTCCAATCTTCAACTTGAATTGATCTATTACTTCCTCAACAACAAGTAAACAATACAAGCATTCTATATATCATGGTGTTATATCTATTCTAGCATATATAATCAATAATGTATAAGCATTTGACATAATCCAATGGAGAACATATTCATTCAAACACACATTATTGGACAAGAAAATATATTTCTATTAATATAAATCAGAGATTACAAGATACAACCTTTGATGGCATGTCTGCGAACCGGAGAAACTGAATCCCCCACTTGGGCCTCCACCACTTCAATCCTCCATCTCTCGATAGCAAGCTCACAAGAAAAAGGAAATCTTGGGAAGAACACAAAAGTGCTCCAAGGGACAAAGGGATGCAGACTCAAGCATAAGTTTCGGCAACAATGGACTATAGTTTCGTTGCTCTCAATTCTCTCTTATGCCTTCAATGTACCAAGGGGTTCCTTATATAGCTTTTCAAAGGGGTAATGAAAGGTCAAATCCGAGCGATCTCAAGGCATATGGAAGGCCAGGAGTCAAATGAGTCGGATCCATGTCAAGGAAAACTCCAAAAGGATTTGGATTATGCACACATCTCGATGTACGCGGTTTTAGTGGTCAAACCCGCGTATGTACACGCTTATAGGTTTAAAAGTTGCGTATAGCATTTTTTATGTGTTTTTAGGGATGATCAAGGAAACATCAAAGGACAAAAAGTGGTCCATAGGGTCTAAGGAGTCTGCAGTGGGACAGGGGAAGGCCATACAAAGTGTGATTCACATAGAGTGGTGAAATCCGCTATAACAGATGCCCCCTAATGTGTGAGGTCAGAGGGGTCATACGATGGCCGAAATACATTATAAGTCCATCCCAGAAGTGGAGTGATGAAGGATTCCAAATGGAAGACCAGCCACCCAATCAAGATAGTACAATAATACAACTCTGCATATAACTGCAAATACATATAACAGTACTGGATACATAAGAGTACAATGGCCATGAATAGGCATGATACATGATATCACATATGTGGTCATCGCCACGTACAATATACATAGATTAGAATCTCCATGATGAAGATATACAAAGGACCATGATCTCCAAAATGGTTGAAGATATACAATAGATCAAGATCTCCATAGTGGCTGGAAATATCTGACATACACTGGAATCAAGTCACGAGAGCTGAAATCTCATGAACACTGGCACGATCAAGGAGGTAGCATATAAGAGATGCCACCAATATGGAAAGTCTTCCACACAAACCACTATGAGTACATGTCCTACTATGCGAATAGAGGTTTCGAGGTTGAACATAGTAGTCCATCGTCTGATTACTGGTCATTAATGTATACCGTTAACAGACGCGAGATCACCCACCGATAATGAAAATGGGAATCAAGGTACTAGAGTGCAAACTAACAAGTGTGAATAAATGTGTTGAGGTCAAACACTTGAAAGGATCCATCGATCAGGGGACATTGATGTATTCCCAAGAAACTGTCGATGGCGAGAGAACCTGCCACTGATGACTGCAAGTCTCAAGGCACTCAAAAATGACTCTAGACTCCAATCCCAAAATAAATGATCTGAAGTCGATGGGATGAAATCCGTTGGAAGGAGGGAATTAAGGCATCCCCCATCATCCAACACGAGGTACTCAGCAAAGATGTATAATGTGGACGGACTCGATCATAAAGTGCACGAACCAGTAACTGTACCGGGAATGGCCGACATGCAAAGTCAAGATAACTGAGGAATGGCCGACTCAGGTTTCAACTTCCTTTGAACAAGAGAATAAGGACGTATGGTGATTGAATGGAGGCAGCATAGACTCGATATACAAACTGGGACATCTCTGTGACATAGGAGGCATCAACAGAGGCTCCATGGGGACTGGAAGCTTAACCAGTCGGTGGAGATAAACTCAGATAAACGAGTATAACTCCTAAATTCAAACTATAACCCAACCAATGGATGTGATATACAATGCTCTGTTCGAAGGCGACACGACTCGACAGCTGCCAAAGATAACATCTTTCCTTGTCCGGATTTTTGGATTTTTGATTTTTTTGGGCTTTTTCAGTTATTTGAAAAGCTTGAAAAAAGAATAAACTAGCTTTATAGTTACAAACTAGGAGGAGATGAGTGTCATAAGGGAAAACAAACTAGTTCCAAGCAGTGGAACATACCTATGCTCAATGCAAGGATACATGTGTAGGATATCGACACTCGGGGGAAAATCCCCTCCCGGTAAAAAGGGAATCAAGCTGCAAAGGATATAGAAAATGGCTTTGCATGGCTAGACATGAGACAAGCTCGGGCTATATGGCTGAAACACAATGTCAGGGGAGCCGACATAAAGCTCAATAAGGTAGGAAAAGCTCATGATAATGCATTCACAACTTGACATGAGGGAGTCCTGAGGGAAATAGGCCAGCATAAGATCAAGAGGAGTATGAGGCTCTTACGAAATTTCATGGCAGTACTATACAACGGAATCCCACACCCTAAAGGAGAAACCATCGGCATGGGCACCAAATGAAAATAAGGTGCTAACTAGGGTACTCATGCAAGGTGAAGCTCTACCACTCATATCATGCCACTTCTAAATCAGCAAGAAGGTTCTGTGACATAATAGAGTGGGTTCGTACCTAAGGTCATGGTGATATGGTCACAAGGTCATGCAAAATGCAAACGGTGGTGAAACCTAACCTATATGCTAGTTTAGTCATGATACCTGAGATCGACATGAATGGGTCAATCCAACGGCTGAAACGATACTGAAAAAGGTCTTCTACAACACCAATTATGTCAAAAACGGTCCAAAATGGTTAGAAAATGTCGAAACTATAGGAAAGGGGGTAAAAATTTTCAAATATTTGAAATTTTTTCTATAAATAGTAAAAAATATAAATCATTTGAAACTTTTACCCATTTGAGCTCTGACTTTCAACTGCAAATTCCAGGAGATCCAGCTGGCGGAATTCACAACCGTTTCTTCCAGGTATTTACTCATGCTCTCCTCTTACATTTTGACATAATTTTTATAGATTTTCATGGTCAAATTAATTTTTTAGGCCATCCTAAAATGAGTGCTGTAGCCCATGCAGAAATCGAGGATTTTTCCGCGTATAGGGCTAGATATATGCGGAAAAGGACCTCAAACCCGCGTACATACGTGACTGTTTTCAAAACAGTCGCGTATGAGGCCACGCATATGGTTTTCAACTAAACTAATGGGTAAATTTTCAATTTCTTTTGCAGGATGGTGCTAGAGTGGAGAGAGTGTGAGCATGGTGAAGTAGAGGAAGGGGGGTGGTAGGGTGGCCAACCCATATCCAGCTGACTTCTTTCCATGGTGGTGACGACACATAGTTGCCATTGATGACTACCCCTATGCAGGGATAGATTTCCAGGGGGATCCGGACATGGCATTTCCACCAGGATCGGCATATGGCGATATAGGTAAGGAATCTCAACCCTCACTCTTTTTAAATTTTTTTGAGTTATTTAATTTTTTTGTATTTTCTTGATTTTATGGAAGCAAAAAGACATGTTTTTGTGCGACAATACATAGTGACATCTACCATTTGTGTGCAGATGTGGGACCATGGAGGCCAGAGGGCTTCCCTCATCATAGACGAAGGGGAAGAGGAGATGACATCACGGGTGTGGATGCAGAGCGAACGCTCCAGAGAATTCATACCAACTTTGTGAGATTGACTCATAGAGTTCCCATGGCGCAAGTCGAGGACTTGCCTGAGGCCATGCAACGGCAGGTGGTGGGTGTACCATGCGCATGGGTGCATTTATTTCGACGGCTAGCTAGAGCCATAGTGACGTTCCATGATCACAACCCTCCTCCTCCTCCACATGATTAGACACCTGGGAGTGTATACATTTTGTACGACCGTGTACTATATGATGGTGGCTTAAAAAGCCCCAATTTTGTATCATGACACTATGTATTATCACATTTTTGATATATAAAAAGTTTTATGGTGATCGATTTATTTATTTACATGTGTAAAAATTGTGTTTGTGATTAATTTAGTATGAATGAAACAAATGCCAATCTAACACGTAGTTAGCATATGAGTCATCAACTTGATTATTATTTCTTGGAATGTGTATATATGTTAAATTTCCGTTCTAATAATCTCACATGTAAGAATCTTCTCAATAACGTCGGATCTCTAACATGGTACAAACCATTGAGCTGTGACACTACTAACTCTGAATCAAGACGTACCTCAAGAGATAGAATGCCATGTAGAATGGAATCCCGTAGAAGCTCAATAACAACGCTATATTCAACAACATTGTTGGAAGATGGCCGTAGACATACACCTCTTGAAGACCGTACCTGACCCATAGGAGTATAAATCAGCCAAGCAGCAGAGGCCAAGTGTTGAGTGTGACGGCTTGCACCATCCATGAATCCTATGTAGGTGAAAGATTCCCTTGACATCTGCCAAAAGAAACGGAAACTAATCACAAACCCGATCATGATAAGGAAAAGACCTAACTATGCAAAGTTGTACAATAATATACAACAAGCAGCCTCGGCTAAAGATTATGCATAGTATTTTTTAAGATAAAGCCCATTTCTAGGCTTCGCCAAAGCTGTTCCTTCGTAATCCACTAACTCATAGGAACCCTTCTCTAACACTCGCTTGACCACGCAAGGACCACGCCACATAGGATTAAATTTTCTTGCCCCCAAGGGTTCTTTTGGTTGATCCCACAAAAGGACCAAGTCTCCTTCACTAAACACTCTTGGATGGACAGATTTATTGTATTGGACCTTAACGTGACATTTATTAACCTCTAGAGCCACCAAGGCATCCCGACGCTGCTCATCGAGTTGCTCGAGGTGAACCAAACACTCCTCCAAGGGTGAAGTGTCTGGTAAGAGTTTCACAGCTAGCTTCAACGAAGGAATTGCGCATTCAACCGGAAATATCAACTCCACTCCATGCACAAGCTGATATGGAGAAAAACCAGTGGCAGTCTTAACCGCGGTTCGATATGCCCACAAAGCAGGATATAACATAATGTGCCAATTTTTCTTGCTTTGTGTGATGGTTCGTTGGAGAATGGATTTGAGTGATTTATTCACTGCCTCAACCTGTCCATTCGCTTGGGGGTAGTAAGAAGAGGAGTGCTCTTGCTTATACCCTAACTTAGATGCCAACTCTTCCATCATACGGTTCTGAAAGTGTGAGCCATGGTTAGTGACAAGCTCTTTTGGAATCCCAAACCGAGTAATAATTTGGTTGAATACAAAGTGAGCAGCTGTCTCACCGTCGGATTTTACTGTAGGCATAGCCTCAGGCCATTTCGTGAAATAATCAACAACCACTATAATGTGATGGTGCTCCCCAGCCGAAGCTGGGTTGCAATCCATAAAATTGAGCCCCCACTTAGTGAAGGGATCGGTGGTGATAATGGGATGTAACGGGGCAAATTTCAAGCGCATATTATGTGCGAACACCTGGCAAGGGTGGCACCTCTTGACCGCATCAATACAATCCTTAAAGATCGATGGCCAGAAATAACCCGCTCTCAAAATATTTTGAGCTGTAGAAATCCCAGATAAATGACCACCACACGCCCCTTCGTGGCAATCATTTATCACAACCTCAGCCTCGTCACGAGTTAAACAACGTCATAAAATGGAATCTACCCCACGGCGGTACAAAGTATTGTCCACTATAAGGTAGTTCTTAGAGACGTGATGTAATCGTCGTCGTTCATCTCGCGAGAGGTGAGTAGGGGTCTTGAGTGTTTGTAAATATATTATGATATCCCCGTACCATGGGTCTAACATAGATATTAAGAAGATGTGTTCATCAACAAACGTATCTTCACATACTAACTCCTCAGTCTCACTCGGAAAATCCGATATGAGTTCTACAAAGACTAAATACTTCTTCGATTTTGCCGAAACAAACTCGAGATCAAATTCTTGCAGAATCACAATCCATTTATTATACTTTCCCCCAATCATCCTTCAGGTGAGGATGAATTGAAATGGATTGACATGGGCCACAACCAAGGTCTGGCGAATTAGAATATAATGTCTCAAATGCTGAACCGCATGTACGGTAGCTAAAGCAAGATTCTCGACATGAGAATAACGAATCTCTGTGTCAATAAGGTTTCAGCTCAGATAATATATGACATGCTCTTGGATCTCCTCATCCTCTTGAACCAAGACCATACCAATCGTCTCTAAGGACGTGGCCACATATAATAAGAAATCACGGCTATAATCTGGAGGACTAATCACCGGGGCTGATGCTAGGGCTCACTTGAGTGCATCGAAGGAATCCTGGGCTCGCTCATCCCAATAAAAGGGGGTGTCCTTCTTCAAGAGACGCATAAAGCCTCTATTCAAATTGGAAAAGTTGACCACAAATCTTCATAAGAAGTTTTCCATGCCTTGCAAACACTGAAGATGACGAATATTCTTCGGGGGAGACAACTGAAGTATTGCCTCAACCTTCAAAGGGTCGACTCTTATACCCTCTTTCAAAACGATGAATCCTAACAAATGACCTGACTTCACGCAAAAGATGCACTTATGAGGATTTAATCTAACTGAATATTGCCGCCATATTTCGAATACCAATCTCAAGTGATAGGGATGACGCATTCTCATACGAGAATGAGTAGCGAGATCATCCAAAAATACCTCGATAATGGACTTGAGATCGTGGAAAATCAAGGTCATCGCCCACTGAAATGTAGCTCCGGTGTTTTTAAGGCCGAAAGGCATTTTTTGATATGCGAATGTTCCCCAAGGACAAATAAATGCAGTCTTGTGTTGGTCCTCAGGTTTAATCTGTATCTGATTATACCCGAAAAATTCGTCTATAAAGGAGAACACTTCGCTCCTCGCACACTCATCCAAAATATGATCTATAAATGGTGTGGGGAAGTTATCCTTAGGACAGGCATGATTCAAATCGGAAATCAGTGCATATGCAGATCGCTCCCTGCTTCTTATCCACCGGAACGGGGTTTGAAACCCACTCCGTCAAGGGAACGGGATAGATGAAACCGGCTTTGAACAATTTCTCTATCTCTGCCTTAATGGCGGGTGCTTTTTTAGGATTCACCGTACGTAAATGTTGTCGAACAGGATTAGCGTTGGGGTAAGTCTTAATTTCGTGCTTGACAATACGAGGGTCAATACCTGGCATCTCGTCGTAAGACCAAGCAAAAATATCACGAAATTCCTTGAATAGCTCGGTATATTCCAGAATCTCAACTTGGGAACATTCCGCCCCAATATAGACATTCTCTATTATGCCAGGATTGTGAGAGATGTTGATAGGAATTGTTGAAGATATGTTCACCATGTTTCCATCAGCCATCGGACTAGGAGAGCTTAATGGAACCACAGGACTACCAACTCTCTGACTAAGAATCTCCCTATAATCCTCATGCTCCAAACGGTCAAGCGTTGGAAGGAAGTACGATCTATGATGAAGTTCCTCCCATGGTGGCTCAAATCCTGACATAGCCTCAATAATCGTTTCATCCGAAGGGAACACCGTATCAAGGCAGTCGTGGGCATGAGAAGACTGTACTGCCCATGCCGACAGCACATAGGGGTGTTCCTCCTCCGTTCGCGAAGAGGAAGAATGAGGCACTGCAACACTCTTGAGATTAGCTTGATAATCTATCATGGCTGCAGGAAAAGGCACGCTCGTCTCGACAGGCTCACTCGAAGTACTCGGTGAAGGAAGAATCCAAGGATCTTCCATATGAATTGTGCAAAAAGACACCGATATTGTAGAAGTCAAAGCCTCATCAAAACTAGATCCTATCATGAGGATCAGTGCAGGAAAACTAAAGCTTCCCATGAGGGAGGGATACATGCCTACACCCACACTCCCAGTTGCCGGCTGAGAGTGCTCAATGATCGGGATCGAAGCTCCCGAAGATGCGGTAACAGATGGATTCTTGAATGTCATCTGATCAATCGTTACAATATTCCCGTTATGTGGAAAGCATACAAAACGGAACAAGGAAGAAGAAACAGCTTGCATACTATACATCCAGTTCCTACGCAATAGGAGATTATAGTCAAGGGGCGCATCAACCACCTCAACCTCTATCGCAACGGTTTTCCCCCCCAAATGGACTTTAAGGGAAGGAAGGATGTCGTGCGGCCTAAAAGATCTCCCATCGAAAGCAGTTAACATAGTCACTGATTTAGACAGCTCAGGAGAACCGAGACCCTTCCAACAGGCCAAAGACATCACAGAAGCAGCAGTGCCCTCGTCAATCACAGTACGTTTGATGGTCATACCAAGAAATTCTACGTCCACCAAAAGAGACACATAGTAGGGAAAGTGAGGTTGATGTCCTAGAAAGTGAGGTTGATGTCCTACGGTTTCAAATTTGATCACAGAGGAAGAATCATCATCATTCACACCAAGGGTAGAAAGCAACGCCTTCCTTTGCGAAGGACAACTCTGAAGCACTTCCAATGCAGACATCGCACAAGGAGTATGGCCCAAATCCTTGACAACTGAATAATTCTGGGCAGCTCGGGCATTTGGATTATGCCTTGAACGCTTAAGAACTCCCTTAGGAATGCGAGGTGCAGCCTCAGGTTTATCCGTAGGTTTCTCAATGCACAAAGGGGACCCTGGTGGATCAGGCTCTTTTCCTGGTCTGGGTTGTGACGAACTATAATCTTTCGCACGATTCACAACTTTCGCAGCACGGACCATGTTAATGCACCCACGACCACTACCCTCTGGTGGATCATCATCACTAGAATGGTCATGGGACTTCGAGTTCATATTTTGATTATGCGATAAAGGGTTAGTTAGCACAACTTGGCCTTGTGCTAAGAATATCGAAGCTTCTTCAATTCGGGGGCACAAGTAAGTGAGGTGATCATCCTTACATAGCTTTCAAGGGAATTTAACCTTACATTTCACTTGCTTGTCCCCCCCAACATTTCTACCGTTCTTGTCATTATTTTTAGCATTCTCATTCTTATTCCCACCCTTTCAATTATTATTTTTACCCTTTCTTCTATTCCGTCCGGGCTGCTGGTTACCCTTCTGGTCCGACGATTGCACATAAAGTACATTCGCCATTTGGGCGGGTTGAGACGAAGCTGAAGCTTGTCCCAAAGCAGATTGGTTGATTGACAATTTACTAGCTTGTTTTGCAACCGAATCCATAGGTTTTGCACTTGCACAACCCACAATTCCATCGGCATGTGGTCCAGGTTTGACTTTGGGATCGAAACTGGAACGAGGAGCGTTGGGAATAATCTCATACAACAAACTGGACTAAGCATAGATCAAGTCTAGTTCCTGCACCCAAAAGATTGCTTGTTCCTCATTCCGCACTCCAGATGTAGAAACATCCTTCACTATATATAGCAATAACGACTTGAGGAACCATTCGAGAAGGAATTCCAGTGGTATAAAAGCTTTAATTAATCTCTTCCGTCTACGCCACTCTTGAATATGATCAGAAATATGTGTGGCTTTATCTTACCAAAATGTCGACAAGAGTTCAGTACCAATGTCATAGTGCACTGATAGCTGGAAGTGATTAAGAAAAGTCATCGCAAGGTTGTCGAACAAAGCGAAAGCTCCCTTAGGCAACTCTATATACCATTTCGCAGCAGGCCTTGTGAGGGTGCATTGAAATAGTCGCAAACGGACCGAGTCCTGATGTAATGAATTCAAAGAGCACCAAAGGTGAAACGTAGTAACGTGTTCACTTGGATCCTCTCCCGGTTTGCTTTCGAACTTAGGTATGTCCGAAGGAAGCTTGGTAGGGACAGCTAGCCAAGCCGGGTCATGAGCCACATGATCGTTCGTAAGTCTTGATAAGTCAGGAAGATTAAGCGTCACAAGGAAAGGGAGCCTAGGATGATGAGGTCGATGGACCACTCCTTGGTTCATATAGGGTTGATTACCACCATGTCCTTGGCCATAGTGTCCTCCTCCTATCTGACCCATATAGGGTGGCGTGGAAGTACCATAGTATGGTGGACCTTGGCTAGTAGGAGCTACAAAGCCATAATTAGGAGAGTAAGCAGGTTGTTGATACCCGCCTCCATAAGGTGAAGAAACTTGTCCATGCTGCGTCCCATGATAAGGTCCATAGGTCATCACATGCGATGCCCCATGAGACACTCCATAGGTAGGAAGATACGCTCCGGAAGTAGGGATATATGTCCCGAAAGTAGCAAGATGACCTCTAGAAGCATGAACATAGCCTCCCGACGCGGCGGGCGGTATGTGAACTTGAGACACAATCGGCCTAGTAACCGCAGTACGGACCTGACTTGTAGCCATATACCGGCTTGAAGGACTGCGTGAATAAGGTGGAGGATGTACATTTGAAGAACTATGTGTAGGGAAACCAGAGGTAGCATAACTACCGTAGCTAGTGTTGGCAGGTTCAAAATGAGTCTCGATGTCTTCCAGCATTCCATACCGGTAACGTGTCAATGGGGAATCAAACCTAGAGTGAGTAGGTCTATCGCACAAGGGTCCTATGTCAGAAATCATAGGACCTAACTCAGCTAAGTCCAGTGAAGGATCATAAGTAGGAGTAAATTCCCCATCGTCTACATGAATGGGAGGAGGTGGTTCAGGAATATCTTCTGAATGGTCTCCCATGGTGTGTGAATCAATGTGTGACATAGTCCTCCTGGACTATCTAGGTATCTCTCCCAAAGGAGGAGGAGAAGTAGAAGGCGAAATCCCTGCTAAACGACGAGAACAGAGAGGAACCACACTCGAATCCACAATGACTCAAAAAATAGCAAAGACTCTCTATTTACGTAAACCCTAGGCCAACTAGTGTGCACAGAGCAATTACTAATAAAATCTAAAGCCAAATGCAAGCAAACAAGGGCTGGATAAGTGAGCTCCTGAATGAAGTAGGTATGTCTCACCTAGGAGAGGCTTGAGACTCCCATACACAATAAGCGGAGGTACGTAACCAATTATTGTGGCCCTCAGCTTCAACGTGTAAAGCGACTATGCTGTCCGACCTCAACCTAGCCGGGACACCTGTAGAATAACCTCTACAAGTACCCCCTCGATATCCTAGGTAAGGCCACTAAGGTCACCTCAATATACTCAATGCTTAGGCGGACAGTCGCAGGCAGGATTGACCATATGGGCAGGGTAGCAAAGCCCGAAACTCTCAAAAGAGCCCCCAAATACGAATACAATCCTGGAAATATCTCCGGTTCTACTCAGTTATGAATAGGGGTCATCCCAATCAATAACTGCTCACACTGCCTCGTGCTTAACTCCCTTTTGAGAGGAGGATCCTGAGAACACTGGTTATATCAAGGATTTCACACACTCACCTGGACAGACACCTAGATGTTGTTGTTTAGTGATCTTGGAGAATTGACTTACAATGAACTATTCCAAGATCCTAAAACCTAAGCTTGTTGGTGCACCCTAGAAAAGAAAAGAGTGTAATTCATTTTATTTAGTGTTGATTTTAGTGAGCTTTATTACTCAAAAAAGGGATATGATTGTGCAACTAGTGGTGTTATGACGCAACAGGAAGTAAAATGCACACCTAACAATCAATGCAAATGCATTGTGTCCATGAAAACAGGGTATGCTACTACGTGAAATGAACAATTCTTCTTCAAATGATGAATGCAAATTTCCTATATGAAGTCCTAACTAGTACTCCAAAGCAAATCTATCTAGTGCAAGTACAATGCAAAGTGCAAAATGCAATGCATGATGATAAGCAAATGTTTTTGGATTTTTTGAAAATAAAAGAGATACAAAAAGCAAAAGAATGATTCTACGACCCCTAGACTCTGCAAGCACACCCAAACAGCACTCAAGCAAAGAACTAAGGTAAAAGAACTCTAATGCACTAATCTCAAACAAAAAATCGAAAATGCCATGACAAGAACTATCTTAAAAAAAAAAAAATTATCCTAAAAAAAAACGTTTCTGGTCAGAAACAGAGGTCAAAACAGACTCAGGCAGTGCCAAAGGAGACTAAGCAAATATTAGAATTCACCCAGCAACCAATTATCTTCCCCAAAAAGGCAAAATCAAGGGCATACGCGACTGTTCGCAGTAAACCCACATGTATATGTGGAAATCTCAGAGGAAACAGCGTGTATACGTGACTGTAAATCAAAAACCCGCGTACAGGAAGAAAGGTGCATACAATCAAGGCAAACAGACAGGCTGAGACAAACTTCACACCAATCAGAATCTACCAGGCATACATGCACCAAGACTTGACACAGAAACAAGAGAGAAAGAGAAATTCAAATTCATTGAATGCCGAGAAAACAACCCCCAAAGGACAACTACTAGGAACTCCCCAGCGGAGTCTCCAATTCTATTACGGAGAGAAATTCCTATGGCTTGGGGTACCACAATAGAAAGCTTGACTCCAAAAATCAATCTTTCCCAATATGCAATAGAAATAAAATTTCTAACACTAAAGGATCAGACCTCGTACCTTATTCCGGACGGTTGAAGTAGATCCCTGTTGAGCTTTCCAATCTTCAGCTTGAATTGATTTGTTACTTCCTCAACAACAAGTAAACAATACAAGCATTCTATACATCATGGTGTTAGATCCATTCTAGCATATATAATCAATAATGTATAAGCATTTGACATAATCCAATGGAGAACATATTCATTCAAACACACATTATTGGACAGGAAAAGATATTTATATTAATATAAATCAGAGATTACAAGATACAACCTCTGATGACACGTCTGCGAACCGGAGAAATTGAATCCCCCACTTGGGCCTCCACCACTTCAATCCTCCATATCTCGATAGCAAGCTCACAAGAAAAAGGCAAGCTTGGGAAGAACACAAAAGTGCTCCAAGGGACAAAGGGATGCAGACTCAAGCATAAGTTTCGTTAACAATGGACTATAGTTTCGTTGCTCTCAATTCTCTCTTATTCCTTCAATGTACCAAGGGGTTCCTTATATAGATTTTCAAAGGGGTAATGAAAGGTCGAATCCGAGCGATCTCAAGGCATAGGGAAGGCCAGGAGTCAAATGAGTCGGATCCATGTCAAGGAAAAATCCAAAAGGATTTGGATTATGCACACATCCTGATGTACGCAGTTTTATTGGTCAAACCCACGTATGTACGCGCTTATAGGTTTAAAAGTCGCGTATAGCATTTTTTATGTGTTTTTAGGGATGATCAAGGAAACATCAAAGGACAAAAAGTGTTCCATAGGGTCTAAGGAGTCTGCAGAGGGATAGGGGAAGGCCATACAAAGTGTGATTCACCTAGAGTGGTGAAATCCGCTATAACAATTGCAAAAGAAAAGAAAATAAATTCCCCCTGGATGGTCATACACAACCCCAGAAAAACCGGTGCAGACAGCGTAACGCTCGTCTGCACCAGTTTCCTAAACAGTTGGATAAGGTTCGAAAACTCATAATGGCTCTGTAATAATCACCCAGAAAAAATGAGAAAAACCCCCTCCGACCGCTAACTGTCAAAATGGAGCACCATCTATGCTGATAAACCCATACACACACGCCCATTGACCACGGCGGGACAAACCTAACCAAAGGATGAGATCCTAGTTCAAAAATATCAAAAGAAAGGGAAAAATAATGGTTGGCCTACCTAGCAATGAGCTGTGTAGTTGACAAGGAGAATCTGAAAGCTTCTACAACAACGCCACCCACGAACGAGATCTCGACAGCTGGTACAAAAGCACAGTTCATATCGACAAGGACAGTGCAGGAATGAGTATGCAGGGGTAATAATAGAATAAAGCCCCATCCCACGTATATATATATATATCCCGGTAAAAAACACACGGCGGGAAAAAATCGCAAATCGGGCGGCGGGACAACTATGGCATCGACGATCATCCTGCTACAAAGCCACAACGGCGGGCGATGGAGATGCTATGAGTTCCGCAGTACAATGAAAATCGTCGGTGAAACACACACTAAACCTCAACATCGGAGCCCAAATGACTATAGCCTCGGACTATTAGCATGTTAAAATGCTGCAATGACGGAAGCCACAAAGACAAGAGGTTCCGCATACTAGTCAAAATTGGAAGAAAATAGAACTAACGTTAAGCGAACTGTCAACAAAATAGATCATGAACATCAACGAAAGAAAAAATTATAAGGCTGAAGCTTAGTTTGCTCCAGAGCCACAATGGCGGAATGGCAATAGACTAAGGCTTTTGCAAAAACGAGACTGACGGTGATCGGTCAAACAAAAACTTAACCTCAATTCAAATGTCCAAAATGGCACCGACAACGACAAGAACAAAAGTACAAAAGCAAACCATGGGATCTGGAAAGGTCAAAACTTTCATCGTGATGCTTTTCAAATTTTCATCCGAAATGGTGACAATACAAGGTACTAGTGCTCACATGGTGACAAAACAAAAACACCAAAAATAAAACAAAGCACATCAGCTGAAGACATGATTTTGGATCGGGTTGTTTGCTATTTATCCTCCGCAATGGTGACTGTGTAGGTGACTATGGCCTTGATTCACAGTTCAAACAATTTTCGACATCGAAATAAGAAATCACCTGTAAGTCAGTACCTCAAGTCAAATGTCAGTACCAACATAGAAAGATATTCAATCAATCCCAACAAACTAAGCAAGACAATATTTAAAAGGAGGGTCCCAATTTTTTAGAAATTTGGGAAATAGTTGCAGCTGGAACAAAATCGTAGGAGTTAGTGTGGGTCCTCCATTAATGGGTAGCGGATTCATAATGGTATGCGTAGTGGTATTGGGACTACTGGCCGGGATGTTGGTGATGATGTGAGGCATGGACGTGGGTTCGTAGCCCACCACCCCTCTGGAGAAGGGATCAAGATTTACACCAGCCATGGGGCTAGATGGTGCAGTGAGCAATTTTGGCTCAGATTGATAGGAATCTAAGTTGAAATTAGAGGCTGTATGGCCTTCTAATGGTGAAGAGGGTTGTTGAGGAGGGCCTCGACGGTGATGGTCTAAAGACCCAAACTGAGGGGGATTTCCTCTTAGGCGTGATGAAGAGATTGGTGGATCAATGGTGTCTTGATGGTGGTAACCAGTAATGGATCTTGGACCCTAGTTTAATGGATTCCTATTGGCTCACAGGTGGTCACTCGACCACCAATACTGCTAGAAGACAACGTTTGGATTTTTCCCCACAAAGGTGTTTCTAGTCAATCGGAAGGGGTCATTGCCCGTTTCACTTGGAAATTTATTTAGTTGGCTAGATACTTTGGGTTTCCCATGGTACTCCTCATAATGAGTTTTAGGGCATAGCCCAAGCACTTCCCACGGTTAAGGTAGCTGAGACTTATGTCGTCAAACCGCAAGATTTTGATTAAGTAAATTGGTTACTTTTATGGTTTGGTCAGGGTCATGAACCGAGTTTGGTTGATTTATATGGTGTGAATGTGTGCACTTTGTGTATGAGCTTGTCATTTTTTATTATTTTTTGATGTGGTGAGAAAATAGTACTGGATTTTCTGCACAAATCAAGCTATGAGCAATACAAACTATAACATGTGAACCAATAGAATAAATAGAGCCAAAGTGCAATACAAACTGTAAAATGTTAATCAACAGTGTGACTACCCTATTTTTTGTATCCCTATAGTACAAGAAGGAGTGATGGGATCTCATCAAAGTGGAAACAAGCCCACTCGTAGATCCACATTTCACTCCTTAAGAGCCCGGTTTCTCAACAGGAAGGACGCGAACGTCGTGAAACCCCTAACAGTTTACACTCCCTCTAGCTTCCAAGGCACTTGTTTGTAATGGACAAGAACAATGACAAAGCCAGATGCCTATTACTAAGTTTTCTCAACCCTGTGTATTATCTCAGGAGACCCCGGAGGGAGATGACTGAGTAAAGGAGGAAGGGCTAAACAAGATGGTTAATTTCTAATGTGATTTAATAATGAAATACTGAAATTAAACTTGCAGAAACTAACATATAAGTAGAAATATTTGCATTTTAACAGTCAACCAGAGAGGAAAACCGAATGCAACAATAATTGAAAAAAAGATAGGTCACTTATGTTTACTGGACAGCAACAACTGAGTCTCACAAACGGTCCAAACAATAGAGACTAGGTCACCTCTGGGACAAAAAAAGTAGTGACAGTGCCCTTCGAGGTAGGTTTCTCCTTTCGGGGCCAAACTAGCGAATGGGTCGCTCCTTTCAGGCCTGAATCAATGACTGGGTCACCCCTTTCAGCCTGAAAACAACGACTTGTCCCAGAAACAGGAAAAATTTAAAAATAGAGTTAGGAATGACCAATAGTAACTGGTACTAGGGTCGAATGAACTCGGATCGGCCTCATGAGGGCTCGATCAGGAACGAAAATGAAAGAAAACCTGCAAAACTTATAAAAAACCAAGGATCCTGAGGGATCTAACTAGTGTGTTCACCAAACTATGGCTGGGTAAATACCCTGGCCATGTGCTAATGCACCTCCCTTTCGTCAAAGGAATGAAAGGGTAGAGTTTGCAATGAAAAACTAGCTGCAACAAAAACTGTTAGTAACAAAAATAAATAAATACATGCATACAAACTAAAAACTAAACAAAAATGGTGAGACTGTTGTACCTCAGATCTATTTGAAAAGGGGGCCATCATTCCCAAACTTAGAAACAACACTGCCTCTCCACAGGATTGGGTAGTGTGGAGGTTGACTCAACACACAAGAGGGGGAGAAAATGGGGCAAATGGAATGGATGGGATGAGTAGCTTGAGAGTGATGGTCTCTCAAGGACTCATGCAAGTATAATAACGACAGTGGAAAACAAGTCATGTGTGATGGGGACCTCCACCCCTCTATTTATATATTTTTCTCTCATTTAGGGTTTTGGGCCCTACGTAGGGTTGTAAGCCCCTTTATCATGTTTTTATCTCCTTTTGGGGTTTTTAGGCCCTTTTTTGGGGGATTTATCCCCTTTGTGAGATTTTTAGCTCCCTTGTGAGCTATTTTAGCTCTTTTTGTGTGGTTTAAAGGCCTTTTTGATTATTTTTTGAGCTTTTGAGAGAGAGTAAGGTTAAACACAGGTGTGGAGGTCAAAATGGGTTAGGAAATGGATGTTTGTATGTGATGTAGGCTGTATAGAGCAGGTTACACAATTTTTTGCGTTAACATCTGGTATAAAACTACTTCATTATTGAAGCCAAAATCCATGACGACTAGTGATACAAGGGCATTAGTATGCAATCTTTTCATACATGTATTTCTGATATTTCGACTTACAAAGAATGTTGACATAATATTATAGAGACATATATCATGTATTTATTCCCCATCATCATAAAATTCATATAAATTTCCTCATAAAAATCTTATATAAATCTACTTCAATATTGAAGGCAAATCCATGAAAACTAGTTATTCAAGAACATGGGAATGCGAGTCTCTAACATGTGTATTCTTGATGTTTCAACTTACAAATAATATGGAAATTAAATTACTGAGCCATACATCATAAATCAAATCTTTGGCATCAAGTATCCTCAGCAAGGCGCAAGAATCACTCCAACAAGTGTACCATCAAATGTGAGTGCGGGGGAATGGAGAAGAAGGAATGAGAGAATAGGAGATAGATGAGAATTTGACTGTACAAAACTTCAACCTGCAAATAAAAATCCTTAATTAAGCTACAGTGATAGGTATTAATGGCCTCTCCATCAGCCAACTTGGAAAGGAATCCAACTCCCTCGAAATTGGTTCACAATCAAGGAGAGTGAACACTCACCGTGCAATGGACAAGTGTAATCTCTCCAAAATGCCAAAGGACAATTGAAAAATGATCAAAATATATTCTCCTTCCTCATGAAATCCTTCTATTAAATTCATGAGGCATCCTAAGGTCTATTTCCCCTCCATGGGCTTCCTCCAACTCATCTTAGTGGATTAGTAACTCATATGACACTTGTCTCCCCCTTCATGCTCCAATTCTTTCCCCAATTCAAATGGCTTCCTATAAGTCCCAAATTCAACCTCTTGGTGGATATTTTTATCCCTATAATGTCATATTTTTCATATGCCAAAAATCAGGTCTGAATTTTTCATACTTGTCATAGAATCTTCCATGATTTGTTGCCATAGAGTGCATGGAATCTCCTTCCAAGTGGCACACATTGTCTTCTAGTCTCCTCCTCTTCTGTGGGAGTTACTCTATTTTACCAATTCTAATTCCTTGGTTCATTATATTATATTTGAAACCAAATATCCATTCAATAATGTTACATTACCCATGTGTTCGAATTTGGATGAAGATCATGCCAAGTGTGCGGGAAATCTAGTCACCCAAAGGCTCCACAATATTCCAAGTGTCTCCTGAATCTATGCCACCTTATTTTCTTAGAATTTATCATTTATGTGACCCATTTAAATGTGAATATGATAAAATAATGTCCTTTTGGGTCCCATATCCCCTTATTACAAAATTTATGTCTCCATCTCAACCTAGGGAACTAGTAGGTTGGTTAAACATTATTTGCAAGTAGTCTTATTTGGAAATTATTTAATTGGCAACATGACAATCCTTCCCACTCAAGGTTGTGTGTCCTCAAGAAATTCCAAGTTTGGATGCTTAAAAATTTGTTCATATTCCCAAGTGGAATCCTCATTTGGTATTCCCTCCTTTGCACCAAGTACACTCTTATGGTTCTACTCATTAATTTTCTTTAGTTGTAATTTGAGTAGTGGAACTCATGTACTAAAATTTTGTGTTCCCAAAAGTAAACAGATGTGTATTGTGCATATTGATATATCCTGTAACATCACCACGAACACCAAAAGTATTAATCAAGTCCATATAAACAAAATTTGCACAAATAATCTTTACCTCCATATTTTGGAAACCTTTTATGAAATTCCTCTCCTTTTTGCTTTTGTATAACTCTTTGAAGTTGGTACCGAGTTACCAAATTGTGAGATGCTTAAGATTCCAAGAAAAATTTAGAGAGGAACCACCATTCTTGCTGTTGCACTACTTTGATTACAATCATCTTCTCAAGTGGTGACTGAGTCTCCAATGCTGCTTGCTTCCCTCGAAATTGAAACCAATGAGACTAAAAATGATCCCAGGGTCCCATATGATCCTGATACATGCATGGTGTGAAATGTCTATGATGAAATGCCATGAACACCAAGAATGTGAAAATTGAATCCATCTCTCAAAAGGTCTCCCACATAGGAAAATGGAACATTGCTTTGCAAAGATGAACTCAAACAACTGAAGGTTGGTTTTCTTTCTCAAATCAAAAATTGAATTGCTACTCCAAGTGAGATGATACCAAGCAATCCCAGGATCACATTACTAGTATTTCACCCTTCCAAACATCATGAGTAAAAAATATACATCATAAAAGCACATAAAAACATCATACAAATGTACATCAATAAGGTACTTCATCAAAGAATCATGAAAGTGTTTGTACATCCAAGTAAGTAGATCATCATGTATACCATACACACAAGCATCAAATATTATATAAGATCTACACCAATGATATAATTGAGGCTCCCATGACCCATAATGCTTCTCCAAATTAATATAATGTGCATCAAGATAATCAACCATGTGTTCTTTCATCCAAGAAGTGGATGAGGAGCCTCCACCAAAATCTGAACCAAATAAGGAACAAAGAAAACATGAAGACTTCAAGTGGCTCCAAGAAGTCTCATCAATACACCCATTAATATGTATATCAACATGATATAAGGATTTTTTTGTCAAAAATAATGTTATTCAATCATATATCTCTTCATCCAAGTGTGGGATGAAGTTACTGCAACATCAAATCGACTAGGCAAGGAGCAATGAAAATCATGAGTCTCCAAGTGACTCAAGTGAATACCATAGGTGCATCCATGTAGATGTGCATCGTCATAATGTAACAAGAGATGATGCTGCAAATGTAAATAATATGGTTCTCTAATCATGCCATCATCAAAAGGTCGATATATTTCAATTCCATACTATTCATGTGGCACCATAAAAATGTGGAAATTGAACCCAGTGATAGATTAATTTTACTCACAACAATTAATAATTGATCATGCAAAATCACTCACAAAAGAGACTGAAATTGGAGCTGAACACTAAACTGTATTAAATCAGTGTACAATAGCCAACCCTGTAACATAATAGGTTTCTGAATAAATAACATACATCAGGGATTCAAATGCATGAGGAGAAATTAGAATCTAGCATAAAGCAGGCTTACTAAAATTAAGCAAATCCCCCATAGGTGTAAAAAGATGATCCCAAATCTGTCATGGAGCTCACGAATTGGAAAAATGGATTAGGCAAGATAAAGAGTGGTGGAATGGCAGCTCATACATGATTTTGAAAGGAGAAAAGAGTGGAGGATGAAGAGGACAAAAAACTAGTTCACCTCACCTAGTCTAGTTTTTCCATTTGCCTTAAAACACTGAAAAAGCAGGGAATAAAGCAGAAAAAGCAGAAGGGCACCTAGGAGGCTAGGAATAAAGCATATTTGATTCCTTGGGCTTTCCCATGCACTACATGAGTCAAATAATGCAAGTTTGACCACTATGGATAGGTAAAAGACAACTTGCACAAGGTGGGACACATGAACTAGGCTAATAAGACAAAAATAGTTAAATTAATGTCTAAGTGGGTAAACTATGGGTTGATTATTCTAACAACCCCCCTTAATCCTGACTTATGAGTAATATATCAGAAAATTATAGGGCCTATCAACAAGGCTTAGTCACCCTTTACATATTGCATATCCATTTAAACAAGGAAAGAGGCAAAACCAACTTGGGAAAATCCTCCCTTAAACATGGACTGTAAACAAAATTTGGAAATCTTGTCTTCACTCATGCTTCAAAGAATGATCAGAAATCCCCAGTAGTGATTTGAGATTGCTGAAGGTCTTCTCACAAAATTATTTGGTGAAGATATCAGCTACTTGTTCTGAAGATGAACAGAAGAGTAGGTGAATGGTGCCATCATGCACAAGTTCTCTGATGTAGTGCATATGGATCTCAATGTGTCTGGTTCTATGCTTCTGAACTGGATCTTTGTAGATTTGAATGGTACTCTGGTTATCACAGTATATGGTAGTTGATTACTCTGGTTCGAAGCCACACTCTCCAAGTAAACCTTGCAACCATAAACATTGAGTTGCTGCATTAACAACTCCTCTGTACTCTGCTTCTATAGATGAGAGTGCAATGGAACTTTGTTTCTTGCTTGACTAGCCGATTGGCCCTTCCGAAAGCATGAACACATATCTTGATGTGTACTTTCTGTCTGTGCTATCACCTGTCCAATCACTGTCAGTAAATCCAATCAAATCAAGATCAGATTTTTCTTTATAGAAGATCCCATGTGTCCTTGTTCCCTGAACAAAGTTAAGGATCCTTTTGGCTGCTTTCCAATGGATCTCATGAGGCTGATCCATGTATCTAGAAGCCACACTTACTGCATAACAAATATCAGTTCTATTATGTGTCAGATACAACAAACATCCAATCAATTGCCTATACAGTGTATTGTTTACCATAGGTGAAGAATCAGCTTCTTCCAGCTTCACTCCTGAAAGGAAAGGAGTTTTTCTTGCTTTGCAATCCTTCATTCAAAATTTGTTCAAAAATTTCAAGGCATATTTGGACTGGTGCACCTTGATTCCATCTTTGGTTTGAGCAATCTCAAGCCCCAAAAATTGACTTAAGAGCCCCAAATCTGTCATGGAGAAGGCTTGGTTCATAGCTCCTTTTAAGGAAGCAATCTCAGCCTTTGAGCTTCCTATAATGAGGAGGTCATCAACATATAACACAATGATCATTAATGAACCATTAACTAACTTCAAATAGACATTTGGATCTGATTTTCACTGAACAAAATTCAGTTATAGCAAGAAGCTATCGATCTTGGCATACCAAGCCCTGGGGGCTTGCTTTAGCCCATACAATGACTTTCTCAACCTGCACAAAAGAGAAGGGTTAGTAGAAAAACCTTGAGGCTGACGCATATATATCTCTTCAGTGAGATCTCCATTCAGGAAGGCACATTTTACATCCATGTGATGTACCTCCCATTGCCTTGAGGCTGCAATGGCTAAGGCTAGCCTGATGGAATCCATCTTTGCCACTGGGGCAAAGGTCTCATTGTAATCTATGCCATGAAATTGTGAGTAGCCCTTGGATACCAATATGGCCTTGTACTTCAGTGGTGAAACATCAGCAGCAAATTTGGTCTTATAGACCCACTTACACTGGACTAACTTTCTCCCTGGAGGAAGATCCACTAGCTCCCATGTGTTGCTCTTCTGGAGTGAGATGAACTCCTCCTTCATGGATGTTTGCCATCTTGGATCTCCTGCTACTTATTCATATGTTTGAGGATCAGAATCCACCATCAAATATAATTTTTCAGCAAACATAGGATCCTTCATGCACAGACCACTCTCAAACTGAGATCTAGTCCTCCTTGGGTCATTGGGATCCCCAGCTAGCTCTCCTGTTGCATGTAGTGTCTTGGCTGCCCATTTTTGCCTTGTAGGGCTGTTAGGGTCTGCAATAAACTCATCTCCATCAGACAAATCAGAATCAGCATGTTCAACAAACTCTTTACTTACTTCTTGAGGTTCAGGTGGAGAAGAGGCTTCTCCAACTTCCACTGCTGCAAGGGGTTCTTCTTCAAACTGAACACACCTTTCGATGAAGGCTTTGTTTGTGCTCAAATTTATCAGTTTGTACCCTTTTGAATATTCAGAGTATCCAACAAAAAGACACTCTTGGATTTGGGGCTGCAAAGCCTTCCTCTTCTCTGTTGGAATTCTAGCCCAAGCCTTTGAGCCAAAAATCCTGAAATGGGTCACATCTGGCTTGTGCCCACTCCATGCTTCGAAGGGAGTCATACAATCAAGCTGTTTATGAGGCACCCTATTCTGAATATAGGCTGCACAGTTGATAGATTTGGCCCAGTACTTTGGTGGCAAAGTTTTGGCCTCCATCATGCATGTTGCCATATCCTTCAGTGATCTGTTCTTCCTCTTAGCAACACCATTTTGTTGTGGTGTGTAAGGGATAGAATGCTGCATCTGAATACCTACATATGCACAATAATTAATAAAATCAGAATTGACATACTCACCACCATTGTCAGATATGAGGGCCTTGAGTTTCCTTCCAGACTGGTTCTCAACCAAAGCCTTAAAGACTTTGAATAGGCCAAAAACTTCAGACTTGTGTTTCAGGAAGTGAACCCAGCAATACCTGGAAAAGTCATCAATGAAAGTCAATGAATATTTGTCTTGACTCATGGACATATGAGGGAATGGGGCAGCAACATCACTATGGATCAGCTCGAGGGCTGCAGAGGTTCTCTCATGACTAGCTCTCTCAAATTTATGCTCTGGGTGTTTTCCTAGGATACAACCTTGGCAGAATCCTTTGGAAAATTTTATCTTGGGAAACCCTATGACCATCTATTTTTCACTAAGACCAGAAAGATATTTGTATTTTAGGTGGCCAAATATTTCATGCCAAAGCTTTCTGGCTTCATTAGCATGAATCAGAAGAGCAGAGGGGTTTGAGGAGGGTAGGAAGTGTGAGAGCATGTATACCTTTTGAGCATGATTTGCAACTCCCTTTGCAATGACTCTACCACTTGATATCTCTATGATCTCAACTTCATCGGGGGAGAATATGAATTTCTTAGGAGAACCAATGTGGGTCATCTGGTACACTGACAAGAGGTTGGAGAAAATACCAGGCACATACAACACATTACTGAACTGACCATGATCAAGATCAATCCTCCCTTTGCCCAAACTTTCAGTGAGAGAGTCAACTCCCAGTACTATAGGTGGTCCTTTCGACATATCAAGTGAGGATAAGGCCTCCTTGGTCGAAACCATGTGTCTTGAAGCTCCAGAATCAATGATAAAACTGGGTGAGCTTGATGTGCCAGCAACCAATGCATGAACTCTCTCTCTGTCATCTGAACTTGATCCTCCTTCTATCTTCTTTGAGCTTTCTGGAAGGGAGATGCCATTCTTCTCCAGGAGTTGGTTCAGCATGTCTATTTGCTTCTTCATACAAGAGCTTTCAGTGTGATTTCCCTTATTGCAGTATGCGCACTTGCTCATTTCACCTTTGTTTTTCTTCTTCTGGTAGTTCTTCTTGGAACCTTATGGCTCCTTTGGAGACTGTTTCTTGTCTCTCTTTTGCTCAGGTGGATTTTTAGCTTTCCTTTTACTTTTTGAATCCACCTTCAAATCTCCAGCAATCAGAGCTTGATCTTTGGATGGTTTGATGGTGCCCATCATCACCAGCTTGTCTTGTTCTTGT
>LPNX010289459.1:139659-190155 GCA_001517045.1 Pseudotsuga menziesii
TTGCAGCTACATTGGGCTCTGCTTCTGTTGCCATAGTCACCCTGTAGAGGCCTTTCGCTCTCAACAGTATCTCCATCTTTGCTTTCCATTCAAATAAATTGAAGGGAGTCAAGATAGTTTTCTGTGATTGATCCATAGCTTAGAAAATCTATCCCGGCTGTCAGTAGAAGGCTCCCAGTCACTGATGTCGAACCTGCAAAATAATTTTGAAGGAGAGAAATCGATCTACAATGGCTTTGATACCATGTGGAAATTGAACCTAGTGATAGATTAATTTTACTCACAAAAATTAACAATTGATCATGCAAAATCACTCACAAAAGAGACTGAAATTGGAGCTGAACACTAAACTTTATTAACTCAGTGTATAATAGCCAACCCTGTAACATAATAGGTTGCTGAATAAATAACATACATCAGGGATTCGAATGCATGAGGAGCAATTCGAATCTAGCATAAAGCAGGCTTACTAAAATTAAGCAAATCCCCCATAGGTGTAAAAAGCTGATCCCAAATATGTCATGGAGCTCACGAATTGGAAAAATGGCTTAGGAAAGCTAAAGAGTGGTGGAATGTCAGCTCATACATGCTTTTGCAAGGAGAAAAGAGTGGAGGATGAAGAGGACAAAAAACTAGTTCACCTCACCTATTCTAGCTTTTCCATTTGCCTGAAAACACTGAAAAAGCAGGGAATAAAGCAGAAAAAGAAGAAGGGCGCCTAGGAGGCCAGGAATAAATCAGATTTGATTCCTTGGGATTTCCCATGCACTACATGAGTCAAATAAGGCAAGTTTGACCACTATGGATAGGTAAAAGACAACTTGCACAAGGTGGGATACATGAACTAGGATAATAAGACAAAAAATAGTTAAATTAATGTCTAAGTGGGTAAAATATGGGTTGATTATTCTAACAAAAAAGGAAACCTTTCACCCATACTTCATTAGGATGAATGCTGAAAAATTTGAAAGTGTAGGGTGTAGGAGAAAGAACCAACTCACCAAAATGATCAGAAACTGAAAAATTTTCATCATGTGAATGATACATAGGGGTATTATTATGCACCTCCATTAAAAATTCAAAAATTTCCTCATGGGTTGGTTCCAAGGTGGTGGAATCATGCACTTCTTTAAAAAGTGTGTAACCATTTTCAAGAGGAAACTCAAGTTCCTCTTTCACCACAACAAGTGTTTGGCTCTCATAAATATCATCTTCAAACACATCAAGAACCTACAATTTTTCATGTTTCTCATGATCCATCATGTCATGAGAATCCTCCAAGCAATCTACCATACAACAATCTAAAACATAGGAGGAAGAACAAGTATATTGCAACCTCTCAAGAAGTTGTTCATTTTGAATTTTGAGCTTATGAATATCTTCATTTTTCTTCAAGTAGGATTCATGTAACCATTCAATAATATCAACCACATTTTTTCTATCAAAAAGAAAATACATGAACTTACCTTTGATGTTGCATATTGATCTTTGAATCTTCTCCATGTCTTCAAGGTAGGATGGCTCCTCCAATGAAGAAAATTTCCAAAAATAATTTGATACCAATGCTTGAGTTTCATGGAGTATTCTAAGGGCCTCATGGATATCCCTTTCAATCATATTCAAAGATCCTTAAATGAAGGATGGTTCATGAGACCGAACCTCCTCTTCTTCTTTTTGCTTGATTTGATCAACTTCTTGAAGCTCAAGTGGTGATGGGGAAGTTTATCTTGGTTCTTCATTATTTGTAACAAGGTATTCATCTTCATGCTTATGAAAAATTTGTATTGCAGAAAAATTTTCCAATCTGATCTCTATGCCACCAACATAGAGTTGTGAGAACCCATCAATAGGTACTCCTTCATAGTTTAAGCATCCATTAGTAGATGCCCTTTGGTCCATGTCCACAATAGAAGGTGTCTCGGAATGACATTCTATAGTTTAAAGGGACTATGATTAATTCTCATGTGATGTTTTCTCATATTTTTCAAAGTCACTTGGTAGTGAGTTTCGATCCCCATAATGTAATGCTTTTTCTGTTTCACCACCCACATAACTTGGTGGCTCCTTGTTCTCCTCCCTACTTGTGGATTGCAGATTGTTCCTGAATGAGTTTATATTTTAATTATTGTGCCTATCACCAGTAAAAAAATCATAAAGTTATTTAAAAAGAATGGTATAATGTGTCTCTCCATGATGGAAACTTCTACTACCCCCTCCTTCCAGCTTACCCCTAATTTGGCTAGCCATCAATTCGAATCCTTGCATGAGTTGCTTGGTCATATCATCAAAATATGACTTGATGAGTTTATTAAATTCATACTTATCATCCATAAATTCAATAGGTTCCAATACCATGCTCTGATACCACTGTAATGTCCCTTTTTTGGAATTTTGAAGAAAATTACAAATAGGGAAAAATTCGAGCTTAACTAGTCATGGATCTAGAGGGTTCCAACTTTCACCAAATGGTCCCAAATTTGAATTTTAATGGTATGGTGAGTATTATAAAATACCAATATTGTATATGGACACTTTGTATCAGAATTTATACCTCTGAAAACTTGTTTTGGGTTAAGGTGAAACAATGCAATTTTACTAGGAAATTGTGTTCAAATCCCCCCAAGGGTGATGGCCAAACTAGCTCTCCAAATCAAGTATGAACATCCAAAAATTAAGAAAAAAGTATGCAAATGAGTATAATAAATAAATTAATTTCCTTAATCATGTTTATTAAGTTATGAAAATGGATTATGATCTAGAACATTTGTAGGGTAACTTTCATAGAAATTGCTTAAGGGAAATCGCATTACTAGCTAGACTTTGACATAGGAAAGGTAGAATATATGGTTTTGAGAGTAATATGAAACATGGTGTTAATATATGGAATATAAATTTATTCCCCAATAGAATACAAATAAAATTAAAACCCTCCCACATATCTGATACAATACTTCTCCAAGATTGAATCCAAAGTCATGGAAACTAGTGATTCAATGGCATGGGAATGCAATATTTTCACAAATGAGATTTTGGATTTAGAAACACAGAGTATATGGAAATGAAATCATACTCATATAAGAGAAATCATACGAATCTGGTATAAAACTACTTCAAGATTGAAGCCAAAATCCATGAAGACTAGTGATACAAGGGCATGAGTATGCAAGCTTTTTATACACGTATTTCTGATATTTCGAATTACAGAGAATGTGGACATAATATTACATATCCATACATCATATATTTATTACTCATAATCATAAAACTCATATAAATATCCTCATACAATTATGATATAAAGCTACTTCATTATTGAAGCCAAATCCATGAAAACCAGTTATTCAAGAACATGAGAATGTGAGTCTCTAACATTTTTATTATTGATATTTTGACTTAAAGAGAATATATAAATGATATTACATATTCATACATCATAAATCAAAACTTCAGCATCAACTATCCACAGCAAGGCGCAAGAATCATTCCAACAAGTGTGCCATCAAATGTGAGTGTGGGGGAATGGAGAAGAAGGAATGATAGAATATGAGATAGATGAGAATTAGAATGTATGGACCTTAAAAATTAAAATAAAACTACTTAATTAATCTCAAATTATATTTCTCAATGGTCTCCCCATAAACAAACTTGGAAAGGAATCCAACTCCCTCAAAATTGGTTGACAATCAGGGAGAGTGAACACTCATCGTGCAATGGACAAGCAAAAGCTCTCCAAAATTCCAAAGTCCAATTAAAAAGTGATAAAAATATATTCTCCTTCCTAATGAAATAATTTTATTAACTCAATGAGGAATTATAAGGTTGAATTTACCTCCATTGGCTTCCTCCAACTCATCTTAGTGGATTAGTAACTCATATGACACTTGTCTTCCTCTTCATGTTCCAATTATTTCCCCAATTCGAACGGATGCCTCTAAATACCAAATTCGACCTCTTGGTGGCTATTTTTATCCTTTTAATGTCATATTTTTCATATGTAAGAAATCAAGTCTGAATTTTTCATACTTGTCATAGAATTTTCCATCATTTGTTGTTATAGAGTGCATGGAATCTCCTTCCAAGTGGCACTCATTGTCTTCTACTATCTTCCTCTTACATGGGAGTTAATCTCCTTTAACAATTCTATTTTCTTGGATCATTATATTATATTTTACAGTACATCACATAAAATAACGTTACATTACCATGAGTTCACTGTTCGAATTTGGATGAAAATCATGCCAAGTGTACGGGAAATCTAGTCACCCAAAGGCTCCATAAGCTTCCAAGTGTCTCCATGAATCCATGCCACCTAATTGTATTATAATTTATCATTTATGTGACCCATTTAAATGTGAATATGATAAAATAAATTCCTTTTGGATCCCATATCCCCTTATTACAAAATTTATGTCTCCATCTCAACCTAGGGAACTAGTAGGTTGGTGAAACATTATTTGCAAGTAGTCTTATTTGGAAATTATTTAATTGGGGACATGACATGCCCCTTGAAGTTTGTGAAGCCCAAAAATATGTGAGTGGGTTTATACAAATGACTCCAAGGTTGAAATATGTTTCATTTGCAAAGAGTGATATATTATGTCTATAGTATTTTACATTTCTAACAAAACCTATATACCATAATTTCCAAATTCATCCCATTTTGTCTACATCTATTCTGCCAAGTGAACAACTTCTATGTTTTTCACTGAATTTAACAAAAAATGCCTTGCTTCACTAAACTACATGCCTAATATTTATTTATAGGTCAAATTGTTTGATTAAAATTTTATCATGTGTATTTTTTAATTCCCCACTTGACTACATTTCCATATTTTCAGTTTTAGTCTTAAAATTTGTTTCTATGTAAAAATATTGAATTTTTCTTTTCTTTTTTTAAAACAATGTGAAAAGTTTGAGAATCCCAACAAAACAACATGCCAAATATGCCACATGCTTGTGAGCATTTGATTTTTTTTTTGAAATAGCCTAAACTTTCATATTCAAATTACAACCAATTGCTAAAATTCCCTCTGAGGGCAAGTTAACCATGAAATCAAGTTTTCAAAGTTTATTTGAATTTTAGGGTGCCCCAAGATGATAGATTTATAGTTAAAAAAATTCAAGAGTGTGTTGATGCATGGAGAGATGAAAACAATTGGCCACTAGGTATGCAAAATAGCCCATGAAACCGAAAGTGTATGGAGTTTTGTTTGGACAATTCAATTATGTTAATGGGGAGATAGATGAAGCCATTTATAATTATGATTTTAGGCCCATGGATTTGAAATTTTTTGGGAATAGGTTATATATCTATATCCTTATTTGGTTGTCAAAGCAATGAAAAAATTTCACACAGAGGGGGAGCCATGTTTAACTCTAGTAAAACCATCAAACTAGAGAAGAACGATATGGAAAAATATATATGTTCCCGAGAATGGTTTAAAAATGTAGGATTCCCTTGCAAACTATACAAGCCTTGATTCGGATTGTCCTTAGGATAATTAGGAATCATCGCAAGAAGGATATTTTAGGCGACTGTATGGGGCTAACCATATATTGGGTTGAAAAAAGGCCCATAGATGTTCCTCATCTGTAGGTTAAGAAAATGCATTCTTCCTTGAAAGAGATCTAACTGAAGAAGGTTATGTTTATTTTATCGGGTACACCACAGACAATTATTTGTTGATGTTTGAGTAAAATTGGAGAATATTGAACTTTAAAACTTTTATCAATCAATTTCAACAAATATGTATCTCATAAATAAACCACATATGAATATATCAGCCACATGTGAATCTGATAAATATATCATCCACGTGTAAATCTCATAAATATACCAGCCACATAAATCATCTTCATAAATCATACATATAAATCAGATCTATAAATCATCCATATAAATCAATAAACCACGAGACACAAGATATACCCTGTGAAAACCCTCCAAATACGGAGGATGAAAAACCCAACACTTATTTGAGTATGATAGATAAATTTGTATAGAATGGTTTACAACACATAAGCATATTTCCTGATAAGAGATATCAGCTCAGCAGTAGAGAAGATAGATCCAAAGTGGGCCCTACAAAAAAAAATGTATGCAACTATATTGAACTTTCCATATTCCTAGCATATTAATAACAAGTAAAAAAGCATAGCATGTAGAAGGTAACGCATATGAGGCTCAATAAACATACCGAGAGAACCACACAGTGCATTCACAAGGAGGAACTAACTAGAACTTCCTCCATGCAAACATTAGCGCCCTTCATTTCCTCCATTAGCTTTAACTGAATGTTCATTTTCTTCAACTAAAAGTGAAATGACTTGAATTGAATGTTAACTGTCTTGAACTGGATGTTAATTGACTTGAATTGAATTATAGCTTACTTGAACTGAATTTTAACTGACTTGAGCTAAATGTTAACTTAATTGAATTGAATGTTAACTTAATTGAACTGTATGTTAACTTACTTGAACTGAATGATAACTAACTTGAACTCAATATTTAACTAACTTTTGATCACTTAGTTAACAGACTAACATACGTGTCATTAATGCTTCACTCTTAGTTCCATCCATGCATAATTTCTATGATTAAATTTTGCATTGATCTCTTTAGTTAATTGATGCATGTTGATTGGTGAACATTAAGCTCTTCTTTACTTAACTGATTAAATTAATTAACAGTTCAACTGATGATTTGACTAAGGCATTGATTGAGGCATTCATAGTTTACTGATTCTTTATAACTTGATTTCACTCAGATATTTGCATGGGAAATTTGAATTCTCGTTCTCTATTCTTTATCTCATTATCACTAAAATAATTAATGCACAGTCCATATGTGTATTATTTATCCATCTTATCTTATCATACTTAGAATAATTATTCCGCATATACTGATGATGATATATAATATCTCGGGCCATATATTCATATGCTAATTGACTCTAGGGGTAGCTAAGCCCTAAAGGAGACTTATAGAAATCAATGAACATGAATAGAAATATATCACATAGTATAACCACCTCAACAAATGGAGGTCCACAGTCTTGGTTCAAAAAACGACTTCAATCTTGATACAACACAAGATCATCTCCAAAATTGGAGATCCATTCTCATAGGGTACCTTCTATGAGAATACTTGACTTGATAATACTCACAAGTCTAGTCTTGATATTACTTAAAAGACTCATATTGATATTACTCACAATATTTACAATACAACATCACAACCTCAATCATATGAGGATACATAGGACTTGATATGACTCACAAGTCTGGCTTGATATTACTCACAAGCATAGAGAATGACTCCCAATGTTGTACAATTAACACTCCTTCTCAGCAAGGGAGACATTCTCTACTTGACTAAGAATTTCCTTCATACCAATATTATCTCGGAAGTATCTCAACTTCGTCATTGATAGCGGCTTGTTTACAAATTTACAATATGCTTATCTTTAGCTATGTACTGAAGTATTATTTTTACATGACCATGAATTCAATGAAGTAACAATTCATCTCAATGTGTTCTATCATAACACATCATTTTTTTAGAAATATTGACTATTAACACCTAATAACTGTCGGCTCAAGTATTTCACCCTAGTAGGTACCTTCCCAAGCTACACTACCCCTCAGTAGGTAATACTATCCACAAAATACATTTAGCTTATGTAGTACTAACCACAATACACATAGCTAATCCCAAGCTATATAATAGGTCTACCATGTATCAAAATACAATAAATAACCTATTTTAATGTACCTCAAAGGTACTCAAACATATGCTTATCCACAAGAATACAAATACAACAGGTCTTCTAGGTACTTTAAGCGACCAACCAACTACTTATTCAAAGTAGCATCATTTGGATATGATCTAGAATGTGGTTTCTCTAAACTAGAAACTATGGTTTTCATATCCATCATAAACAACATATTAAATGTGTAATTATCATGCAGAAAGAAAATATTTTATTTTCTTTCAATTTTCAACATTTGTTGACTTCACGAATCTTCTACCACTTGAAGAAGTTCTTAGTGAGTTTTCCATTCTCTATGATGTTCTTCAAGGCCTGATCTCTTTCATAGTGTTTTCATATCATAGTACCCCACATAGCCAATTGTATGGATATATAACCTCTCCAAGAGGTTTAATTGTTCTCTAACAGTCTAGACTATAAATATTCTAGAGTATTCAATAGTCTCCAAGAATTTGGTCATGTATCTTGTCATGTGGATTCTCTCCACAAGGTATCGAAACCCTTTGTCGCTTCTTGAGCCATGCATCATGAATAACTAATTTGGGGACTTTTAATTGTTGCTTCCTGTGAAGATACATCAATACTCCCTCTTCAACTAGAGGAGCATTTTATACTATACCAAGCTTGTTTTGAATATAGGCTTAATAAATATGTTGGTGATTCTGCTCATCCTTGGATATGTACAGGAGTTACATAACTCCTTTCTGTACCATGTATTGGATATAACTAACTAAGAACTTTGTAAAGTTTTTTTTCTTTACAATATGATCTATCTGAGCATCATCTTTTATATGATCATTCTCGATCACAGATATACTAGTAATAATCCATATATCCGTGAAACTTACTTTCATTGACTATGACATGTTTGGATCCACATACAATTGTATCAAGTAGGTAACACAACACGTGCTTTTTTGTACATGTATATGTACTCACTCTAAATCATATAAATGATCCTAGGACTCGTATATATATATATATATATAATCTATGGGATCGTACAAATATGAACACGAATCATATTTATCTTTATGTGTGTGATCATGGATTTACAATCCATTGTTCTTCAATCCTTTCAAGAACTCTATTGAATATTTTTCCTCAACCGAAGAAAAAAAATTATCCAATGACTATTACACATCTAAAATTAAGAATCATTCAAGATTCTTACATATAGATTCCTTTTGAATATGAGTACCATACATGATTTCTACATAGCAGGAGGTTAATTTAACCAGTTCCACTGGTTTTTTCTAGGAGCTAGCAAATCTAGCTTCTCCCTCTCAACATCTAGCATGTGAGAATCATAAATTTGAGTCCTCCATCACAAAGACTCATGATCCTCTATATATAACACATATATGAATATAATTAATATAAATACATTACCTTCATGATTATTTACATTTATTTGAATATAATTAGGGATTCTATTATGTCTTCTTCCTAAGAAACATAGGAACCTCTTGATCTAATCTTTTTCAATATCAACCATTTGAATGAATCCATGTCATTCTATTTTTGTAGGTTAGGGAATATGTTTTTCCCTACAAGAAAAATTACTCAAATGATTAATAATATTGTGGAAATTAATCCCAAGCTTAGATTAATTGAACTCACAAAATTGCTTGAAAAATATGCAAGAAACACTCATGAAAGGAGACTCAATCAGTTGAATAACAAAAACTGTTGTTATATTACTTTACACCAGAAATTATTATATAGTAATTGGATGTTAAATCATGTAGATACTCCAAGTATTAGAAAGCATAAATATGGCATTCGAATAAGTACAAAAGCATGCTTACTAAACTAGTCAAAATCCCCCCATAGGTGCATAACACACTTTCCTAATATGTCAAGAGGCTAACGAATTGGATGAATGAGTTGTTATAGATGATAAGTGAAGGAAAGTGGACTAAATCATGCTTTTATGATAGAAAAATAAGGAGGTGAGTTGTGACAAAAACAAGGCAGTATACCTTAAAACTAGCTTTACCTTTTGCCTTAAAACTGCAGAAAAAAGATAGAAACTATGGATAAGGTAGGAACGTGCACTTACTAAATTGAGAAGTCCATGGGTTGGAAGAATATTATCCAGAATCTTTCAAAACCACTCCTGGAGGATATTTTTGAAAGTTTTACCACAAAAATGATAGTGGATGTCAACTAGCTAGTTGAGGACATAGGAAATTAATAAAAAAGATTAATCATTTTATCATAAGTATGGGAATGGGTTTTTATTATTCCAACACCCCCTATTGATCCTAAATTATGTAAATATTAGAAAATTATCAGATATATAGGGCCTATAAATAAGGATTATTCACACTTTACATACTTCTTGTCCATACAAAACAAGGAAAGAGGCAAAACCACAAAGGGGGAAATCCTCCCTTAAACATGGAAATGAACAAAATTGTAAGAAATATTGTCTTCAATCAGTCTTCAACACATGATAAAATATCCCCAGCAGTGATTATAGATTGCTGAAATTATTTTCAAAAAACACCTTGGTGAAGATATCTGCACCTTTCTAAGATGATGCGCAATAATGCAGAGCAATGACCCCATCCTGCACAAGTCCTCTGATGTAGTGAATATGGATATCTATGTGTTTAGTTCACTGCCTCACTAATAGATAAGTTGATATTTGAATGGTACTTTGGCTATCACAATAGATGACTGTAGAAGTCTCAGAATCGATCCCAAACTCTCCAAGTATACCCTGCATCTACAAACATTGAGTAGCTGCATTCACAACTCCTCTGTATTATGCCTCTATAGATGAAAGTAAAATGGAAATTTTCTTCTTACTTTACCAAGTGATTGGTACATATGTAGGAATAAACACATATATAGAATTTGATTTTATATCAATGTTATCACCTTCCCAATCAGAGTCAGTAAAACTAACTAACTCTAGTCTAGATTGTGAAAATAGTGAATCCCATGTGTTCTTGTTCCTTCTACAAAGTTTAGGATTCTCTTTGCTTCCCTCCAATGGATGTAATTAGGATTATCCATGTGTCTAGAATCCACACTCACTGCATAAGAAATATCAGGTCAAGTATGAGTCAAATAAAGAAGACAACCAACCAGTTGCCTATACAGGGTGTTGTTTATCAATGGAGTTGACTGTGCTTCTTCAAGATTAACTCCTAGAAGGAAATGAGTCTTTCTTGGCTTGAAATACTTCACGTTGAACTTGATTAGAATGCATGAATCATACTTGGACTGATTTACCTTGATTCCAAGATCTGATTGAGAAATTTCAATCCCAAACAATTGGCTTAACAATCCCAGATTAGTCATGGAGAAGGCATGGTTCATTGCATTCTTCAAAGAGGAAATTTATTTCTTGGAGCTTCCTGTGATTATAATATAGTCCACATACAATAAAATAATGATTAAATAACCATAAATCATCTTCAAATAAACATTTGGATCATACTTTAATCTACAATAGTTCAGTGATAGAACAAGCCATCAATGTTGGCACACCAAGCTTGGGGAGCTTGTTTTAGCCCATACAATGATTTCTTCAACCTCCACACAAGAGATGGATTAGTGAAAAAAATTATGGGTTCTGAATATATATATATATATATATATATCTTCTTTCATATCTCCATGTATAAAGGCGCTCTTCACATCCATGTGATGTACCTCCCACTGCTTGGAAGTTGCAATGGCCAAAATTAGTCTTGTGGAGTCCATCTTTGCCACTGTTGCAAAGGTCCCATTGTAGTAAATGCCTTGGAATTGGAAGAAGCCCTTGGACATTAAACTTGGATTATACATTATAGGAGAACCATCAACAACGAATTTATTTTTGACTACCCACTTACACTTAACTAGCTTTCTCCCTTGGGGGAGATTGACTAGTTCCCATGTGTTATTCTTCTGGAGCAAGTGGTATTCCTCCTTCATGTTTTTTTTCCATATTGGATATTATGATGCTTATTCATATGTATTTGGATCATATTCTATCATTAGATAACAATTCTCATCAAGAAATGGTCCTTGATATAAATGGCACTCTTGAATTGAGATCTAGTCTTCCTAGAATCACTAGGATTCCCAACTAGTTCCCCAAATTCTTGAATGGTCTTTGCTGCGAAATTTGGCCTTGCAAGTATTTTAGGATCTGAAATTAAATCATGATTATCAGGCATATCATAATCATAAAATTCATTAGTCCCTTCACTTAAAGTCAAAGGTGGTGGTGGTGAAGAAGACTCTCCAATTTCTACTACTGGTGTATGCTCGCCTTCAAACTGAACATTCCTTTCAGTGAAGGGTTTTTGAGTTCTCATTTTGATCAGATTATACCCTTTGGAATATTCAAAATACCCAAAAACTAGTCACTCTTGACTTTGGGGTTCCAAATACTTCCTCTTGTCTAGTGGAATTCCAGCCCATGCCCTTGATCCAAAAATCCTGAAATGAGACACATTAGGATTGTGTCAACTCCAAGCTTAGAAAGGAGTGATTCCATCAAGTTTCTTGTGAGGAAACCTATTTTGGATGTAGGATTCAGAGTTTATATCTTCAGCCCAAAACTTTGGTGGCAAATTCTTAGACTCTATCATGCAAGTAGCCATCTCCTTGAGGGCTCTATTCTTCCTCTCAACAACACCATTTTGCCGAGGTGTGTAAGGAATATAGTGTTGCATATGGATACCTGAATATTCATAATATTTAATGAAATTTCACTTGAAATATTCACCACCATTATCGGATATGAGGATCTTGATTTTCCTCCTAGTCTGTTTCTCAAAGGCTTTAAAAATGTTGAAATGGTTAAAAACTTCAGACTTGAGTTTAAGGAAGTAAACCCAACAGTACCTGGAAAAGTCATCTATGAAGGTTAGTAAATATTTGTCTTGACTCATGGAAATATTAGGGAAATGACTAGAAATTTCATTGTGTATGAGCTCAAGAGGTGCAGAGGTTCACTCATGATTGACTCTCTCATACTTATGCTCTAGATGTTTTCCTAGAATACAACCCTGACAGACTCCTTTGGAAAAAATTATCTTTGGCATACCTAAAACTATGTATTTTTCACATAAATATAAAATATATTTATAATTTATATGGCCAAACGTATCATTCCAAATATTGATGGATTCATTAGCATGAGTGAGGAGAACAAAGTTTAGAGAAAGGCATGAAGTGTGAGAAATTGCATACTTTTGAAATATGATCCACTAAACCTTTAGGAATGACTCTACCATTCAAAATATCAGAGATTTCAACATCATTAGGAGAGGAAAAAACCTTCTTAGGAGACCTAATGTGGGTCATCTGGTAGATTGACAAGAGATTAGCAGCAAGATCTAAGACATAGAAAAAATTATTGAAGGAACCATGGTGAAAATATATGCTACCTTTACGCTTACTTTCAGTTTATGAGTTGTCTCCCAACAAAATATTTGGACCATTTGAATCATCAAGAGAGGAGAAGGCCTCTCTTGCTGAATCCATGTGCCTTGAAGCAACATAATTAATGACAAAGGAAGGAGATATTACAGTTCTTACAACCATTGCATGTGCTCTCTCCTTGTCTTCAAAACTAGATCCTCCTTCCTTCTTCTTTGCACCTTCAGGAAGTGAGATATTGTGTTTCTCCATGAGTTGAGTCAACATATTGATATTCTTCTTCATGCAAGAGCTCTCAGGATGAAATACCTTACCACAATATGCGCACTTGCTCATTTCACCTTTGCCTTTCTTCTTCCGGGAGTTCATCTTCTTGGTGTTTGAGGACTCCTATTGAGACTTGAACTTGTCTCCTTTTTTATCTAGAAGCTTCTTATCCTTCTTCTTCCCTTTGGAATACATCTTGGAATCTCAAGCAATCAAAGCTTGATATTTGGAAGGTTTGATGGTTCCCATCATGACCAATGTTTCTTGCTCCTGAGTCAAGGATTTCATAAAATATGATAGTGAAGTCATATTCTAGTTTCGAGCTATCAACTTGGTGGCATGGAAGGTAAAAAAAATATTGAGTAGTCAAGGACAATATTTGAAAGGATATCCAATACTAGTTGTTCATCTTCTTTATCTATACCACATCGCTTCAACTGACCCAAGGATTTGAATTTGGAGAAGTAGACTTGCAAGGATTCGAAGCTACTTTGACTCAATGCAATCAACTCATTCTCCAGTTGATGACCCCTCATTTTATTTATATTCCCAAATAAAGTTTGAATCTTCTCCCATTCTTCATCTGGTGATGACAATCCATCAAGATGGAAAATAAGGTATCTAGAAATGCTGAGATATAAGAGACCGTATGCCTCATCTCTTCTATTATGCCGCTTAATCTTCTCTGCTATTGCATTAGGATCATTTTTAGTTCCATGGTCACTCTGTAGAGGCATTTAATCCTCATTATAATCTCCATTCATGCATTCCATTCAAAATAGTTGAATGGAGTCAAGACGATATTTCGAGATTGATCCATTCTTCAACAATTTCTCCCTTGAATAGATAAAATTCACTCCTAGTGAGTGATGTTGACCCTGCAAAAGAAATGAAAGAGGAGAACAATAGAGCTTCCAAGGCTATGATACCATGTGGAAATTAAGCCAAATATTAGATCAATTGAACTCACAAAATTGCTTGAAAAATATGCAAGAAACACTCTAGAAAGGAGACTGAATCAGTTGAATAACACAAACTGTTGTTATATTAATTTACACCAGCCATCATTATATAGTAATTGGATATTAAATCATGTAGATACTCCAAGTATTCTAAAGCATAGAGATTCCATTCGAATCAGTAAAAAAGAAGGCTTACTAAAATAGTCAAAATCCCCCATAGGTGCATAAAACACTTTCCTAATCTGTCAATAGGCTCACAAACTTCCTAAATGAGTTGTTACAACTGATAAGTGAAGGAAAGTGGACTAAATAATGCTTTTAGGAGAGGAAAAGAAGGAGGGTGAGTTGTGACAAAAACAAGGAAGTCTACCTTAAAGATAGCTTTACCTTTGGATAAGGAAGGAATGCACACTTACTAAACTGGGCATTTTGTGGGTTGGAAGAATCTTATCCATAATATTTCCAAAGTGCTCCTGGAGGAAATTTTGCCAAGTTTTACCCTAAAATGATAGTGGATGCTAACTAGCTAGTGTATGACCTAGGAAATTAATCAAAATGATTAATTATTATATCCTAAGTATGAGAATGGGTTTTGATTATTCCAACAAATGTTACATAACCAAGAAATATGATCACATGAAAAATTTCAACATACTGGAAATGGTTCACACAATTATGTACATAGACTAAATCAATGTTATGACATAACCCCATTCATATCTTATGTGATGTTTTGAAACCCTATATCAGTCCTATATCAGTTCAAAAATTAATGTTTTATGAAGGAAATATGCAACCCCATATTCATATCTCATGAAGCAAGCATGAAACCATCTATCTGATATATTATGAACAATCATGCAGTCTTATGTTCACATCTCATGAAGCAAGCATGCAAGCCTCTATAAAATTTCTTATGAAGGAAATGTTTAGATTTACATCAGCCCTATATAAGTATATATCCATCCTACACAAGTATTATATCACATAATATGGACTCATGAGATCGACAATATGCTAATAAAAGACAAACAATAATGTATATGCTCAACACAATTCCAAAGTCCAGGAATACAGATCTCCATATGATAGTCATAAACATATTAAAAAACATTTATATCTAATTTATATCATAATAGAACAATCAAAATATAAATACTCGTCTTTTATTGATTTGTGTTAACTCCGTCTTGATATTTGTATCCTTGCAGAGAATACCAAAGTCCTTTTTTATTCATTTGAATGGAAGAGATTCTTTGTAGTGAAATGATTTCTCCATTTCTTCATTTTTGTTGTGAGGACAATATTCTCCTCTTTAGTGTACACAACCTTTATTTGGATGTTCCCCTCTCCTTGAATCGAGGCCATCTTCTTGAAAATATTGGTGAGTGTATAAAAACACTCCCTTGCAGTCCTCAATGGAATTATCATGGACATGAGATTGTCCTTAATTGAATCGAAGATGATATGCTTGTCCTTTTCTTGATTATTCTTGAACTTTATTTTCCCTTCATTGGTGGTAGGCTCCTCTACCACTATGGATACATAACCATCAGGGTTATGCTATTCAATGATATTCAACACCCTTTCCTTCCAAGCAGTGTTGAATTTGGAAGTACCTTCAAGGAGGTCTTCTGACCAAATGGATATCAATGTCATGGCTACAATCATTTTCTCAACACTTCAAGATCCACATAGGCTTAGCTTTATGCAAAAAACTAATCTCTTTCATGCCCCATGCTCTGATTATATGATGTTGACGTTTGAGAAAAATAAGAGAATATTGAACTTTAAAACTTTTATCAATTAATTTCAATAGATATGTATCTCATAAATCAACCACACACGAATATATCAGCCACATGTGGTTCTCATAAATATATCATCCACATGTAAATGTCACAAATATATCGACCACATAAATCATCTTCATAAATCATCCACATAAATCAACTCTATAAATCAGCCATATAAATCAATCAACCATGAGAGACAATATATACCTTGGGAAAACCATCTAGAAGAGTAAGGAAGATGGAAAGATGAACATAATGTAGGAAATGTATATTTTATAAATGTAGAAGATGAATTACATAATAGGTGCCCCAGTAATTTATACCATAAATGGGGAAGAGAGGTGACTTTTCAAGTCACCTCTTAGTTAATTTACATTAATTAACCTGGCTTAATAATTAAATTTGTTTTTAGTTACATTGCCTTTCCCTTAAGGAAGCTTTGTCCTCAAATCTTATTTGACGACAATGACTATGTGAATTGTCGCAACGTCTTTGATGTGGATATTTGTATGGGTTGTTACTGGTAGGATTTGTACCTGGTTCTATTTCGATTACGTGTTCAGTTTTTCTGTTGTTGGGAGTGCCATAGGTAACTCTTGAAACACCTTGTGATGTTTTTCGAATTAGCTCTTGTGTCTCTAGTTGTTTGTCCATATCTCCTTCACTTGTTAGAATCTCCATTTCTTGACATTGAGGTATGTACGTTGGTGTATCCTTCCAACGTAGCTTTTCCATACGATGTGATGTAACCAGTTGTGTTGGAGGTGGTTGGTACCCATATAATTTGTGTGTTTTCCTGAATGCATGGAATTCAATAGAATGTTCTTGGTGATTTGCAGAGTATGCACCCAAGGTTTGTAACCATTGTATTCCTAATACTACATCGATTCCTCCTAGTGGTACCACAAGGAAATCTGACTCTAAGTTATATTCTTGCATTTGTAACTTAACCTTGTGACATTTCCCCACATTGTCAATCTTGTTTCCATCTGCCACCATAACGTTCATGTTAGGTACTGGATGAATAAATAGGTTAAATACTTTAGCAAGTTTGACATTAACGAAGTTATGGGTGCTACTAGAGTCAATGAGAACTATGACATTATTATTTTTTATATGTCCTTTAATCTTCTATGTCTGGGCCTCTAAACTGGGATTTGTTCCTTCCCTAAGTTGAGGCGGTGTATACCTTGGATTTCCTGTGTATCCTGATTGGAGGGGGTTCTTTTTGAGTCGTCTTGGTCAACATTTGTATGAACGGATTTGCTTTCAATAATCCTTGCTTTACGTCATGCTTCTTCCATGGTAGAGATGTTGTGTAACTCTAGTTCATCACGGATGTGTTGGTTTAGACCGTGTATGTAGGTCTATAGTCATTGGTCATCGAATAACTCTGGGACTCGAGTTGACAATGCTTCCCATTCACAGGTGTACTCATCGACACTGTTTTTTTGTTGTAACCTTGTGATTTTGGAAAAGAAGTCTTTTTCTTCAACGCCTTGGAATATTTTGATGAGGTCGTTCCTAAAGCTAACCCAGTTGTAAGAACATATTCTTGCAGTATTCTTCCACCATAAGTACCAGCTGTAAGCGTTTCCTTCTAGATGCATGGAGGCATATTTAATTTTCTTGCCGTCGTAATGGATGTTGTGGATGTCTAGGTATTCCTCGGCTTTGTTAATCCACGCTATGCATTGTCGTTCGTCCCCGTCGTATTTGGGTAAATCAACTTTCACCCGTATTTGGCGTCCTTGTGTATATGCTTTAGAGGATGACATGTTGAATAGAGGATCTAGCTGCTCCAGAATTCTGGGAGACTTTGGTTGCAGGTCATTCGAGATTTGTAATCTTTCCAAGATGGCGGTTAAAACTACCTGACTTTTCTTTTGGTCTTCCTATAGAGTGAGGAAACTATTCTCAACCCGTGACGTAAATTGTGTCCAATTTGATGTCAAATTGTCACTCATCTATTTGATTTTTGCGTGGAGTTCCTCGTAGTTCTTGTTAATTTTATCATTGTTTTGATCGAACCGAGCGTCCATTGATCTAGTGATTTCTGGAATTTTCGTAGTGCTAAACGGGGATTTATTTTTATTCAATGTATGATTCCAGCTCGCCACGATTAGCTTCTCTCTCTTCTTCTTCTTCTTCTTTTTAATAATAATTAAATTTTAATAATAATTTTATTATTATTATATACTTTTGTTTTGTTTTTTATTTTAAATAATAATAATATTAATAAACATTAACATTAATAAATATTATTAATATTAAGGTATATTAAATAATAAATATTATTAATATGAAGGTATATTAAATAATAAATATTATTAATAACCAAAGTCTATTAAATAATATTTATTTGAACAACAAACTGTGGATGATTGTGGAAGATGGAGACGACGATTGAGAGGTAGAACGGCGACGAGTTGGGAGCGTGGAAGAAGGGGAATGGATGAGAGGGAGTAGGGTGGGATAAGGAGCTGGCAGAGAGGGGCAGAAGGAGGGTGGCTGGTGGCGAATGGCATGCGATGGAAGGGTGGCTGGTGGAGAAGTGTGCAGAGGTGGTGGCGGTAGCAACTGGGGGTGGCGGTAGCAACTGGGGGTGGCGGTAGTAGCTGGGGGTGGTGTGGATGGAAGGGTGAGTGGAGGGAAGGGCATGCATAGAGGGAAGGGAAAGTGGAATAGTGATGAATGGGCGAGGAGGAGAGGGGTGGTGGGCGAATGGAGTAGGTAATGGGTGAGGAGAGGGGAATGGAGCAGCAGAGGGTGGAGATCGGTAGGAGTGGTGGAAGAGGATGGAGAGATGGAGTAGTGAGGTGATGGGGGCGGTGTGGTGTGGTAGTTGTGTGGAGTGCAAGGAAGGTAAAGAGGAGGTGGGTGCAGCGGAAGTGGGAAATGCAAGGAGGTAAGCCAGTGTTGAGAGCCAAGAGGCTCTGATACCAATGGAAGAGTAAGGAAGATGGAAAGACAAACTTAATGTAGGAAATGTATATTTTATAAATGTAGAAGATGAATTACATAATAGGTGACCCGGTAATTTATACCATAAATGGGGAAGAGAGGTGACTTTTCAAGTCACCTCTTAGTTAATTTACATTAATTAACCTAGCTTAATAATTAAATTTGGTTTTTTTTACACCATTCAAATACAGAGGATAAAAAACCCATCAATTATTTGAGTATAATAGATATATTGGTAGAGAATGGTTTACAACACATAAGCAGATTCCCTGATAAGAGATATCACCTCAACAATAGAGAAGAAGATCCAATGTAGCCCTACAAAAACAATTGTATGCATCTGTATTGAAATTTCCATATGCCTAGCATATTAATAACAAGCCAAAAACCCTAGCATGCAAAAGTTAGCGCATAGGAGGCTCAATAAACATACTGAGAGCACCATATAGTGCATTCAAAAGGATGAGCTAACTAGAACTCCCTCCATGAAAACATTATCACCCTTCCTTTCCTCAATTAAATTTAACTGAATGTTCATTGTCTTCAACTGAAAGTGAATTGACTTGAAATGAATGTTACCTAACTTGAACTGAATGATAAATTAATTGAATTGAATTTTAACTGACTTGAACTGAATTTTAACTGACTTGGACTGAATTTTAACTGACTTGAACTGAATGTTAACTTACTTGAACTGAATGTTATCTGACTTGAATTGAATGTTAACTTACTTGAACTGAATGATAACTAACTTGAACTCAATATTTAACTGACGACTGATCACTTATTTAACATGCTAACTTAAGTGTCATTAGTGCTTCACTCTTAGTGCCATCCATACTTAATTTCTACTATTAAATTTTGCATGGATATCTTTGGTTAAATGATGCATGCTGATTTATGAACATTAAGATATTCTTTACTTAACTAATTACATTCATTAATAGTTCAACTAATGCTTTGATTGAGGCATTCATATTTTACTGAAGCTTTATATCTTGAGTTCACTCAGACATTTTCATGGGAAATTTGAATTCTCTTTCTCTATTATTTATCTCATTATCATTAAATAATTAATGCATGGTCCATATGTATATTATTTATCCATATTATGATATCATCCTCATAATAATTATTCCATACATACTAATGATCATATATATTAACCCGAGGCATATAATCATATGCTAAAGTAATTCACTCTAAGGGTAGATAATCCCTAAAGGATACTTATAACACTAAATGACCACGACTAGCAATATATCACATAGTATAACCACCTCAACAAATGGGGATCCACAGTCTTGATACAACACAAGATCATCTCCACAATTGGAGATCCATTGTCATAGGGTACCTTCTATGATAATACTTGACTTGATAATACTCACAAGTCTAGTCTTGATATTAGTCACAACACTCTGCTTGATATTACTCACAAGCTTTAGAATGCAATATCACCACTTCAATCACATGAGGATACATAGGATTTGATATTAATCACAAGTTCGACTTGATATTACTCACAAGTCCAGAGAATGATTCCTGATGCTGTACGATCAACATTATTGATCTATATCGAACCAATGTTGTTGAAACAAACATTGTTGATATAAATTGGCATGCAAATATACCTTTACCAAAACCATTTGTTTCTAAAACATACTTTAGGAAAAGTAATAGGAAGGAAAACAATGAGGAAGTGCTAGTACAATCTCATGAGTATAACGAGGATGGTTTGGGAAATCCAACAACAATTGGGTAGTTATTTTTTTACCCTTGATGTAGTTGTTGCTGCTACAACTTTAAAAAGTCTAAATGGACATGAAGTTGAAGCTCAGTGGAAGGAAGGGATAGACAATTAAATGAAACCAAGTGCATCATACAATTTTGATGGTATATTTATGTTTGCATTTAGTCATTCCATCATACAATTTTGATGGTATATTTGTGTTTGGACTATATTATAAAAGGTTCGTTTCAAACAAAAAGCTGCAATGGAGGTTGTGTTATCTGTAGACAATTTGAAGGAAATGTGTCTAGTAAAGAATAATGATATTGCAGAATGCCTCAAGTAGATTGCAGGGTTACAAAAAATAGTTGTGGACAATCAAGCAACATCAAACATAATTATAAAAGGAAAATTTTCCATTATTGCAGGATTATGCAACAAAGTAGACCAAATTATTCAATATTCTGGAAAGGAAATTCAATAATTGAGTGATAGATTTCATAAGGGTTTGCAAAATGATAAAAAAAAATTAGAAGTCTTTAAAAATAGTTGGAAAATAGATAAACTATTTTGAATTTACCACCATTAAAAACAATAATTGGTCTGGTAGCTGAATTGGAGAAGAAATTGAAAGAAATGAAAAACTAATAAAATATTATCAATTGAAGTTGAAAGAAGAGCATGAAATGCATTGACAAAAAATTACAGAATCAGATTCAATAATTTCTAAATTGAAAAAAAATCATTGACAAGAAAGATGATAAGTTGAGAGGGAAGAGGTTGGAAAGGATGTCTTCAACACTAGATATTTAAAAAATTGAAGGAAGGAAAAAAAATTGATAGTGCACAAGGTGGTATGGGTAAAGGTAAAAGTATTAAAAGATGTAAGTGTAAGGGTGAAACCAAGGAAATTCCTACATGTGATATTTCCCTAATTGAGTGAGAGAAGTTCTTAGAAATTCTAGAGAAGAGATTGCATGAATGCATCTCAACAATGAATGTTGGAGGTGATGTTTTTGGTTCATCACTGAGATATGAGGCAACTATACTATTCTTTTCTTAGGAAAAAACAATAATTTCACATGTAACATAATGTGACCACAATAGAATGCATTTCAAACATGATAAAATATCAACAAATGCTTAGCACATCATATGTTTTTTCACCATTTTTCATACAATATTGCTTTACTTCCATCTTGAAATTTATTCTTTTTTACTTGTCTCTTGGTTCAACAACAGTAGTTTTTGCATGATTCTCAACTTCCATCATTTGGATGATAACAAAATTCCCTTGAATTTATTGTTTTTAATCACTTTGCTCTACCCCATTTATTAAGGAAAAAACACCTATTTTGTTGTAAATCATAGCTTCCATGATTTTCATATCAACACTATTTGTTCCATTCACTTGTGTTTTACCAATCCTCCCCATCTCATTTCTTGATGATGAAACATAAATTTTAGTGTAATTCTCAACTAGCATCATAGATATGTAAAAAAAACCAACAATTACAATTCTTGTGTTTGATTGGTCTGTAATGCCTCTTTTCTTGAGGATGAAACACCCAAATTTTTATTGGTATTTCCATAAATCATAATTGGGGTATAAAAAACAAATTCCCTTTTCGTTTGTTGTGCTTGATCACTCCAACCCATCTCATTTCCTAAGATCATCAACATTGAAAAATTTAGAGTTCAAGCAAAAGATGTACCTTTCACAAATCAACTAGATGGATACAGACATAATGATATGTAATAAATTGAATGAACACACCACTCACTAGTGAATGGAAATCCACGTTGTTCCTTTTTTGTTTCAACACCATTTTTTTCCTTGTGCTTTCCAAAGAGATGTGATTCATAATAATATTCTTCACCATATTTGTTGATTGGACTTGATCTTAGGAGATAGTTATTGAACCATGGGGACATATTAATACTTAAACACATATTATGACTCATCACACTTCAAAATGAAAATTGAATGAGATACCGTTTGAAATTAGGACATACTTATTGTTGGTGGTGCAATCAATTATTTCTTATGTTATTTTACCCATGAGTCAAAGAGTTGTTTCACTTGTTGACAAGTGACATCATGGGAACAAGATTCCAATTGTGCTATAATTTTCTCATTCAATTGATTTATTGTCTAAACTTGATTTCTATAACAAAAAGTTGACTTCTAATATTTGAAGGAAATAATCTTCTTTGTCTAAAATTTTGGAGAGTACCTTCTGATCTCATAACAAGATTGAATTTTTTTTCTCCCATATAATTTACAATTCACATGTGCTTATAGTCTCCTTAGCCATTCCTATCCCTCCTCCATGGTTTCTATTTAAAATTTTCATTTCTCAATGCTTACACTCCATTACTTCATTCCTTATATGTCCCAAAGTATAAGTATGTATATTCTAAGTCATATCAAGAACATGGGACCCTTGGACATGGATATAAGGAACCATATCATCTCCTAAACAACAAGAAAACAACCAAATCCACTAACTAGAAAGGATACCAATCCTGTAATGTCAATTCCTGAAAATGTTTATCATGAATGGAATGATATAACCATTATGAAATAGATAATATGATGAAACTATTAGAAATTGACATACCTTTTCTCATAGGATATGCATCATCCCATATACACCCTTGCAATCTCAACATGTGTAATTATTTATAACACTTCCACATCCTCACCAACTTTTTTATACTTCTCTTCATCTGGTATGCCTTCAATAATCTAGAAACAAGACATTTCAATGCATATGATTAAATACTAAGTTTATGTTCAATTTGAATAACTCCAAGATACATTCATCATTAGTCAAAACATAATAACATCATTATTTATTATTAGTCAAGACTCAGATAAAAATTATTTGATATGCTAACATAATTATTAAACCTTTAAAATTACCTCTTGTTGAACGAGGATCTTTTCTGATGCTTATCCATTTGGTTTTCCATAGTTAAGATCATTGTATTCTTGGATTTTATGATAGTATGGTTTTCTAGGATTATTTGCAACCCTAATTTTCTCCATCTCATCCCATATTTGAACAATTTATTTCTAAGAATTAACCATGCAAGTGTATAATTTTCATCATTTTTTCTATCCATGGGATAGTTCTTCATAACATTCATTTGTCTACCAGAAAAGATTGGTTGAATGTATATAATACGATCATCTAAATTTTCTTACCATCCTTTGTTTGGTTCTAAAGAAGAATTTAACTCCTAATTTTTTAGAACATAGTAATATCAAGAAAGAAATGACAGTAAATAAACATAAATTTAAAACTGACAATAAATGTGCACAACTTATCGGGAGCATGTTTGGAGACATTGCATAAACTTTGAAAACACTACAGATAGTATCTCCTTCTTCAATTTTGATTTCACTATGTAACCAGGTGTATAGAATTTTTATGGCATGTGCACCAAGGAAAAAATATTTCCCATGGAATAAATATTGTTATTTCATACTAAACTGCATATGGCCACTACATCATGACACTCAAACAAATTCATTTTCACTACCCTTCCATCTACCATCTAGATCTCATCTTGTGAAAGCTTGTTTAATCATTTCAATAAGTTCTCCTCACTTTTAGGATCAACACTGTGTGTTAAAACTTGTTTATATTCTTCTTTTCCATTCCATTTTCCAAGTCTTACACAAGACATCAACCCATTGCCTTGTAATAACTCAAATCATATTTCTATACATGCCAAACCCGATCATAATGTATGTGATAATCAATACCAAGTTTGAAAGAAAATTCATTGACTATACTTCCATACCTCTTTTCATATTATTCAACTATAAAGGAAGCATATGGCTCTACTTGCTTGACTCTAGATCTATAAACCATTAATTCTCTCCCAAACCATATCAATATCCTTAGCTTCAATGCTCCACTTTTTCATTTTCTTAGAAATTGATGATGGATTAACCCCTTTAGGTACACCATGAGAGTCAATCCACTTCGTACATTGCAAAGCCATATGAGTCATGCTTGATCCAATAAATATTGAATCCATGTTCCTAGGCATAAAAATGTTATGGATCTCTTTCAAAATAATAGATCAAATTTTATCAATAATTCCATCTAAGTGTTCTAGAACATCCTTGATTTTAGACTCTTCACTCTATTTTTTTCTCATATATTACCCAATATCTGCAATAATGTCATTTTCATCTACATCTTGAAGTGATTTTGCAGAAAACATATTCTAATTTCCTTAATTTTTTTCTTCCTCTCATTTAGTATGTGGTTATACAGTCCTGACCTCTTCTTAAGACACAATAAGGATGCACTTAATTGATTTCTCAGTGACCTTCTGGTAGCATGTGTAGTTTTATTTGTCGAACACCATTCAAGAATTTTTTATGAAGCTTCTACAATTGTAGAATTTCGATATCTGTAGTTACATTTCTATCCATTTGTTCATGAAATACAATTATTTCAGTTGTTTCATGTCTTCCAGGTGCATCCAATTTCTCAAGATATTCATGTTACAATTTCTTCCCATTGGGTTCTACACTTCCTTTCCTTCAACATTTATTGTAGTCAAACGCTCCCTAGGTTTTTTAGCAACATAACCTTCAACACTTTAATTAGAGTGATTTTGTAATACCAAAAACATTAATCGCTAATGCATGAGGGAAAAATGGGGCATAATTTTGCAAAATATATTTCATTTGGTGGTATAGATTTTTATTTTTTACATTTCCCTTCCATTTTGTTGTAATTAAAGACAAAGGTTTCCCTTTTTTATTGAGAAACACATCCTCCTATAATTTTATAAGAGTCATTTGTAATGGAAGCAGGAACATAATCTAAACTTTAAGAGAAAATTGGGGCTTCATTATGCAAAATAGAGCTCATTCTATGGTACATATGTTTATTTTGTACATTGAAATTCCCTTGAATTGTAATTCGAGACAAAGGTTTTCCTTGTTGTTGAGAAACACATACTTCTTTACTTTGATAAGAGTGATTTGTAATGGCAACATGAATAAAAAAAAATCTTTGAGGGAAAACTGGGTCATCATTTTGCAAAATAGAGTTCATTCTGTGGTATAGATTTTTATTTTGTACAATTTCATTCCCTTGTATTCTATATGGACACAAATGCTGACCTTGTTGTTGAGAAAGACATCCTTCTATACTTTGATAAGATTGATTTGTAATGGAAGCAGGAATAAAATTTGATATTTGAGGAAAATTTGGGACTTCATTATGTGAAATAGAATTAATTATGTGGAAAATACTTCTATCTTATATATTGATAATCCATTCAATTGTAATTGGAGACAAAGGATGCCTTTGTTATTGAGAAACACATCCTTCTATACTTTAATACGAGTGATTTCTATTGGAAGCAGGAATACAATCTATTTTTTGAGAGAAATTTGGGGCCACATTATGTGAAACAAAATTAAGTCTATGGTAACGAATTCTATCTTATACATTTCCATCCTATAAAATATAATTGGAGATAAAGTTTTACTTTGTTGTTGAGAAACACATCCTTTTATAATTCAATCAGATTCGTTTGTAATGGAAGACACATTAATTGCCAATCTTTGAGAGAAATATGGAACCAATTTTTGTGAAATAGGGTTAATTCTAATGTGATTTCCATTTTGCACATTAACATTCCCTTCAACTGCAATTGGATACAAAGGTTGCCTCTAGATCTATAAACCATTAGTTCTCTCCCAAACCATATCAATATCCTTAGCTTCAATGCTCCACTTTTTCATTTTCTTAGAAATTGATGATGGATTAACCCCTTTAGGTACACCATGAGACTCAATCCACTTAGTACATTGCAAATCCATATGAGTCATGCTTGATCCAATAAATATTGAATCCATGTTCCTAGGCATAAAAATGTTATGGATCTCTTTCAAAATAATAGATCAAATTTTATCAATAATTCCATCTAAGTGTTCTAGAGCATCCTTGATTTTAGACTCTTCACTCTATTTTTTTCTCAAGAATTACCCAATATCTGCAATAATGTCATTTTCATCTACATCTTGAAGTGATTTTGCAGAAAACATATTCTAATTTCCTTAATTTTTTTCTTCCTCTAATTTAGTATGTGGTTATACAGTCCTGACCTCTTCTTAAGACACAATAAGGATGCACTTAATTGATTTCTCAGTGACCTTCTGGTAGCATGTGTAGTTTTATTTGTCGAACACCATTCAAGAATTTTTTATGAAGCTTCTACAATTGTAGAATTTCGATTTCTGTAGTTACATTTCTATCCATTTGTTCATGAAATACAATTATTTCAGTTGTTTCATGTCTTCCAGGTGCATCCAATTTCTCAAGATATTCATGTTACAATTTATTCCCATTGGGTTCTACACTTCCTTTCCTTCAACATTTATTGTAGTCAAACGCTCCCTAGGTTTTTTAGCAACATAACCTTCAACACTTTGATTAGAGTGATTTTGTAATACCAAAACATTAATCGCTAATGCATGAGGGAAAAATGGGGCATAATTTTGCAAAATATATTTCATTTGGTGGTATAGATTTTTATTTTTTACATTTCCCTTCCATTTTGTTGTAATTAAAGACAAAGGTTTCCCTTTTTTATTGAGAAACACATCCTCCTATAATTTTATAAGAGTCATTTGTAATGGAAGCAGGAACATAATCTAAACTTTGAGAGAAAACTGGGGCTTCATTATGCAAAATAGAGCTCATTCTATGGTACATATGTTTATTTTGTACATTGAAATTCCCTTGAATTGTAATTCGAGACAAAGGTTTTCCTTGTTGTTGAGAAACACATACTTCTTTACTTTGATAAGAGTGATTTGTAATGGCAACATGAATAAAAAAAAATCTTTGAGGGAAAACTGGGTCATCATTTTGCAAAATAGAGTTCATTCTGTGGTATAGATTTTTATTTTGTACATTTTCATTCCCTTGAATTCTATATGGACACAAATGCTGACCTTGTTGTTGAGAAAGACATCCTTCTATACTTTGATAAGATTGATTTGTAATGGCAGCAGGAATAAAATTTGATATTTGAGGAAAATTTGGGACTTCATTATGTGAAATAGAATTAATTATGTGGAAAATACTTCTATCTTATATATTGATAATCCATTCAATTGTAATTGGAGACAAAGGATGCCTTTGTTATTGAGAAACACATCCTTCTATACTTTAATACGAGTGATTTCTATTGGAAGCAGGAATACAATCTATTTTTTGAGAGAAATTTGGGGCCACATTATGTGAAACAAAATTAAGTCTATGGTAACGAATTCTATCTTATACATTTCCATCCTATAAAATATAATTGGAGATAAAGTTTTACTTTGTTGTTGAGCAACACATCCTTTTATAATTCAATCAGATTCGTTTGTAATGGAAGACACATTAATTGCCAATCTTTGAGAGAAATATGGAACCGATTTTTGTGAAATAGGGTTAATTCTAATGTGATTTCCATTTTTCACATTAACATTCCCTTCAACTGCAATTGGATACAAAGGTTGCCTCTGTTGTCCAATGACATTATTGTTTTTCACATGTTGCTTACATAGAGGACACTGAATTTGACCAATGGATGTATGAGGTTTCGTTACACGAAATGGAGTTCTGATCTATAAATCCTCCACATTTTCAATGAGAAACATGATTAGTAGTGTTTTTACCTCTAGCATGAGTGAATTGAAGGACAATGTCACATGGTTCCAAATTTGGAATATCATAAAATACTACATCTCTACATGAACCTCTTTTCAAGTAATATTTTGTTGAGATGGATCATTTGAATGATCCATTGATAGGTTAGTCAACAAAATCAATTAAAAAGAAGCAATATTGGCATTAGAAGCTATATTTAATTTCTTTAATTAAAAAAATATGAAAATGATAATAAATGTGTCTATAAAAAACATAGTAAATGTGTAATATCCCAAGTTTGAACCCTATTGCATTAAAATTGTATATGATGTATATACCATTATTAAATCATGGTGAGGAGCTCAAGGCCAAGGCCCCACCATCTATTTATCATTTTGTGTGTCAAGAATTAAAATCGATACCTATGGTTCTCGTTCTATCCAGAGACAATATAAATGGAGACATCATGTAAATATGCAATTTAATGAAATACACACAACTAGCTATGCAATGCAACAAAGAGATGGGGGCACGATTGCACAAGGAATAGGGAGGGAAATTATTCAAACCCTTGACCCAATAGTGGTAAGCCAAATTTCAATGGAAGAACCCATTAACTCTCAACTACCCATTTTCTCTTATTCACCCAATCATTAATTCTTCCAGAAATTGGTTGAGGTAGTTAATTCATTGGGAATGGAGAGGTATGGCAGTCAATTTCGTATTGGGGCAAGCCATAATTTTTGGAAAAACATATTTTTTCTTGTGGGGCAAGAAAACAACTAGAAATTGGTGCACAAACCATTCCTTACCCGTATGTTTCTCTTCCTCACATAGCTGGAGCTAGCTGGGCGTTTTCCCTCACATTTTTCTGCTTGTTCCTTCGGTTTTCCATGGTTGGAAACCCGTTTTTGTATTGCTCAATGGATGGGAAGAGAGTTTCGTTATTTGAGGGTTTATGGAGGTCGTTTCTGTCCCTAAAAGGCCCATAAATGTTTTCTAAAATCGAATTTTCTCTCCCAGGGTTTATTTCCCCATTTACCATTTCATTTTTGGTTCCCAGGACATTTTTCTGCATACCCAACACTTGTGATTGCTATTATGTGCACCCTTGTTTTGGCCTGAAATTTTTTGGAGTGGAAGAGGCCTAGAATTGGCTTGATAAACCTAGTGAAGAGAGGAACCTCACAGAAAAATCAAAAGGGGTTGGCTAATCTTCTATGCACACCTGATAGAACACTAGAAGTGAAAGTATGGCATAAGGGACCGTGGAGTAGTGAAGGGAATACTTCCTTGTGTTGGGTGTGTAGGTATTGTGGAGGCCAATATAGATAGATATTTTGTAGGTGTCCATAGCTCTGTGGTTGAGCTCACTATCTTAGCAATTCTTCCTTTCTGTTGCCTTAGCATCCTGATAAACCCAACTGTAGATTGGCTTGGATGAACCTTGGTGTATATTTGGCTATGTGTGATCCTACTGTTCCCTTTTTCCTTATGGAAATCATGCCCAGATTGGTGGTGGAATTTGTGCTGAGATATTAACGAGGACAACTGGCCTATGGTTGGGTGGAATGTTGCAGCGACATAGCTAGTTGCTCGGGGCAGCTCAAATTCAAGAAAAGTGCTCTCTTGTATTTAATTCTACAATGCATTTGCTTTAAGAATTATTATGAACATATTGAATGTATTGAATGAGATTTTCTTCCACTGTATATTGTTGCATTATGCATCTACATATGTTTTTATTTTCAATGAATTTCTGTTTATGTTCATGGGGCTAGATCCTTGGTAATGATAGAGCATCGCAGTCGAGTCGCGTCCTCTCCGACAACGAGAGGGGATGTGACGTCAAAAAATGCATGCCTAAAGGGTTCTGATGTTAATCTATCAAATCAACTACCATTGATCGTCCTGATACAAGAAATCCAATGGAAAAGTATCCATGCTTAAGGAAATATAGAGGGGAAAATTTCAGGCACAAATTGAAAATATTATAATTTATAAAGGCGAGGAATGAAAAAAGTATGCTCTCCAATTTGAATCACTTAACTTAACCAATAAATTAAGGTTGGGCATGCAACTTTGTGTAACAAGTTCATTTTATCTAGCTTTAGTAAAATACATAGATTGAGTTCATTACAAGGCCAAATTGAAATACTAAAATTATGAAAGGTGGGGATTGAAAAAAATGACACTATCATATTTGATTCTTTCAAATTGAATAAGAACTGAAGCCTAGGAATGAATTTTAGTGAATCCAAGAAATTTTGGCCATCTTCACTAAAAAGCACACTTACCAATACAAAGCCAAATTCAATGATTCAAATTATAGTGTGTACTTATAAAAAATCTAACCACAGTTCCATATTTTTAATTCTTACACAAAATATTATGTTGTGCAAGAAAACTCCAAATTTTTGTCTTTTCCACATTGTAGAAATCAAGGTCGATTGCCTTGATGAAATGCACACATTGACATACAATTAATGATATATAGAATAAATAATATTATAACATGGATATGCAAAAATTTTCTATAACATATTATACTCATTTATGTAAAATGAATAATCTATAGTGAAATCCAAATCTAACAAAATAACAGTTGATAGTATTTACTATTTTTTCATACCAACAAAAAATGCACACCAAGGCCAAACCAAGTACACGTTAGGATTGATATTTGGACCAAGGCATACTTAAACATTTCTAGGCATATTTATCCATGAATAAACTCTACCAAATTGGATACACCAATTCTTGCCACTTATAAGCTCTTTGACAAAATGCATGCTAAAGGAAATCTAGAAGGGAAACTTTCAAGGCACAAATTTGAAATATTAAAATTAAAAAAATACATGGAATGAAAAAAAATGACACTTATATGATTCACTCAAATTGACAAAAAAAAATCTTGGATGAGCATTTTAGTGTAGCAAGGAAGTTTTGGATAGCTTCACTAAATGTATGCCCAACCTTCATTACCAAGCCAAATTGAATGATTCAAATTGTAGAGTGTTTATTTAATTATTAAAATATAACTACAATTCCATATTTTTAATTTCATACACAAAACTTATAAAATGAAAACAAAATCAGGTACCATTTAGAATTAGGCCATGGTCATGGTTAGGGTTAGAGTTAAGGTCAAATGGTTGTGGTCGTGGTCGTGGTCATGGTCATGACAACTTTCACATTATGCAAGCCAAAGAAAAATTTGGAATGTTGTAGGAAATGTAAAGTAGAAATATTTAAGGATCAAATTAAACACATGAAAATGTATAAATGTGTATAATAAGTAAATACACACTCTACAATTTGAATCACTCAAATTGGATAAGAAATAATGCATGTGTGTACATTTTAGTGAAGCAAGGAAATCTTGGTTAGCTTCACATAAATGCATGCCTAGCCTTCATTACAATGCCAAATTGAATTATTTAACTTGGAAAGTGTTTGATTACTCTTTAAAATCATTACTACAATTATTTTTTTAATTTTGCATATAAATATTTATGCTGTGCAAGAACACTGCAAATTGAATTGAATTCATCGGGTAAAAGTGATGGTTAAGTGCCCCAGATATCAAATAAATGTCTGCTTCTTCATGAGTTAGAGTGATGTGCTTGTTTCCAAGGACAAATAAAGTATAATTTAGTTGAATGCTGACCTTATTTAATGAGGAAGTAGGCCCTAGGATTGATATGGTGGTATTTTTTTCTCTAATTTAACTTCTGGTACATCGCAAGAATATTTTTCATGACCTTTTTTCCTATTTCTTTAAGAAATTCAAGAGAAAATTGACCAAAATGATCCTCCAACAAATAATTCCTTTTATTTTCTCTTTAGAATCATAATTCTTAACTTTGTCTATTTTGATGGAGTAGAATGAATTATGTAATATACCATTATAGAAATTTAAATGGCCTCTCTTGAAACCCTATATTTTCCACACTTAACCTTTCTTTCATTTCTCTTTTTTCAAGGATATTTTTGTTGTTCTTTGCACTACTTTTCTATAGAATAGGATACTGGACACATTATGACAAGCTTTTTCCCTGCAGAAAAAATAATAATTATATTAAAAAAAGAATATGCATAGAATTTTCTGATGATTTATTAGAGAATGTAACATACATATTTGTCCACAAGCTTACAAACAAGTTTGATATAAACTATGACCAAGAGAGAGGACTCCTTATGCTTAAGCCATGCCATCAAACAAAAACAAATACATCCCTTACAAAACTTACACTTACAATACAATTACATACAACACTCCTATCCATAAAAAACTAGAATGAAAACTAGAAATGAAGTTTCTATTACAAGCTTACAAACATATTTAATTGTTTACAATCCTTTTAAAAAAACCATCCTTACAAAAGAGGATATAATAAACTATCACTATGAACAAAATAGGAGATCCTTAGTCATTCTCTTCCTCATCATTATACACTTCCTCTTCCTATTCCTCTTCTTCTTTAAATGGATCACATCCATGTTTGTCATCAAGATTGATTGCTTGATTTATTTTAGCTTAATCTTGAGACAAATATTCAGAAGAAGAAGAATTGGTAGAAACATGTGTGTATTCTTCAAGGTTGGTTTAAATCAATCTTGTTCTTATTTTTCTTCCACCTTCTCCCCTTCCTATTTGGAGGAGTCTTCTTTTGGTGGTGATATAGTTAGTTAACTAGTAATAAGTAATAAAACAAATTAGTTAAAAAAACATTAAATTATAAATTAGACCAGAATTTGATGGAGAAGCTACAATCACTATAATTCATTTTCATGTCAATGTTTCTAGCCTTTTCTTAGTCCCATCACCACCCTCTTACACATCATTGTTTTCCTAAGGATGATACTAACAGAGGGTTTGAATTTAACTAACAAATGAATTATAAATCACTCAATTCTCCATAAATTTCCAATACCTATCACTATGGATCTAAGTATGCTAGTACAATAGAAATTAGACAACTTACAATGAAAAAAACCCTGTGAGAAAATAATGAACAAAATTGAAAAAATTAAACATTCCAGACTGTTGTAGTGACCAAATGGAAATCAAATTAAACCGGGTGAGGAAAATGAGTGTTGGCACTCCCAAAATGGAAACAATATGGAATCCAGAAGAAAGGATATATATTCTTCTATGATTCACTATAAGTAGAGTTTTTGTAAGGATGGAATCAATGATCTTTCACATGAAACATATTGGGCTAATTGACCAATCGATCAAACCATTATTTTTCTTGCTAAATGTCAGAATATCCTACCAATATGATATACTCAAAATCATCACAATAATGAATGATTTAAATAATATTAAAAAAGGGGAAAAGATTCTTCTCATTATGTTGATTAGCACTCATTTTAAATAATAGTAAAAATATTATTGAAACTTAGATGATCATATTGTTGGATAGATTATTAGAAAGGAAAGTGCAATATTTTTCCATAAATGGAACGAGAGTAGTAACCTTTAGAATTTTTTGTAAACACTCAAGAGTAAATCTATTTCCTATTGATATTGCAATGTGATCTTATAAAGTATACTGCATAATTGATATCATGGTGTACTTTCAACAAATCATTATTAGAAGAATTATTTTGTGTGGATCAACACACTTGAGTTAGTTGGTATAAGTTTTCATGACTTACAAAGGTAAGAAAGAATAGAGAAGATTTGGCTGGTGACATACCATGATCCTACCAAAGTTCACAAGTATAAGAAAACAAATATTTTCAAAAAACACTCTCCCTTTAATTCAATCCATGCAATTGTTGGAAGTTACCCACTACAAAACTATCCATGGTTTTTTTTTAAGTTACCCTCCATATTAGTAATCAATAATGGATGCTCAATCAATTCCATTCATTGAATCCATTCCTCCACGTAGAACTATTGTGTCTCTTATCATAATTGCTCCACCCTCATCTTAACTACATAGAAATTAAAAATAATTTTACATGCATATTTTACTCTTGGAAAAATGTTTCATGTGATGTTTATTTATTGCAATTTATAATATTAAGGTCCTTAACCTATGTTAAAATCACCATCGATTAGAAATTTTGGCTACCTTACTCATGTTAAACTTGCTTGATTTTAAAAAGTGGTTGGTTGACTCATATTTTTACCCGGAACTTGTCTCAATTTTAATTTTATTTTTGGCTAAATTATTTGCCATTAGTTGACTCACCCACCTAATTTGCAATAAAAAGTAATATTTCCAAAACTACATCACCAATTATATCCAATCAAATAAAGCATCTTTTTAACATCTTTGATATTCCATAATTCTAGCCAATCATATAAAGCATCTTTTTAACATCTTGATATTTCATAATTCTAGCCAATCAAAAAAAGAATTTTTTAGCAATATTAATCAAATAGGATACACACTAGAGTTGGATAAAAAGTTATTCCCCTTGCCCCACACAAAAAAATGGCTAGTCCTCATGCCAGTGAGGCATATGTACTTCTACAAGCATGAAAAAACATTCATTAGCTACCAAAAATAAACAAAGTACTTGAACTTGCTCGAGAATGATATGGTTGTGAAGTTGTTATGGAGCAGAAAGAACAATTTCGCAGTTGAGAATGAAGTAACAATAATGATGAAGTTCATGAAAAAAATGAAACTCTAGAGTGACTTAGAGAAACAGATATATTGCCACTATGATAACCTTAAATCAAAACATAAGTCATGATTCTGTATAATATCAAATGATGCTATGACAAATAAAAAATGCAAGATGGAACATCTAGAAGTGCTTGATTTGAAACAAGGATATGCTGCAAAAATAACTACCAGGAAATTTTTTGTTTTAATTAGTTCTTTGCTCTTTTGTTTGCAAGCACCATTCGCTAGGAACTTGTTTTTTAGATGATTCCTTTATAATTGTTCCCCATAAGGGGTTTTGATAGTTATATTTATTTTTCTTCGTAGTGATACCGACCAGAGACTAGTTCTATAGTATCATTACGTTTTGTGGCACCTGAAAAAGGTTTTCACTACACAAATTATTCCATTTTTTTCATATATGTATTATATATATTGGAGGCGAGTGTCTAAAAAACCCATTATGTCATAGGAATAGGTGGTTGAGCCCCTATACCAACAACCTTAAATCTGGTTGACTGCCAATTTATCAGATGAATGCTTCCTTGGATACTGGTTTTTGATACAATCATAGTCGATGCCCATTAGAAATTAAAAAAGTATAGGATTCATTAATAATATTTTTCTTAATGAAGCCATTATCATAAATTGTGTCAACTTCATAAGCTCCCAACCAATATGTACAAAATATTCCTCTAAAGTCCTTGAATAAAATATCATACAACAAGGCTAGATATTCTGCTTGAAATTTCTTCTTTTTGATAAACATGTCATGCCATTATGTTTGTTGTTTCTAAACAATGGAATTATTATGTAAATCATTTAGGAAAAGCTCAGCAAGATTGTTAAGCTAATCTAGGCAATGTTGTTATGCTACTGAAAGATCTAAGCCTACTTGTATTGTAGTTCCCAACATTTTGACTCCAAGTTCAATACAAAAACCAACACTCTTACCATAAACAAGCTCATAGGGGGTGAAACCTATGGTATTATACTAGGTTTTCCAATAATCCTAGAGGGATTTGAGAAGTTTGACATCCAAATCATGGTAATGAACTTGGATAGTATTTTTTAGAATGGATTCTAACACCTTGTTGGTAACCTCCACCTATCCATTGGTTTGTGGGTTATATGGTACAATTGTCCTATGCCAGATTTGATATACCTTGGTAATAGTCTAGATAAGTTTGGAATTGAACTAATCTCCTACATCAATGAAAATATTGCAAAATACTCCAAATTTAACAAAGATCTCTTCATAGATGAAATTTGCAACAACTTGTTTAGTTTCTCTTGGAAGTGCCTTAGTATTGACCCATTTTTTGACATAATATGTGTAGACCAAAATATGGAATTTCTGGTGAGATTGAGGATTAATGGGACCGGTAAAGTATAAACCCCATTTATCAAAAGGATCAATGAAAAGTTGATTATATATGAACATTTCATTAGATTTAATCAGTTTCCCCATCCTCTGATAACTGTCATAACCCCTTGCATGATTTTTGGCATCATCAAAAATCCTAGTCCAATAATATCCCAAACGTAGCACTTTGTGAGAATTCCTCTTATTTGTAAAGTAACAACCACAAGGTTCATCATGACAAGATTTAAGGGTGTAAAAATTTCATCCTCTCTCACACAACATTGGATTATGAGATTCATGCTTATGTAAAAGAGGGTTCCCCAAATCGAAGAATACTTGTCACTTTGTCGGATAAAGTGTTTTTTCTCTTTTGTTGAGAGTTGTGGTGAAAGTTATCATTATAAAAGATAATTAGAAATATATGCAAACCACAAAGTGTGAGTACATAATGAAAATATATTTTAATTGGGAAAGGTATCTTCAATGAGTGTGGTCTCACCATCACTGATGAGTCTAGAAAGGAAATCCACAACAACATTATCCCTTCTAGGCCTATCAATATTATTAAATAAAATTCCTATAATAATAATAACCATATAAGTCTCTTTGGATACCTTCGATAAATTGGAATGATGCATAAAGATTAGCAAGGCCCCTATGCAAGGATGACACGTACAAATCAAGAAATGGTCCATTTTTTTTTATAATTTCTCATGGGTGTTCCTTAGGTTCCTTAATATTCTCATTAACATATGGATTAACAAAAGTGAGTAATTCCTCTTTTATGGAAAAAGTGTCTTGACCCTCTTTTTGAAGAGTGGGTTCAACATAGTTAATGAGTGCACTAAGGAAAGGTATGGAGTAAGTTGAGTATATGCAGTGGTTATTTGTAGGGCTTTGAGAGGTGGTCATGGTTTTCAGTATGATATCAATGGAGTAGGTGGGGGGGGATCCCTCCTCCATTCTCACAATATGGGGAGTCCTTTCATAAGATCATGGAGGTTAAAAGGAAAAGGCAAGAAGTGGTTGTTCAGTTGAAGTTCATGAAGGAGATGACCACCATCATGGAGGTCTCTTTGCAAGTGGAAGGTCCTCGCAAGATCGCTCTATCCTTATCTGAGAAAGGTTTGGTAGGGAAGTTCACAAGGAATTGGATGACCCCTAGTGCCATGGATTCCTAGGTTCAAAAGAAATAGAATCCTCTCATCAAGGGGAAAATGGGAAACTTTTTTTGTGGGAAAAGTGTATTTTGTGCTTCATTTTTCATCTGAGGAAGACCGATATTTGATAATCAGAAATGGCCCATACTTCATGGGATCGATAGGGCTTAACCTAGATTGGTCTCTATATTTTGAACCAAACCAAGACATTCCTTCAGTAGTGCATGTTTGGGTGTGATTGCCACATCTCATTATTCACTGTTGGAACAATGAATCAATGAAAGTTGTAGGAAATACCCTTGGAAAATACATCGATCGTGCTGGGATGAAGAACCAATATTATTGCACAAGGATATGTTTTTAAGTTGATCTATAGGTTGGGATATTTAAGGAAATAAAAATAAAGGTTAGTACTTGGGATCATGTTCAACAACTAGATTAGAAGAAGCTCCTCTTCAAGTGCCAGATCTTCCAAGAATATGCCCAATTAGGGAAGGACTAAAAAAAAAGCAATTAGAGAAGGATGAATTGGAACATAATATTGGTTGGACAAAGGTTCAAATAGGGAATGACATAAATCAAGGATAATGAAACCATCTGAAAGTTGGGGAAAAATCTAATCCAGGGACATTAGGAAATACTAAAATTTGAGAGAGTCCAAAGTGGGGTCAATCCTATGACCACTATGTTTCTCTATCGTAAGAAGATGCAAAGACCTAGATTTCAGATCCCCTATTTGAAGTGATGCCAATGGTTGAAGAACATCTATCAACCACAAGGAGTGATGAAATGAGTATATAGAAACCAATTCAACCATTTGAGAAGGATTTGGAATACCCACAACCAAAAGAGGAAGACACTAATTTGGATGCATCATATCTAGAGTTGAGTAGTAGAAAATGAAGGAAGACATAAAGGGAGATAATGGAAGAATAAGTAGAGAGGAAAAAGGCCCTAGGGGATCAACCAACATTGGAAAAAGTTATAAACAAATCAGGATAAGGAATTAGGAACATAGGAAAATAAAAACCCTCATATAAAAATGGGGGTTCTCCATTTACAATAAGTAAATAATGAAGGTCATATCCTAGAAGAGTAGAGGCATGGGAACTAGAAAGAAGAAATAAGGAGTTATAGATCTCATTCAAGTAGAAAATAAATATATTCTAGTGATCTAGAAGAATGAAAATGAGGGAAGGGATTTCCTCTGTAAGAAACAAAAAATTGGAAGAAAAGTGTAGGTCTAGCGGTTAGTTCCCAAGAAGCATCAGGAGGACTAGTACCTTATGGGAAAAAAAAATTAGGTTGAACTATACAAAGAAAACCCATCATTGTGTCTTAAAACATTTCCAGCATGCCCAGACTAATCAATAAGTATCAGTTCTTAACGGTTATATTCTTGCAAGTTATTATTAAAACAAATATTATTGAATTTTTCTAATAAATTAGAGCATGTCCAAACCCCAAACTTGATACTAAATGGAGATTTCAACATTACTCTAGCTAGGAATTAGAAAATGTGGGGTTAAATAGTTAGAGACCCATTTATGGAAATGACAAATGATATAATTGAGAAATGGGATCTGATTTATTTAAATCCAAGAAACATATCTTATACTTGGATAAATAGAAGGATAGGGCTAGGGCATGTGGCGACCAGGATGGATAGGCTTGATTCATAGATCCTTTATCATTTATGGATTCATTTTGTCCTTAAAAGTATTGGTCTCATGTGTCTTAGATCATTGACCTATTTCTCTTTTGATAGAGGGAGATCCATATATGGGGACTATTCCATTAAGGTTCCACCCTTCATGGGGGGAGAAGGATGAATTTGAAGATATTGTAAGGAAAACTTGGGATTGAGAGGTCAGGGCGTCCCCTTTATATGTGTGAGAATAGAAGTTGATGGTAGTAAAAATGGTCTCAAAGCTTGGTAAAATACCTTTAATTTCCAAACCAGTCAAGAGATGAAAATTCCATAAGAAGAGATGAAAAAACTCTTTAAAGCATTGAAAAGTAGAGAAGTGTCTAAGTTATACCTAAGAGAGGAGAAGATGCTGCAAGAGGAGCTACATAAAAAGAACTGCGTGGAAGAGAAATATTGGATACTAAAATATAGAAGTATTTGGTTGAAGGTGGGAGATAGAAACACTGCCTACTTCCATAAGCACACCCAAATGAGATTACACCAAAAGTAGTGATGGAATTAAAAGACATCGAAGGAAATCAGATTCAGGATTTCCTAGAAAACAAGGAAGAGATGTACAATTATTTTAGAGAGCTATATCAAGAGGAGGTATAAAAAATAGAAGCAGATAAACAAAAATCCCTTCTCCACATACCCCATGTGATCTCAACATAAGCTAATTCTAGGTTAACAAAGGAAATTTTGGAAGAGGAAATCAAGAATCATCTGGGGAATGGAGCTAGACAAATCCCCCAATCTAGATGGTTTCTCATTACACTTCCATAGGATATGTTGGAAAGTTATAAAGAAGGTTTTCATAAGAATATGGGTCTATGCTCAAAAGAAGCTAATGATGGGAGGGGCGACCAATTCTTCCTTCTTATCCTTCATCCCGAAGGAATCCAATATGTCCTCCTTTGTTAGGCTCCATCCTCTATCTCTTTGCAATGTATCGTACAATATTTTCACTATGTTTTTGTCACGTATTAAAGAGGTCCTCCCCTTTATCATTTCATAAAATTAGGGAGGATTCATCCACATGAGGAATATTCTTGATAACATAGTTCTAGTTTAATAAGGCATCTATTATAGCAAACGAAGAAGAGAAAAATGAATTATCATATAATTGGATATGGCCAATTCTATCGACGAAGTTAATAATAAATTTCTCTATAAATTCTTGGAAAAATTTGGCTTTGAAGCAAAATTTATAACATGGATACAAATCTTGTATTGAGATTCCATAGATAACAACCCTTATGAATGGGACAACCACTAAATTGTTTCAAGCCTCTAGGGGTTTATGATAGGGATTCACACTTTCCTTGCCCCTCTATATTCTTCTGGAAAACTTGTTAAATATAAGTTTGGAGGATGTGAAGTTGGAGGGAAGAATTCTTGGGTTAAGGATATCTAATAAAGTGAAATATATAAATCACTCCCACTTTGTAGATAATAATTTACTAAAGGGGGGTTCTTCCTTGATTATTTCCATAAGATTTAAAAAAATTATAGATACATTATATAAGGCCCTGTGAAGTAAAGTAAATAATAGAAAGGGTAGCATCTATAAGTGGAATATTGATTAAAGAACCCTTCTAGCCATTTCAACATAATTCAATTTTCAGGGATAGAGTAAGTGGGATCATTTCAAATATCTCATGATGCCAATCACAAAGGAGAGCCAATACAGGTCAATATGGCGGGAAATATTAGACAAAATCAATAAGAAAATGAAATAGTGGGGAGAATTTTGGTTGAACATCATAGGAATGATGACCCTTATCAAATTTTTGCTTTCGTTCTTGCCTCTTTTCCTCTGTTCAATCCTCCTATTCCCATCAATAATTGTACAATATATAAATAAGGTAATCAAATCCTTTTTTGTGGAAAGGAGGGAAGCAAAACCAAGGAATATTCCCCTTATAAATTGGAACATGATCAAAAGTCTAGTAAATAGGGGGTATGTAGATAAGAGACATGAAGCTAAACAATTTATCTATTGGGGAAAAATTTCTAGGGAAAACTATCTCCAAAGGGAAAGGTTGGGTGAACAAAGAGATACATAAGAAATACTCAAAAGGGATCAGGATAAGAAGTTTGAACCAACCTCCTTAATTTTGTAAGGGAACCTAGATTTTGAAGCTTTGCATGGAGGCTTGGGAAATTTTCCACCATTAGTTATACTAGAACTCAGAGAATGGGAAAATAAATACCTATGGAAGGACCAAATTAAAAGTCACCCCCCTCAATGATCCATCTAAGAACTTCAAGGTCTTCAAGAATTGATGTTAAGTCAAGGATTCAAAAAGTTGGGAGATATATATAGATGGAAATAGATGGAGTAGGACTTGTGGAAGGAATGGATTGAATTAAAACCCTTGAAGCATCTTATCTTGGTGCTTGGAATTTTGTTCCAAAATCTAAAGGAAAATCTTCGATCAACGGGGCAGCCCAACATTATAGAGATTGGGAAAAGAAGGATGGAAAGAATTGGGTTAAGAAAGGATATCAATCTCTTTAATAGAGGAAACCTAGTGGTAATTGATCTACGTTATGGTTTGGAGTCTAGATGAACAACTCCCTTCTAAAAATTAACTTTTTTTGCTGGACATCAGTTTATGGAATAATTCTTACTGGGGAGAACCTGAAAAGAAGAGAATTCTCAGGGCCATATAGATGTGCCCTTTGTCTGGAAAATGAAGAATCCATCTCCCATTTTTTATAGAGTTCCTTTTGACCAAATCGATTTGGGCCTAAGACTTGGGTATTTTATCCCATACCCTATTTATACACCCAAAATTTGGTGGATACTTCAATTGTGGGGGAAGAAATACAATATCTATTTTAAATACAACCTATTGTTAAAGTGGTTATGGTTGGATATTCCAAAACATATCTGCTGGAATATTTGGTTGTCTAGAAACTAGGAAATATTGAGAATTGATTGTACTCCTTGTTTAAGTGGCCAGGATAGCAAGAATCTGATGTTTGAATTTTATCAGGAAATCGGGAAAATAAATTAAAATAAGTTAGTTTTATTACAAGAGGAAAATAACTAGATTGATTCTCTAAGAATTAAAGACATGATGGGATATATGAACCATATAACATAAAAAGGAAGAGATGGGAACTCAGGTCAAAGGGAACAAAATTTGAGGAAGAGAGGTAATGGCAGAGAAGACCTACAAATTAAGAAAATGAAATATTGGGGTGGTAGGAGCAGTGGGAATATTGTATAATATCATATAAATATTGAAGGAATGATTCTCCTAGAGTTTAGGAACATATACTTTCAACATGGAAGGAACCCTTTCTCTATATCAAGGAATTAAAACTTTGGTTAAGACTAGTCTTAAGCAAGTCATTATCATTGGCGATTCAAGGATTATAATCAAATCCTTCAATTCCAAATATCCTCCAACATATCTCATCTTAGATTGCATATATATTAGGATAAGGAAGATCATTGAATCCATGAGTTCCTCTCAGTTCTACCACATCCTTAGGGAGAACAATAATGAATCAGATCACCTGGAAAAGTTTACATCGATCATGCTACAAGGAACTCTCAAAATATATTTGATAATGTGAAATACAATCCAATTCCCTATCCCAAATATTTTAGAATGGGGTGTCTTTGCGATGGGAGGTTGTAGGGATTTTAACCTTCGTCACATTCACAAGGATCATAACCAAATATATGAGGGAAAATAAATGAAAGTATGTATCAAAAGAGGCTCTTTTCCCTCCATTCATCATGGTGATGTCAAGAGGGATAGGAGAAGGGGACACATGTTATGGAGAGTGCTCATGGGAGGTGATTCAAGTGGGATTTAAATGTGCAAGCAAGGTCATATAAACAAGTTCATGTGAGCATCATGGTTTCAAGTGGAATCACAATTCAAGAGGACATAATAAGTCCTTTGTTTTGATAAAATATTCACTCCCATGGTCCGACAACTCCCATGGAATTTGGTAATTATGTAGATAGATGGGGAATTAAGTCTTATGTAGGGAGAATTACGGAGTAAATATATCTCTTGTGGATTGGTGAAAGGGTAGGATATTTCTCTATGGGTAAGAATAAATGTGGTAATTGTTTTCTACTAGAGTGGTGTGAGATGGATGAGAAGCTTGAACTGAGAGTTGGGAAAACTATTGAGTGAACGTTTAGCAGTGTAGTGAGGGATAGGCATCAGTCTCCTAGAAGGGAAAATGACAAGTGAGAATTGGAAAGAGGAGGATGATTGTTGCACGATTCATGGTCTCCGATGTGTGAAGAGTAGACACATGCATTCGAGAAGGAAGGTGCTTAACCTCCAACATGATATGTATTCAATAGATATATGCATACAACAATGTTAGTAAAATGAGTATTAATCCCATTTGGTGGAGAGGGGAAAAACCAATTATCAATTGGAAATACTGGTCGCCGAACTGGAATAGAAACAAGTTGGGAATGAAGCATTGGAGGCCCATGTTACCCGATTAGAATCAAATATATCCAATATATGAATGAATTTGAATGAGAAGTAAGTGGATGGATGCTCCACTAATCACCAACCATACACAAAGAACAAGTACCAGGTTTCTTGGAACCAAGTCTAAAGTATGTGTATGTGTTTTCAATGTGTTTTGTTGCGACAAGAATTTGTTATAATTACAATCATCAGTATAGGAGCATTAGGATTAGTAGTAGATAGACCAATTTACATTACTAGTTGTTAGTGACAAGGACAGTTTTGGACTCTTAGGCAGAGGGACGATTTTGTTTTGTTTATTCCTTGCACAATTGAGGGAACTCTCCCTCCTTTTTCAATATAAAAAACTTACTTGTTTTAGTTAAAAAAACTATCTAGTCACTTTTCCAGTAGTAACAGGTTTTTTCATTAAGTAGTGAATATATAAGTGATCAACATGTATGAAGATAAAATATTTAGTTATATAATGATAAAATTTATTAATGGAGTTAACAACAACAAGAAATTCTTTATTGGTTACCATATAATTTAGTTTTTACTGAATCCAGGTTCTTACTAATGAAGTAAATAACATAAGGTTTTTGTTCTTCTTGTTGTCTAAGCATTGTAATGATGGTTGTGCATGAAGCATTAGTAAATATATGAAATCATAAGGACCAATTTGGTCCTCTCAAAATTTGGCTACAAACAATATTTCTTTTAAATATTCAAAATCATATTGACATTCATCAATCAAAACGAATTCCACATTTTTAGAAAGCAATGAAAATAATGGAGAGGAAATATTAGTATTTTTTTTAATAAAACAATGATAATAACCATCATGTCCTAAGAGATTATGTACATCTTTTTTCATTTTTGGAATAGGAAGATTCAAGATTACCTTGATTTTTTCTGGGCCGACTTTGATACATGCTGAGGAGATGTGATGTCCAAGAAAAATTCTCTCATTAAGTAACATGCCACATTTTTCATTGCTAAGGGAAATACACGTTTCTTTGCATCATTCAAGCATGTTTTCAAGATATTATAGGCCTCACCAAATGTTCCCCATATACCATAAAATCATCCATATATACGTCGACACAATAATGGATTAAACTAGAGAATATACCATGGACAACCTGTAGAAAGGTAGCAAGTGCATTGCAAATAACATAGGGAAATACTCGGTAAGAAAATGTTCCCTAATCCCGATCATGATCCTTAGGAGAAATTTTAACTTGTTTATATTTTTTGAATCCATCAAGAAAAGACAAAATACGCTTTCCTTGCTAATGTCTCAAGGACATGGTCAATAAATGGAAAGGGGAAATGATATTTTTGGGTAGCCTTGTTTAATTATTAACAAGAGCCACGTGGTGGCAATGTCCCCGACATTGCATGTGCAATTTGCAATGGGGAGGAGCTATTTTCATGCATCTTTTGACAATTGATGCAATTGAATATGAATAGTTTAGTTGTTATTTTGGTAAAAAAGTAGAGATATGGATGCATATATTTTAATCCTTTTGACTAGGTCTGCACTATTCATGTCCATTAAAAAATATTAAAGATATATATTTTTCAATTTGATTTCTTATATATTTCAATACCTAAGGAAGGGAGCTTTCAAACAAAGGCATACTATAAATCATAAAAAAAGATAGGCCATATAGTAGCGTTAGGACAAGCCGCAAGAAAATATCACCAAAATTTTCAGTTAAAACTATAAAATAAGTAGCAAAGCTACCAAATGCCAAAATCAGCAGTTCCAAGGGAAAAAGTATAACCTTCAAAGCAGTTTTAGAGTTCGCTGGATTCAACTCACTCACATGAAATATAGCCAAATTCTTAAGCAAAAAGAAAGAAACAACAAAGCTATTGAATTCAAACGACAATGAAGCAAAAACTTGTTCAATCTACTAAGAGAGCTTTATCATTACCTCTTTTTTCCCCGAGGGCTTATAGGGGATTTATGTGAAATCCAAAATCTGCATGAAAACGAAATTTTCATTTACACAAAGTTTCGAGTATGAAAATTCATCCTTGGCTAAGTGAATTTAGATCCTAAATTGATCCCATACAAAACCTTCCACACCACAGATAATGGCTGCAGATTGAGAAGAATGAATAAATGGGCAGGCCATAGATTGAGAAGAATGAATAAATGGGTGGGAGAAGGGAGAAGCATCTAGAAGTGCTGTCTATTTAGTCCCTCGTCTGCCGGGAACAACAATTGAAGCGATGGTAATTGGGGATATTATATAGAGAAAATTAGTTGGGCATGTTTCATTAATAAGGCTGAGTATAGGCGGGTACCATAGGTGGGGTTTCATAGTATAGATTTTATTATACAAGGAAGAGGAAAGCTCACACTAAACATATGGGACACACATGGCCTTTCCCATGAAAGAGAAGAAAAAAAAGAGATTTATATTGATCGAGGGGAAGGGATCACTAATTGCAGGATCACCTCTTTGAAAGAGTGTACTTTAGCACCCCAAAGCCAAGCATCGCATCTTGTATCTCTGGTACCCCAAATGTCATTGCGATGATTGTCTCCTACATGCATTGCATCCTCTAGCTCTACTCCTAGAAATTTGCATGCCTTCCAGAATATTGTGGGGTTGGACTTTTCTACTTCCACCTATTCCAAAGCCCCAGAAGCAGAAACCAAAATTTTACAAAGTAAATCTTTCATGACCCATACAACAATATATTTATAAAATAATATAAACAATGGTTTAGAGAAAAAAAATACACATTTTAAACAAATAGATGCAAATGAATGTCTTTGGGCACAAGAAGTTAGAGTGAATACCTCAGCCGATACAGCTAATGCGTCAAACTAGTGTTCACACCTGAGAGCTTGCAATAAAATCCTTAGGGGAGTATCAAAATTTGAAACTACTTCCATCTTTACTCCAGCTCTCCTCAGTACTTCAAATACTTTACCCTCTTATGGGTCACAAATATGCCAAGCCTACAAAGCCAATTAGTTCATCTCAAATCAACAGAAAATCCCAGGTTGGGAAATCACATTTGCCCGATAATTTATAGAAGAAAATAAGAAGATAAGATTCTTAAAAATAAATAGAAATGAAATAGAGAGAAATGTAATAAATTATATTAATGTCACAAATGACCCAAAAATTATTGTATAAAGGAATAGTCAGGAAGAATTGGAATACAGTGTAGAAAATAATAGTGTTACTCGAGTATAAATTTAGGCTATCAACTATGCAGGAAGATAAAAACAGGAAACCCTTTATAATGTATATTGGTCAAGAAGAGTTAGACCACAATGAAGAAAAGGGTTAGTCTTAGTCTGAGAAGAAAAAATAAATGTAAATGAATACCTGATCTGTAGTATAATACAATAATACTCATAAAGCTCCTCAAAATATCGAGAATCAGAGTAGCCCGTAGCATTCTGTACAACAAACTGCCAGAAAGGTCCGGCGTCGTCCTTGAGTCTGGAACAACTCAAACATTAATCCCCCAACGCCTCAAATTCCATACAATCAGAAGAGCTTTAAAGATTGAAGTGATACAAAATTCGTGTTATAAAAAGTACTCATGTTGCTTGCCAAAACAAAGTTTAAAATTAAAAAGCATGTATGTTGCTTTCTAGCCCAACCAGTAACTAAACCATAACCAACTAGGCCCATGGATAGATTATGAATTACTTACAGCACAAAGATGACGAAAGACGCTTTTGTTTTATTTATAAGATTAACTTTTAATTATTAAACACTATAAAACCAAAATATTATTTAATTTTATACTTTTTACTAAAATAATTATTAATAATGATTTTTTTAATTTTAAAATGTATATTTGATTTATATAAATCTCTATGTACATTTTCTATTTTTTTTAACTTTTCCTTATCAAATCATATCTGTAATTGTACTGGACTTATACTATTGTTTTTTTTTATTACTTAGTGGTTGAATCTTTGAATCTTTGGCACGATGGAAGCTAAAATTATTATTTTTCACTCTACATTGATCGCAGTACACAAAGGGAAATTATTATTTTCCACCTTACGTTAATCACGGTACCCCAAAGAGAGAGATTGGTATATGCATCAGCTCGGATCTCTCACCAGAATTGGGAGTAATTCGCTTAAAGGTTGCATTTTCCCCCAGTAATTGTCATGGACTACCTAATGGAATTACAGGGTTTAACTAGTCAACAAGTTGATTGGACTTGGCTTGTTTATTATTATTGGAAAAGTCTCCAATTTCTGTGTTAATTATTTATGTTGGACACCAACTAAGTCCATTGATTCTTTTGTCCTTGGATATAGGTTTCTGATTATTTAAATTCGATACGTCATTGCGCTCTATTGAATCCTACGCTCAATAATATCCCAACATATTTATAAATACCTTAAGCGAGTGTTAGGCCAAGGTTGCTTATAAGCCCAACAGTATTGACTTAGAATTTCGTCCTCTGAGTAAGTGACCCCATACTTAAGACTGATATTCCTGTATATCTGCATTAACAATTTGCACCCAACACAAACACATGTGTAACACCTGATATCTCAGACTCCAATTGGTTATTTTCAGTCAAAAATTAACATCTCATTTCCCCAAATCATATAATCCAAGTATATATACAAATGCAAAGATACAAAGGAATTTAAAGGTGTAAAAAAGTGCTTGTCGGGTCATGTTTTCTCCTTTACGACCTACTAAATCGATAGGACCTTGATTTTCATAGAAACAAAAAATCAAAAATAAAAATTAATGAGATAAACTACCTGAGCAGCTGGCTGGGATGGGAGGACAAGAGTGCCAATGGCATCCACTAAGAGAGCACGGGGGATTCACTAGTTGACCAATATCCGAGCATGTTAGTTCATATTGTGGGTTTTAAATTTATTTAAAATTAGGCCAATATATTGCACGTATTAGGGGAGATGAGGGGTTTATGGTGGGGGGGTAGGGGGGTTTATAAGGATTAGGGTATACAAAGGGGTGGTGGGGAGGTTTCAGGTATTGGGAAGGGGTTTCAACAAAATGATTTTGGACCAATATCTAAAGAAATTAAGGGTATTCTTTAATATTCCATGATTTAACATGCTATGTGAGAGGTTCACTAAGTGAAGGCCCTGTGCAAGAGATATTTGTGTGTAATTTCGTCGTACAATGATATCAGCTACTCGATGTACCATTCTTGTTCTCCACCACCACATCTCCTTTGCCTCTGTAGGCGACGTGGATGCCATTGACGAAAAACATCTTTTTCCTCCTTCAATTCCTCTTCTTCTTGATATATTAGATTGTTGTCATTGTAATACTAGTTGTGGGATTGAGCAGCCTCCATTTGCAGAAGCCATGTCCAATTATTATTTATATTTAATTAAAATTTGGGTAAGCCTTTCATAATAGTTTGACTAATAGAGAGGGTATTGGGACGATCCTTGGCCCCTGTGTTGCTCTGGTTTACACTACCATAAACTCATTAACATGGTATACGGATACACGCGTTAATCTACATGGAATCATGGGGAACAATTCCCATTTTGTTTTAATTTCCATTGATGGGTGATGGGAGTAATTTTCGATATTAACAGTAATTGAAATTCAGAGAATTGATGTACATCATGACAGGTATCGGTTGTCATAAGAAGTACTTTATTATTCCTAAATAAATAAAATAGCCAAAACAAGATGAGATCTGACTGGAGGAGTTGTTATAACATAGTTTATCAACAGAAAGCTCAATACATTTATGTGTATGTTTTAAAGGTCTACAAAAAGGAAATGTTCTGATACTTAAATTATTCACTCTTATCCAGGAAGGTGAGGAAGAGAACAAACAATAACCATTCCAAGAAAAATGATTAAACAAAAAGATGATAACAAATATTAATATATAATCTTTAAAAAATTATCAGTTATAGAATTGATCCAAACGTTTATTTAGTAATCTTTGAAAAAATGATTATTTAAATAATTAATCCTAAACTTTTAATTGTAGACATAATCAAATCCTGGGCGCAGAGGATGCACTTTATTTCTGAACCGCAACTGCTTCATGCCACTAACACGTCCACTCTACTTTGAACAAAGGCATGCATGCAACTTACAGCTTGTAAGTGGGTAGTGGGAAGCTGTCCCACAAACCAAACCAACAACATTAAAAAGAAACCAAAGAAACAACCTTAAAAAAAGAAATGACATGACATGCATTTAAATAATTGGTGACATCACTTCGCAGCCGGGTCTTGGGGCACAGGAATCCAAGCCAACGTCACCTTTATAGAACCAATGACAATTTAAAAAAATCAATAATTAAAAAAATCTTTAAATAAAAATTGCTCTGCACTATAGAAAAATCTTAGTGGAAAGGCAATTTTTTTTCAAATTACTCAGAATTAATACACTTGACCGAATCATATATATCCCCTTGTCGGGGACATAATAAAAAATGCATATGATCCTTTCCCCAATTTTATTTGTTACAATTACAATGGTTGAGACCCATTGGCTATTAGAAATAGGTTAAATAAAGTTTGCGTTAAGTAAATTATTTAATTCATCACACACACACACACACACACACACACACACACACACACACACATATATGTATATAT
>LPNX010289459.1:190559-261016 GCA_001517045.1 Pseudotsuga menziesii
CATGAATACTTCTCATATTTTCATATTCCCATACAAATATCATGTTGTTCTTGCAAAATCTTGATCAATTGTTATTTTTGGATAGTTAATAGCTTCGAAATGATATTCAGGGTTCTCCCTAGGTTGATTTCGATTGGAATGTTGGTGAGCTTAGATACATCACAAGGAATGCTAGGAAAGGATTAAAATGGATATAATATATCAACCAATGACTAATTTTCCTTCGTAAAATAAATAATACCAGAATTAAAGAAGTAGAAATTTGGTTGTGGGTAACAAGGGTTGTTGATATAGTTATTAGTTGCATCTTTGTTTAATTCTTAAAACAAAGGGCTCAATTAAGTGTATGAATATTTTGAACACATTCATCACCAATGTCTTCATTTTCCACTGACATAGGGCTCTCATGGTCCATTCTAGGCTTGACAGGGGGATATAAAATGAGTTATTGAGTAAAGTTACCATGAACTATAGTCAAGTTTCCATATGTGTTACCAATATAAGCATTAGGAATGTCCGACCGAAACCTACCTAAAATTAGAAGGTATCCTCCCAAATTAGTGGGATACTCCCAAGAATCTACATAAATCACTACATCCTCTAAAATTCCATCTGGTTTAATGGTTGATTGGTATACTAGTTGTAAGACTGTAGGAATTTGTCTTCAGTAATGGAGTCCAAGCCTCTCCATAATCTCTTTTGTCATGAAATTTATGAAAACCCATAAATTGATAAAAGTGTTTGTATCACGACTATTGTTGCTTTGAACATCGACTATTGGGTTACCAGGTTCTATTTATTTGGTAGTCAAATTTGGGTTATCGGTTCCTTTGTATTTGTATTTTGATACAAAGAGAAAGGCATAGTCCTCATTTGTGGATGGGTTTTTCTCCATAGTGGGGTTTCCCAAAGTATATCTTGTGTTATAGTATATATATTGTGTTATTGTGTGGATTGTGTACTTAATTACTCTATTTATTCTTTTTTTAGTTCACATTGTTTTGGCATTCACTAAAAATAAGCTAATAAAAAATGAAGTTGTAAGATTCTTGTGACAAAATATTCCATTGGAATATCCATGAAAGTTTATGGATCATATTGGTATCAGAGATGGTTTTATTTTGATTTTTTTGGTAATCGTAGGATATATTAGTTGGTGAAAAAAATATTCAAACCCCAGCCATGGAAGAGAATTTTATTCAAGGAGAGACAAATGATTATGAGCAACAATTTACAAAGATGGAAATACAAGTTTTTGATAGCTCACACAACATGTCAATCTTCAGGGAAGTTTTGGAGAGAAAGTTTGTACCTTTAGGTGATTTTGGAGGCTCTAACTGAGATTTCGAATCAAAGGGTAAATCATAAGATAAAATAAACCCAGGAAAGGAGCCGACAAAAGTTCCCGAGAAAGAGCAGCCAAGTTCCAATACTAATGTTCCTTCTCAGTCTCTCTTGAAGAAGGAAGTGAAGGTGAGCACCAAGATGTATCAAGGTGAGATCAATGCTCTAAAATTGAATCATCAGCTACAACAATTAGAGTTTATCCATAAAATAGTTGAGCATGAAAATATATCATTTTCCCGAATCAAGTTAGAGGGCCATGCATTAACCTGGTGTGAAATACACACATAAGATGGAGGGTGATCCACAAGTGAATAAGTGGGAGTAATTTAAAACCATCATAAAGTCCCAATTATACCCTATTGAGTATGTAGAGGAATAGTGGATCCATTGGCATTACTTCAAGAAAAGGAAGGGGAAGATTGTGCAAGAATACACCGCCATGTTTAGGAAAGATATGTTTGGATTGTTAATCCTCCCTTGACCATATTGTCTATTATATTAGTTAGCCTAACTTAGGAACCTTAAATAATTATTTGGATCCACTAGTACAATTGGGTCCACTTGGCCTAATGGGGCCACATGTACCAGTCACTGGAGTGTGGGGAACACTGCTATAGGTTAACTACCACTTACTGCATGTGCATGCATCAGTTTGGGTGCATCCTAGACTAATACCTACATTTTAGGAGCCCCTGGGAGTCCTGACACCAACCTACTTCAGTTAGTTGGAGTTAGTACTAGTTAGTCTTATTTAGCCCCCAGTTACTTTCAGTTAGTTCACAATCCGTTAGCTAGCACAAGCTTTGCATGGCTAATTCATGCCTACATGTGAAGTAGGTGCCTTTTCCCACCTACCACACTCAGTTGCACTGAGTTAACTAGATGTCACTTATTGCTTGAGTTGTTGGACATCTGTGAGTTGATTTATTGGACTCTGATATTGATTGAGTCACCATGAGTTAGATGGTCAATTAGATACAGTCACATCCAATGGACAGATTTGAATCCATCCCTAATTGATTTGAATTATTTTCCTATGTAAACTATTGTAACATCGGATATTGTTATTGTGAATGATACTGTAAATTCCTGAGCAATACTTGTCCAATTCCTGTGTGGTTTGTTTTGTTCAGTTTGTATCTCCATTCTCCATCTATTTGCTGCAAACATTATTAGAAATATCTTCTTGAAGATCTAAATGGCATTCAAATTCTAATATGGCATCAGAGCCTTCTCAGGCAGGTTTCATGCTTGTTTCTCCCCATCGAACATCAGAAGCAACTGGGTTTCCACATAAGTCCCCTATGATGATTTTCTAGATCTGGATTTATTCAGAGTAGCAGAAAGGGCATGACAGACCCTGGAAACATGTTCATGTCGAGAGGAAAATAATGATTCTAACAGTTCATATGTTTTAGTGTGTTATTGTAGTGAAATTGACAGGTGCTACATAGCTTGTGTGAAGTTTTGCAGTACTTCCAGTTGGAGCAATTATGAGTTCTCAAAATCCTGAACCACGGATCCTCACAACTTCCAATTATCTTGATTGGAGGATTGATATGTAGCTGGCCTCGTGTAAGCATGGCTACCACATGATCATACATGTATGGGATCCTGAGCCTCATCAACCGGTAGAACGGAGCAAGTTTCTAAAGCATTGTTATGAAGCATTCAAGTAATTATGTACTTATATTTCCAAAGATCTCCTCTTCCACCTAGAAGGCTTAAGGACTCCCAGAGAAGCCTGGGAGAATCTTGATAGCTTGTTTAACAAACAAGATGAGATTTCGGGACACATTCTGGAGAATGAGTTGGTATCTTTACATCCTAGTAGTTCCAAAACCATTGAGAAATTATTTACTAAATTCAAGTCTCTGGTACTTCAATGCAGATAGTGAGGAGTAGAGTGAAAGGATGAGAAGAATGTCTTTTCCATACTCAGTAAACTAGGCCCTAAGTATTATGTATTTGTTTCCATATTTCATTCCAAGTGGGAAAGCTTTCCTGATTGGAAGGTTCCTTCATTAGATTCTTTTTCCGAGTCCTTAATCAAGGAGCAAGACAAGTTGATTTGAATGGGAGTCATCAAGACCTCCAAAGATCAATCTCTCCTAGTTACTAACTCTTCCAAAGAGTAAGAAAAGGGGAAATCAAATAAGAAGGAGCCAAAAGTAGCTGATTCGAAGCCTAAACAGAATCATCAAAATTCTGAAGGAGCCTCCAACTCTAAGAAGAAAAAGAAAAAGTGTCCATTAGAGGAATTTTGAGGTCTAAAATGGGCCTCCTAAGGAAAATAATAAAATAATAGTTACAATAATAAAATAATATTTATTAATTTTGGAGGAAAAAAGAAAAAAACTACTTTTTGTGTTCGGATTTTCGACATATCTCCCTGTGTTTTTACTCAAATTTCGATCGAGAGAGCTTGTTGGACATGGAATTTGACTCTGCATCCAATGATTACCCACACTACATACTTTGACGGACCCCGCTACCCCAAAAACAAGAAATAACTGAAAAAATGTGATGATGATGTCATCATCACATTTTTTCAGTTATTTCTTGTTTTTTGGGTAGCGAGGTCCGTCAAAAGTATGCAGTGTGGGTACTCGTTGGATGCAGGATCAAATTCCACATCCAATAAGCTCTCTTGATCGAAATTTGAGTAAAAACACAGGGAGATATGTCGAAAATCCGAACAAAAAAAGTAGGTTTTTTTTTTTATAATAAATATGTCAATTTAGCCATTATGGTTGACTCATTTTAGTGAAATTCTATTGGTTTTTGAATTCCAACTCACAATAACTTATTGTTGCCACATTTTCTTATAAGGACCATTTTAGACCCCAAATTTCCTCTAATGCCTACTGTATGAGGGGTTTTCATCCAGAAGACTCTTGCATGAAGAAGACCCTTGACTAGATGAAAGATCTATGTGTATAGAAAAATATTTCCTTTCCAAAAAGAGCAGTAATGTTAGATGATGTAGAGAAGACTGAAGAAGATGAGATATGCTTTCATGCAAGCCTCTCTCCGTCAAAGGCTTATGTGATAGATTCTAGAGCATCCAACCACATGGTTGCTTCCAGGGAATCCTTCATTACCTTCCCTCTATCAGGAGGACCTAGAAGTCATATGGGAGATGACCCTAAAATCCCAGATGTTGAGAGAGGTTCAGATAAAATTCAGCATGATGATTTCATGCCCTCTCCTATAGAAAAGAAAATTGTTGAAGATGAAGAAGAAGCATATTTTTCCCTACAGTCAATTTGAATGGAAGAAAGTCTCCTTGAAGTGAATCCTTCTCCTACTGCTCCAGAAGTGTATGATATCTCTGATATCTCATCTCCTCATATGTCTGATCCATAAGAAGACATTCAAATCTCTGTTTGTGAAGAAAAACACTCCTTTCATTCTTTGCAAAAATTCTCTAGTAATTCTTTAAATTTTGTGCACAGTTTATTAGTAACTGTTTCAGAAACGATAGAGGAATTTGGTTTCTCTATCTATAATAATGTTTCTGGTGTGAATATAAGTAATACCATGGATATTATGAAAAGAATATAATATTATAAGAGTGAGATATTCACTCTCATCAATCTAGAGCTTTCAATAATTTCCTACAAGATTGCATGCACCGAAAATCAGAATTTTGAAGAAGGAGAAAATTGCGCATCTACCGTCTCGGTGGAGAAAAGTTTTGGATCTGATATGGATCTATTTGGATATAATAATATGTGATTCATGTTTTAATATTTAAGAGCTTTCATTATTGCTTGTAACTGGTTTCATCAATTTTGGTGTGACAAATCAAGCACCGCAAGTCTCCTTCAATTTTGTTGTTGAGGATTCCATGTTAGTTCTCTCTTATGAGTTTGCTGATATAATATTTTGTGAATTAGTGGTTATTTATGAAGCTATATCAGATTATGGAGCTCAATCATTCACTCTCCATATTCCCAGGGCTTCTCTACCTTTGGTCACATGCTCATCCCCTCACAGAACTAGTAAAGAGGAAGACATTCTGCATCCACCTGGACACTTGCTCCTAACACTTGGGGATGATTTTTACACTCATGGTTTGCTGTTCAAGGATGACATATATCATGTTCATGGGTTTTCCTAACATGGTTTGAATTCTCAATAAATTTTGCTCTCTCATCAATTGATTTCAGTTGCTCTACATGGGTCCAGGTTTCACCGTGCAGTTGTTTATATTTCTGATTTAGTTGAGTACATTGTTCTTCTTCCAAACAGGAAGATTCCTCCAGACATAAGAATTTGTTTGGATTTAGAGGTTCACCTGCATAGATCAACCAAGATACTGCATAGTGCTGCAAATAGCAGCAAAAATTTTCAGAATTTTTTTCAAAAATTGTATTTATGCTTATTTGGAGGGGGAGGGGGGGTTCCCATGAGGTTTTCCCCTATTTCCTCGGTTGTATTAAGTAGGATTCTGTATTTTAGATTGTATTTGGGTGACCTATGGTCTTGTTACCAGGGCCCATAGTTGTCCAAGTTAGGATTCAAGGGGGGTGTTAGGATTATTAATCCTCCCTTGACCATACTGTCTATTAGATTAATTACCCTAACTTAGGAACCTTAATTAATTATTTGGGTCCACTAGTACAATTGGGTCCACTTGGCCTAAAGGGGACACATGTACCAGCCACTGTAGTGTGGAGAACACTGCTAGAGGTTAGCTACCACTTATTGCATGTGCATGCATCAGTTTGGGAACCTCCTAAACCAATCCTTACATTTTAGGGGCCACTGGGAGTTTTGACACCAACCTACTTCAGTTAGTTGGAGTTAGTACTAGTTAGTCTTAGTTAGATCCCAATTAATTTTAGTTAGTTCACAATTAGTTAGCTAGCACAAGATTTACATGGCTAATGCATGACTGCATGTGGAGTAGGCTCCTTTTCCCACCTACCACACTCAGTTACACTGAGTTAACTAGATATCACTGATTGTTTGAGTTGTTGGAAATCTGGCAGTTGATTTATTGGACTCCGATATCGATTGAGTCACCATGAGTTAGATGGTCAATTAGATATAGTCACATCCAGTGGATAGATTTGAATACATCCCTAATTGATTCGAATTCGTTTCCTATGTAAACTATTGTAACACCGGATATTATTATTGTGAATGATACTGTAAATTCCTGAGCAATACTTGTCCGATTCTTGTGTGTTTTGTATTGTTCAGCTTGTATCTTCATTCTCCATCTATTTTCTGCAAACATTATTAGAACTATCCGCTTGAATATCTAAATGGAATTCAAATTCTAATAAGATAAATATCATGTTGTGTATCTCACCCAAGAACCTAGATGTACTCCTCAAGTATCAAGGGGTTTTACATTGTAACATACAAAGTCAAATGACGCTCTTCAACACTAGGTCAATTAATTAATACTGTTTATAAGCATAGTATTTGGAAAACATAGGCCAAAAGAAAGGATAATCGAGTGTCTCAAAACAAAAGAGAGCCAAGATGCTACCAAGGAGGGGAAGAAAAAGTGGAAGGAAAAGGAGAAGAATACTATATCCATGGAACTTTAGTGCAAGGATATGAAAAAATATTGTAATAATTGTAACATCAATGGTCACACTGAAGAAAAGTGTTGGAAGATACATAAAGAGATGAACCCCAAGAACCATAAGAAGGATGCAAAGAAAACTAACCTTCTAGCCACGGATTTAAGAAAGGAGTTAAAAGATAACTTGGATGTGGATGAGAATATGATTTGTACCATAGTGCAAAATGAGGTGAATCCGAGTATCCTTCCCCCCAAGAAAGAGAAGGAGATTATGAAACTCTACACATCAAGATCTAGGTCAAGAAGACTAAGATTGATGGTTAATTCGATTCTGGTTAGAAGGAAAACCTTATAGTAGATGATCTAGTACGTCAAATTGGATTGGAAGTACATGATCATCCTAGTCCTTACACATTGGGATGGGAAAATAAGGATGTATATCTCAGAGTCATGAAACAGTGCAAGATCAAGTTTTCCATAAGTGCAGAGTATGTTGATGAAGTGGAGGTAGATGTATTATCCTTGGATGTTTGTGGTGTAGTGTTTGGAATCTATTCATGAGGATATCAAAAAAATACTTCTTTATGAAGGACATGAGATACTTAATCATCAATGTGCACAAATATAAATTGAATATCTCTTCAGTAAGCGTCAACAAAGTGAAAATTTTGATTAGTTAAAGTAGGAATTTTGTATTGATTTTCTTAAGACAAAATAAAAAAGAAGGTGAATCAGTAAAATTGAAGGAATCCCTAGAGGGATGTACCAAAGAGAATAAAAATTAATTGGAGGTTCTTTTTCAAGAATAAAAAGAATTTTTCATGGATCCTAAGGTTCTACCTCCAAAGAGGGAGGTAGAGCATGAGATACAACTATTGCCAGATTCTCGATTGCCAAACATTAGAATATACATGCATTTTTTCATAGAAGAAAATGAAGTGAAGAAGTAGTTGCAGTAGAAGTTGGAGTAGGGTGTGATTTTACCAAACACCTTACCTTGTGTTTCACTTATCATTAGGGTTCCAAAGAAGGATGGGACTTGGAGGATGTGCATTGACTACATAACATTGAAAAATATCACACTCAAGAATGAGTACCCTCTTCCTAGGATCGATAATATTTTGGACCAAGTGTAGCATGCAAAGTACTTCACCAAGTTGGATCTTAAATCAGGATACCACCAGGTGTGACTGAAGGAAGAAGACACTTGGAATACCACCTTCAAGACTATGAAATGTATATATTAATGGTTATAAATGTCATTTGTTTTATGCAATTCACTAGCTACATTTATGTGTCTGATGAATGATGTATCAGTCCCTTTCTTATATTCGTTTGTTATAGTATATCTATATGAAGTATTGGTTTATAGCTCTACCTACAAGATGCATATCTCACATCCCAAGCAAGTGTAAGAGGCCTTGAAAAAACATCAACTACTAGAAAAACTTAAGAACTGTGAGTTTGTACAACAATATTTGGTGTATTTGGGGTATGTAATTGGTGGAGGATAACTTAATATTAATTTGAAAAATATGGAGGCCATTAGTAAGTGGAATAATCCCACAAATTTCACTAAAGTTATGATTTTTTGGGGGTAGCACAACACCTTCAAATTTTCATAAATTTGTCTTCAGTTTTGGTTGTGCCTCTCCATACCATAACAAGCAACAATAAGAGGTTCCAGTGGGGGAAGAAATAATAGATTCCTTTGAAGAGATCAAGTGAAATATCATTTAAGCACTAATTCTCTCTCGCATTTCCTAATTTGCAGAACCATTTTGAATTGGAGAAAAATGCAACTAGGTATGGTATGGGAGCAATTTTGATGCAAGGAGAGAGGCTAGTATGCTATCATTATGAAATGTTTCATGTGGGAGTCCAAAAATACCCTACCTATGATAAGTAACTCTATCCCCTAGTTAAATATGTTAAGAAGTGGAAGCACTATCTGATGGGAAAGGATACCATCATGCACATTTATCACCCACCACTGCAACATTTGCAAGCCTAGAGTAAGCTACAACAAACCAAACATTATAAGTAGATGATATTCTTACAACAATTCTATCTAATCATCAAGTATAAGAAGGATAGTACAAACAAAATAGAAGAATTGTTCTCAAGACCACCTATATCCAATATTATAGCTTTGAGAACTCTTATGAACATGGAACATTTCACCCATGATGCATACACAAAGGAATACTTAGAAGATTAGGAAATAAAGGATATATTTCAACAAATCCAAGTCCAATTCAATGTAGAAGAAGGTGATAGAAAGGATGATTATCATCTCCGGGATTGGTTACTCTATAACATGGACAAGCTTTGTGTTCCTAAATGGAAAAAAGAATAGTTTTTCAGGGAGGCACACACCTCCAAAGTTGTAGGAAATACAGTTGCAAACTTATAGAGGTATATTTATTGTCTTCGAATGCAAGAAGATGTAGATTGACAAGGATGCATACTTGTTGTACAAGCAATCCTAATAATAGGAAGCATGATCTATAGCATACCTTACTTTCTCCTACGAGGACATGGGAGAGTATCTATATGGGTGTTGTGGGTTGTATTCCAACCACTAGGAAGGGCCTTGAGTATCTATTTGTCATATTTTATAGATTCAAGAATGTGTGCATGCTTATTCCTTGTAAGAATACCATCAAAGGACAAGAGGAAACAAACGTTGTCTTTGAATAGGTCTAGGTGCACTTTGGGATACCAAGGAGAATCATCTCAAACAAAGATACTATATTTGTCAGTACATTTTGGACTACAGTTTGGGAAAAGATGGACACTAATTTGAAGAGATCTACAACATTCCATTTTCCGTCACAAACAGATGGAAAAACAAAAGTAATTAACAAGACTTTGGTACATCTTTTGATGGGTTACAATCAAAAGCATATAAATACTTGGGATAAAAATGTGATCTACATCCAACACTCTTATAGCAAAGCAGACCACCGTTCCATTAGGAAGTCCCCTTTTGAAACTTGTTTTAGAAATTTGCCACCTTCACCTCTAGATGTAGCAAGGGGGTTGAGGGAAGACACCACAATTGAAGCATTAAGAGATGAAAATTTCTTTGATAATATTAGGAAGTTCCATTTGCAAGTAAAATAAGTATTGAAAAATTCATAGGAAAAATACAAGGTCATGCATAAGCAACATTGAATTGAAAAATAATTCAAAGTGGGAGATAGAGTATGGCTACACGTGAACAAGGAAAGACTACAAAGTCCTGATAAGAAGATCAGGTATGTAAGGTATGGCCCTTTTTAGTTATTAGAGAATGTGGGATACAATGACTACATACTTATTCTACCCCCATACATGCACATTTACTCTGTAGAGAATGTGGAAAACCTGGAACTCTATGAACCCTCCATGTTGGATAAGTAACTTGTGCAAGTTTTACTTTCTGTAAATGACTTAGTATTAAAGGATCATGAAGAGTTAGAAGAATACATGGTGTTATAGAAGAAGTACAAAACTACGAGGTATGGATAGTATGAACTCTAGCATGTGGGGTTGGAAGGAAAACTTCCAAGAAAGGCTAAATGATACTCCAATGATAAAGTAGAGGAAAAATTTCCTTACCTCATCTAGTAAAATATTTTGGAAACCAAATTCCTCCCAAAATGGGGAGGTGTGATCCAAATGGATTATTCTATAAATGTTTTCCTATTTGAATCTTTCAAGGTCATAATATTGGATGAATTTCCTTGTAGGGACCATTTATAGGCATGTCTCATTTTGTAGATTTGGGGTCTAAAACCTTTTGAGGCCCATTTGACGGTCTAAGTGGTTTTTTTGGGGGTTAAAAAAACCATCACTAGTTCCATGGGACATGAAGTGATTCTAAACTCGAAGACCTTTCCACAGTCCAAAGATCACCTCATTTGGAGTCTGCGTGAAATTAGTTATTCCTCCCACAAGTTGACCCATATATTTGACCACCATAGTTCCAAGTGGATTCCATGTCAGCTCTTATTTCTCGCACATGTGGATCTACTAACATGTGGGATTTAAAAAAATTCTACAAGTTCCAAAACCCTAATCCAAAATATGAATTGAGACTTGTATAAACCCTAAAATTAACCCTAAATGGTTATCGAGCTATGTTAAATACCAAGTTGTTAGGGAAAGAAGGGGTTCCATTCTTTTGATTTATTGTATTGTTCCATAATTTAGCAACAACATAGGAGTAGATGTTATATAATAACATAGGAGACATCATATCTTATAGTAACCATTCTCACCTCAGAGTCACAGGAAACTCTATAGACAATACAATTTCCTTTGTATTTACATTTTGATATGAAGAGAAATACGTAGTCCTCATTTATGGTTGGGTTTTTCCCGATAGTATATTTTTCCAAGGTATATCTTGTGTTATTGTGTACTTATTAGTTTTCTCTAGTTATTCTTGTTTCAGTTCCACTTATTTTGGCATTTGATAAAAATAAACTACTAAAAAAGAACTAAGTTGTAAGATCCATTTCAATGAGAATATCCATGGAAGTTTACATATCAACATAATGTTCGAAAGGAAAAATATTTGGGTCTTCACTTGATGAACCATTGAAATTTGGGAAGGATAAGGGAGGAATATTCTTCATATGCACTATTCCCTCAAGATCTCTAGTTGGTATTTCAAAAGTGACATTATCCTCTTTAGTAGACCTATTTTATTCCTCTACTATGTTGATCTAAAAATTGATGAGCAACGTTCTTCGTTGTGCTACAGATTCCTCTAAATAAATAGAACTTCCGAAGAATTTTGGATCTTGAATTAGGTTCTTTTGATACTCAATATTAGGTTTTCCACTGATTAATTATTTGTATTTGCAATACATGTAGGTGGACTAAGTTCTACATATTCTATGGAAACAACATGAATAGGGTCTGTTCTAGTAGTAACTTCGACTACTATCAATACAATATCTTCTTTAATGGTAAAACAATCCTCTATAGATCATGAAGTAGTTGAAGCATATTCACCAATAATATCTCCTTCTACTATATTTACTTCTAAGACAATATCTTCTAATATAACTTTATCCATAGAGGCATAGACTTTGGATTTTGTGAATGAACCAACAATAGGTTCCTTTTAGCAAATAGAATTGGAATTCCCTAACCCTTCTCCTTCAATGGATTTTACTACAGTGTGGTTACTATCTTGAGTGGTTCTTACTACACCATGGAATCAACCTGTTGGTTCTCTATTTCTAGTCATGTATCCTACATTCTACATTTTTAAATGAAAACAAATCATGTGAGATATTTCCTCAAGAATTTAGTTGATAATCGTCCCTCTAAATCTCAAAACCATGTGTCGTCTGAAAATCAATACAATAACTACTTTTGTACCTCTTATAATTACCCGACAATGATGCAAAAATGATGGGATATTTAATTACCCTCTTTAAAAATAGTTAATTAAACTATTCATTAAATTATTAATCTAGGTTTCGATGTTTCTTGTAATTTATCATGCAATATATATATATAGGATAGGAGACAATGGTGTACAATAACAACTAATATATATAGGAGACAAAGGTGTACAATAATAACTATTAGACCCACTAATAGTGATCCAGATTTATGTGTGAACAAAATGAAAGAACAGATACAAAATCATAATCATAGACATTTTGCAAAGATAATAGAGACACAGTAAACACACTTTCTATTAAATGTCGGAAACATAACATACTATAATACAATTGCTAGAATGGTGGTGGCTATCTCTGGGAAGAGATGTGGTTTCTATGCTCATCCATGCCAAGCTGAATACAAAGTGAGGCCAAAGGGGCCTATTTATAATAAGTATGAGGGAGAGAACCCCAAAAGTCCAAAACACAACCCTAGAAGATGAACCGTCATAAATTTTGCAGCCCCAAGGTGGTAAGTTGAACAATCAACTTCTTGGGGTCATAAATTTTGCATACGATCTCTAATTTGGGCGCTCAATAGCTCATTGGAAAGATATATCCGAGATTTACAAATTTCTACTATGGCCTAGTGCATGCCATTGGAGACCATTTGGCCACCCGAATTGCCATAAAACATCATTTAGGGCCTCAAAACATCCCCAGAAGTTTGGGACCCGAAAAACCGTAGAAAAATAACTAGGAAACTACCACAATGGACAATTGTTTTGAGCCAGTGGAATAGGAGGGTGGACATCGGTTTCCATCTGGATCAATCCTCCCTCCTTAGGAAGAAATGGTCTCCATTGTGTCGAATCCCGTATCATATCTCTAACTATTTGTTGAGTTGATCTCCTAGTGTGACATTTGCCGAAGTGAAGAGGATGCTTTTCTTTAGCATCCCAAGAGGGCCGTAATTGTTGTATGGATGATTTGTTTTTGGAGGAGCACCTTGAATGTGTGGCCTTGCATCATAGAGGTACTTGTATGGATGAGGAAACATTGACTCTATTTTCTTCTTGTGTCCGATGAGCATAGATACCCTATGGTGAGGGTGTGGAGGTAATCTGATGTTCTCCTTCAGACAAAATTGAGAAGAGGAATAATTTTTTGATGTGGGAGCTTATCTTCCTACCTTGTGAGACTATGTTTGGTGGAACTGTATTTGGTATCCGATAAATATTTCCTCCCAAAGTAATAATGAAACTGTGAGGTAGTGACTCATATACATCATGACGCTTCCACATATATGGCTATCCTAAAAGAACATCACAGACTTCAAGTGGGACCACATCACAAAATACCTCGTCTTTGAAAGGATTGATGCCATATGGTAGGAGGCATTGTTGAGTAATGCAGATACCTCATCCTTGGCTTAGCCAACCATTGTTGTAGGGTTACGAGTGTGGTGTTGTTGGAAGCTCCAATATATTGATGACTTCTACTGAGATCAAGTTCTTTTGGATGCCATTGTCAACAATGAAATGTAGTGGGACTCCCTTGACCCACATCTGTGAGTGGAAGAGGCACTCCTCTTCCTCTGACTCTTTAGGCTACTCTAGTTGAATCTGTGCAGTTGACTTCTACTGAGATCAAGTTCTTTTGGATGCCATTGTTCACAACGAAATGTAGTGGGACTCCCTTGACCCACATCTGTGAGTGGAAGAGGCACTCCTCTGCCTCTGACTCTTTAGGCTCCTCTAGTTGAATATGTGCAGTAGAAACAACCAAAGAGCAGATTTCTCTGATACCACTGATCCGAATTTATGTGTGAACCAAATGAAAGAATAGATACAGAATCATAATCACATACATTTTGAAAAGATAACAGATATACAGTAAACACATATTCTATTAAATGGCAAAAATATAACAGACTGTAACATAATTGCTAGAATGGTGGTAGCCATCTCTGGGAAGAGATGTGGTTGCTATGATCATCCATGCCAAGATGAATACAAAGTGAGGCCAAAGGGGACTATTTATAATAAGGATAAGGGAGAGAACCCCAAAATTTCAAAACATAACCCTAGAAGATGAACTGTCATAAAGTTTGCGCCCCCAAGGTGGTAAGTTGAACAGTCAACTTCTCGAGGTCATAACTTTTGCTTACGATATCTGATTTGGGCGCTCGATAGCCCGTTGGAAATATCTATCCGATATTTGCAACTTTCGACTATATCCAAATGTGTCCTAGAGGCTTCTATTTGGCCACCCTAATTGCCAAAAAACATCGTATAGGGCCTCAAAACATCCCTGAACGTTTGGGACCCAAAAAACCGTAGAAAAATAACTAGGAAATTACCACAATGGACAATTGTTTTGAGCCAGTGGAATAGGTGGGTGGCCACCTATTTCCATATGGATCAAATAGACACAAGGTGAAATAAATAATATGTAATGCACCACAATATAGGGAGTAATGTGGCACACTATATCGGGTAATGTGCCATTATTAATGGATTAACATGCTCCTCCCCTTCAAGAAATATTGTCCTCAACGTTGAAGTAGTTTTGAAATATTTTTGTATAAAGGAATCATCTTCCCATGTTGAATCTTCCGTGGGTAAGTTATTCCATTTAATGAGATACTCCGGAATTGATTGATTTTGAAGCTGTCTAGTTCTTATTTCAGTAATTTATTCAGGCTCCAAGATGATTTTTCCTTCCTCATCAAGTTCTGGTAATATTGTTTGAACTAGTATCTTGTCACTGATTTCCTTCTTTAAACAGGAAACATGGAAAACTGGATGGACTCATGAAGATGCAGGTAGTTCCAATTTGTAGGCCATACTACCAATATTTTGTAACACCTTGTAGGGACCGTAGTATTTAGGTGATGATTTATTATCCTTATTGGTGTTCTTCTGGTACATCTGTTTATATGGTTGTAGTCTTAAAAACACCCAATCCCCCACATTAAATATTCATTCACTGCGGTGTTGATCTACTTGTTGTTTCGTTTGATTTTGTGCTAGATTCAGGTTGTCCTTTAAGAGTTGAAGAACTTATTTTTGATGCTTCATGTGGTATTCCACTTCTTGAACCTTAGAGAAGTATCTTAGTGAATATGTGATGGATGGTGGATGATAGCCATAAAGTTCCATAAATGAGTTCATTTTTTAGGATGCATGGAAGGAAGTGTTATACCACCATTCTGCCATGGGTAACCACTTGACCCATTATGTTTTTTTATTAGCCGCAAAGCATCAAAGATACCCTTCCAAGAATTTGTTTACTATATTTTCTTGTCCATCAAATTGAGGGTGATAAGATTATCTATGAGCCAGTTGATTACCCAAACAAGAAAATAATTCGGTCCAAAAATTTCCAGTGAAAACGGGATCCCTGTCAATTACTATAATATTTGGAGTACCATGTAGTTTTTGTACTATATCCATAAAATAATTGGCGACCGTGCTTGCTTTGAAGGGGTGAGATAGTGCACAAAAGTCTGCATATTTAGTAAGTCTATTAACAACCACCATGATGACACTATTTTCTTCAGAATTTGGTAAACCTATGATAAAATCCATTGAGACCTTTGTCCATATTTTTCTTGGAATGGAAAGTGGTTGTAGGAGACGTGGGGTCTTAATTTCTTCCACTTTATTTTGTTGGAAAACCAAACATTGTGTCACAAAATTTTGAACATCAGTTTTAATACCATCCCCCCAAAAATATTTCTTTACCCTATGGTAGGTTTTTAAGAAAACTGAGTGCCCTCCATCGGTGAGGAGTGGAATTCAAAAAGTAACTTTTTCTTGAGCTAAGAAATCTTACCAAGATATAAGCAATCATTGTACCATAACAAGTCATATTTTCACCTAAATGTATTAGAGACACTTGGATCCTGCTAAATATTTTGAATAAATGTCCATATTTTTTCTTCATTTTTCCATTTGTCCATTGCTTCAGCTATCCAATCTGGTTGCATGATCGAAATAACATAGAGTAATTCTTCAACATCCTCATCTTTTCTGGAGAGTGCATCTACGACAACATTTTGCTTCCCCTTTTGTAGATGATTTCAAATTCATATCCCAACATCGTTGTCACCCATTTTTGTTGCTCTTCTGAAGATATCCTTTTTCCAAATAGTATTTAAGGCTATCATGATCACTTTTAGCCTTGAAATGTCTCCCTATAAGGTAGGGGTGCCATTGCTTCAAGACATGTAGTGTTGCCAACATTTCATTCTCATAAATGGGATTTTGTAAGTTTTTTCCCTTCATTGGATGACTTATGAAGGAAAGAGGGTGTCCATCTTGCATTAGTACATCTCCAATTCCATTTCTTGAAGCATCACATTCAACAATAAAGGTTTTTTTGAAGTTTGGAGTCACCAAAACATGAGCTTTACACATGGCCTCTTTGAATTGTTGAAAATCTTGAGTTGCCTCTAGAGTCCAAGAAAATGCATCTTTCTTCAATAACGTTGTTAGAGGAGCTACTATTCTTCCATAGTTCTGAACAAACTTGTGGTAGTACCCTATCAGATGTAAGAATCCTTGAATATTCTTTAGGGTTTGGGGAATCTTCCAGTCCATCATGGATTTAATTTTTTTAGTGTCTACCTTGAAAACTTCATGAGATACAATATGACCCAAATAATCTACCTCCTTTATCCCAAAGAAACATTTTGAGGTTTTTGCATACAGTTATTTCTCCTTTAGTAGTTGTAGTACCCTGTCAACATGTTGAACATGTTCTTCCCAAGACTTACTATAGATTAGTATATCATCAAAGAATACCGACACAAATTTTCTAAGGAAAGGATTGAAAATAGAATTCATCAAACCTTGACATGTGGAAGGCGCATTTGTTATATAAAATGGCATGACCCAAAATTCATAGTGACCTTCATGAGTTCTAAATGTTATTTTTGGGATGTCTTCATCCTTCATTCGAATATGATGATACCCGGAGTGAAGATCCAAGTTTGTGAATTTAACTGATCCATGTAATTTGTCTAACAATTCATCAATGGCAAGAATGGGAAACTTATCTTTAATGGTGATCTTTTTGATCTCTCTATAATCAAGACACATATGCCATGATCCATTTGGCTTGGGTACCATTACCATTGGTGTAGAGTAAGAAATTTGGCTAGGCCTAATTATTCCATCCTCTAACATTTTAGCAACCATATGCTCAATTTCACTCTTTTAGATATAGGGATATTAGTAAGGTCTAATGTTAGGAGGAACACTTCCTGGAATTAAGTGGATAGAATGATCAAATTAAGAAATAGGTGGAAGAACTTTGGGAATATCCTCAAATACTTTGGAATGCTTATTAATGAACCTTTGGAGATCTGTGGAGGTAGGGAAATTTGAGGTTTTAACATCTAATGAACATAATTGTGCAACTACACCTTGATTCCCCTTTTTAAACAAATTTGTCATACCATTATAGATTATCACCTTTCTTAGTTTTCCTGTGATACCATTTAACTCATATTCGTTTCCTTCCCATGAAAATTTAATGAAAAGTTTTTGAAAATTAAAATCCAATGTTCCCAATGATTGTAACCATTGGACACCTAAGACAACATCAACACCACCCATTGGGATAGCAATCATTGGACTATTCAATACATATTTCCCCTTATCTAGATTGATATTATGGCATTTCTATGAGCAATTTATAGTTCCTCCATCTCCAATAATTACTTGAAACTATGGTGCTGGATATACAAAGCAATTAAAAAATTTACATAATTTATAGTGAATGAAATTATGAGTACTACCAGAGTCAATAAACATTGTTACCTTTTTTTTTTATGTATCCTTCTATCTTGAGAGTTTGAGGAGTTCTAATTCCTTCCAATGCATGACAATATATGGTGGGAGTAATTTATTTCGAAGTATCCTCTTCTATTTCTTCTGAAATCACGTCTTCTTGAGATGCTTCCTCTTCTTTTGGTTCTTCTTCTTCACAATCTATGTAGAATAATTTCTTCTCGTTGCACTTATGTCCCTTGCTATACTTACTGTCATAATTAAAGCATAATCCTGTTGCTCTTATTTCATCTAGTTGTTGGGGTGTCAACCTTTGTGGTGGTTTAGAAGAAGGAACATTATTTTCTCTATATGTGTTGGAGAAGGATTTTCTAGTAGTCATTGCCATATTTTTACTTTCAACCTTCCTTTCCATCATGAAATCCTTTTCTAGGGATGATGGTTGAAAGAGACGTACATCATGTTGAATGTTATATTTCAAGGTTTCAATAAAGAGATCTAATAAATTATCTTCTGAAATATTCTTCACTTTGAGACTTAGTTAGTAAAATTGCTTGATGTGCTCTGTAACTGACACTTTTTGCTTGACATTTACCAACCGACTGAAGAAGGTGTTTCTATGTATATCCCCATAATGTGCAATCAATTCTTCTATGAATATATACCAAGATATAATAGAGTCCCTTTTATAGTCACAAATCCATTGGTACCATACAAATTGATCAGGTTATAAATACAATGATGCAATAGTTACCTTTTCCATAGTAGGCACCTGGTGTAGATCAAAAAATTGCTCCATCTGAAAAATCCAAGCGATTGGATCCTTTCCATCAAACTTTCTCATGTCAATTTTGGGGATAAAGTAGTTTCTAAGACCTGAATTGAACCCATGATTTTGTAGTGAATCATAAAATTTTGAGGACTCCAACTTCCTATTCTTGAATTGTTTTTCAATTTTCTCTAGACGTGACTGGAATAAGTCATGTTTTTCCTCCTTATCCTCTTCTTGAGTAGATAAATGAGGAATACAGTTTTGTTTTATGTCCTTCATAAATTCCTTCAAGTCTTGAAGATCTTATTTTCTAGCCATCCCTTTGAGATCCTCTTTACGAGTAATCCCTTTGGGATCCTCTTTACTGGCCATCCATTTGATATCCTCTTTACTAGCCATCCTCTTTTACAATTTGACTAAGCAATCCATTTTCACATTTCCTTTAATCATATCTTCCAACTTGGACACTCTAAAAGATATGTCTTCCATTTCATCGTATGTTGGGGATGAATCCTCTGTGGATTTGAGTGGAGTGTGATTATTTCCACTTATTTTGGTGGAATTTTGAACAATAAATATATATCACAACCTAGGGTTTAGCACAAATAGATCCTTCTACTAAAAACTATTCAAATGCAAAATGAAGTACCTTTTTCAAACCCTGATTGGAGCACTATTTTAGGGATGACTTGTCATGGTGGTACAATTTGAATTTCAAATCCTATGGGTTTGAAACTTTGTCCTATGGTACCCTGATCTATCCTCTTTCTAATTCCACAAGTCTAACCTAATTTGGATGTGCCAACAAAAAGTTACTACAAATATCCCAAAGCTTCTTATTTTTTTCCTATCCAAAATATCACACTTGTACTGTATTCCACGTGTCCAATATTTTGTTTCTATAGCTAAAAATTATACCATAGATATCCTAGTCTATCTTCTTTCATATGCAACTACTCTCACACAATTTGGATCTTGGATTCCTCGTATATGACCTTTTCCCCAAGAATACTTATTTTAGACTAGGTTTAGGATTAGTCAAAACCCTATACTCCTCCACAATTATCTCCGAAACTATAATGGATTAGGATCTAAATTTTGGATTGGAGATATTTTGGCCTATTTTAGGAGTGGGTTTTTAACCTCAATCTTCGAATCCTTGTAGAAAACAAGTTGTAGATAAAGTACCAAGATGACTCATTTTGTAGAAGCTAGTCCCAAGGAAAGAGATCTGATACCAAATGTTATGCAACCAAGTCCTAGAAATAGCATAAAAAAGAAGAAATAGAAAGTATTTATTGCCTTAACAATGAATAACAGAGATAAATATCAATCCTATTTGAGGGAGGAACCTCTCTACACAATGTGTTGAGTACACAAGATAAGATAAGATACTATGATGACTAAAATGAGAATATATCCTTCCTATATATAGGAGAAAAAGGTGTACAATAACAACTAATAGACCCACTAATATACCCAAGGAAAAATAAATAATATGTAATGCACCACAATATATGGAGTAATGCGTCACACTATATGGGGTAATGTGCCATCATTAAGGGATTAATAAAACTCCATAAGAAAGTTTATTAATAGGGATGAGCCCAAATCCTCTCTCTTCTCCTATGCAAGAATATTTGTAGAAGTCAATTTGGAAATTTTTTTACTAGAATAAATAAATTTATCAATGGATTGATGAAATCATTTTCAAAAAATAGACTATGAGCAAATTCCCTTCAAGTGTAAGATCTACCACAAATATGGGTACTTCGCCAAAAATTGTGTAAAAATGAAGAAACAAGAAGAGGAACTAGAGAAGGATGATGAGTGGAATAAAGTAATAAAAATTCCACTTATTTTGGTGGAATTTTGAACAATAAATATATATCACAACCCAGGGTTTAGCACAAATAGATCCTTCTACTAAAAACTATTCAAATGCAAAATGAAGTACCTTTTTCAAACCCTGATTGGAGCACTATTTTAGGGATGACTTGTCATGGTGGTACAATTTGAATTTCAAATCCTATGGGTTTGAAACTTTGTCCTATGGTACCCTGATCTATCCTCTTTCTAATTCCACAAGTCTAACCTAATTTGGATGTGCCAACAAAAAGTTACTACAAATATCCCAAAGCTTCTTATTTTTTTCCTATCCAAAAGATCACACTTGTACTGTATTCCACGTGTCCAATATTTTGTTTCTATAGCTAAAAATTATACCATAGATATCCTAGTCTATCTTCTTTCATATGCAACTACTCTCACACAATTTGGATCTTGGATTCCTCGTATATGACCTTTTCCCCAAGAATACTTATTTTAGACTAGGTTTAGGATTAGTCAAAACCCTATACTCCTCCACAATTATCTCCGAAACTATAATGGATTAGGATCTAAATTTTGGATTGGAGATATTTTGGCCTATTTTAGGAGTGGGTTTTTAACCTCAATCTTCGAATCCTTGTAGAAAACAAGTTGTATATAAAGTACCAAGATGACTCATTTTGTAGAAGCTAGTCCCAAGGAAAGAGATCTGATACCAAATGTTATGCAACCAAGTCCTAGAAATAGCATAAAAAAGAAGAAATAGAAAGTATTTCTTGCCTTAACAATGAATAACAGAGATAAATATCAATCCTCTTTGAGGGAGGAACCTCTCTACACAATGTGTTGAGTACACAAGATAAGATAAGATACTATGATGACTAAAATGAGAATATATCCTTCCTATATATAGGAGAAAAAGGTGTACAATAACAACTAATAGACCCACTAATATACCCAAGGAAAAATAAATAATATGTAATGCACCACAATATATGGAGTAATGCGTCACACTATATGGGGTAGTGTGCCATCATTAAGGGATTAATAAAACTCCATAAGAAAGTTTATTAATAGGGATGAGCCCAAATCCTCTCTCTTCTCCTATGCAAGAATATTTGTAGAAGTCAATTTGGAAATTTTTTTACTAGAATAAATAAATTTATCAATGGATTGATGAAATCATTTTCAAAAAATAGACTATGAGCAAATTCCCTTCAAGTGTAAGATCTACCACAAATATGGGTACTTCGCCAAAAATTGTGTAAAAATGAAGAAACAAGAAGAGGAACTAGAGAAGGATGATGAGTGGAATAAAGTAATAAAAATAATTAATAAATGGGCACTCAAGCAGACCCTAAACCCCAATGTTGGTCCCTCCCAAGTTGGGCCTTCCACTAACAAGTTTTATGCAGTTGCTATTCAAGAGAAACCAGGAGAAGAAGGAGAGATAAGGGAGGAAATAATAAATGGAGGTGACTCTACTTTGACCCAATCCAAAAATCAAGATATTCTAGATACCAATGATCAAGTGGATTTACAAAGAGGGTTAATAGAAGGGAAAGCGGGAAAGGCTCCTATCCTAGAGGAGCTAACCCATGGAGATAACCCTCCTTTCCTCTTGGAAAAAACTTATGTAGAAATTAATTTAGGAATTTATATATTCATGATAAGGTCTATATATAAGACATCTCAAGAGGAATATTCTGAATATATAGAGGAAGAAAAGGAACTTGCAGGAAAGAGAGGAAGAAAATAAAATAAAACACAAAGGGAAGAACATGAGAGAGAAAAGGTAGGAGGGAAGCAAAATAGTTTGGATCATCATATTAAGATCCTCACAGGGATAGAGAAACAAGATTAATGAATAAATGAGAACCATAAGGCCACCACCCCCCTACCCTCCTTAAGCCCCATGAAGTAATGAAAATAATCTCCTAGAATAACAGAGGGTTAAGATGCAAAGCTAAAAAGGAAACAATAAAAAACATGGTAAGAAATGAAAGGCTCTCCATACTTATTATTTAGGATACTAAAATAAGTGAAGAGGGTAGCAAGGAAACTATTAATAAAACTTGGAAAAATGGAGAAGGAAGCACAATAGGGGAAGTCAACAACTTAGGAGGGATCATTACCTGTTGGGACAAGAGACGATTTTTGTTAGTAGTTGAATGGAAGCATCACAATTGGATAATGATAGAAATAAATGATGTCAAAGAATATGAAACCATTAGAATCTGTAACATCTATGGCCCATTCCTCCATCATAGAAAATAGGAATCCTAAATATCCTTTGAAGAATTGAGAGGGAGATATATGCATCTCAGAAGTATTCAGCATGAGACTTTAATGCAAATTTCTCCCTCTTTGAGAGAACATGAGGGTCAAGTATAGCATATCCATTTGTAGAGATGATGGAAAACCTTCAAGCATTGTGTAACCTTATTGGCATCAAGATGAGGAAGGGGGTTTTCACTTGGAACAATAGAAGAATTGGCCCTAGTCATATATCAACCAGTCTCAACCAGTTTCTTGTAAGTGAAAATTTTTTGCTTAAATTTTTTATCCCATCCTAAAAAATTATTCCCTCTTCTACTTTTTGATCATAAACCCACTATTTTATCCTTTGATTCCATTGAAAATTTTTTCTCGATTCCTTTTAAGTTCAACCCCTCCTGGGTGAGGGAGGAGGAGGTTATTAAAACGATTTCTTAGAATTGGAATATCTTCATCCTCGACTCTCCGATATACATTTGGGAGTCCAAACTAAAAAATATAAATACTACTCTAAATCTTTGGGCCAAGACAAATATTTCTGAGATTGACTGCAAGAAAAGAACCCTTTTAGAGAATTTGATCTCTCTTCAAGATGAAATGGAACACAATGAAATTATAGAGGAGATGTCAGTGGAAGAGCAGGATTTAGAGGAGCAGATCTAATTTATTAGTAAAAGAGAAGAGGAACAATGGAGAATAAATTCAAGAAGCCTTTGACTCAAGGAAGGGGACCAAAATCCAAAGTGCTTTCCCAATCAGTTTAAAGAAAGGATGAAAAGGAACATTATCTTGGAGTTGGAAAATGATAGTAGGGAGAAAATTTCTTCCTACTAGCAAGTGCAAGAGGAAGTTATTCACCATTTTCATTCTCTCTACTAGGAATAAGAGGAGGATGACATGGAAATAGATATCTTGTTAGGAAACCTCTTACCAAAGACAATTTATAATGAATTTAACGACACCCTTCTCCAACACATTTCAGAAGAAGAGGTAAATTTTGTGATTTGGTCTGTAAACCTAGAAAAATACAGTATCCTAGATGGCTTCCCTATTTTATTCTATAGAATATTTTGGGAAATTATTAAAATTATTTGTACTGGATGATAAATTTCTCTAAAGGAAGAGACAAGTTAGGGGGAGAAACCAATTATTCCTTCATTTCTCTGATCCCCAAGGAGAAGAATCCGACCTCGCTCAAATGCTACATGCCTATCTCTTTATGAAATTATTCCTATAAAATTATGACTAATATTATAGCCAACATGCTCAAAAAGGTTCTACCAAAGATCATATCTGATAACCAATGTGAGTTTTGTTGGAAGGAAGATTACCGGAAACATCGTCCTAGTGCAATAAGCGATCCACTCAAGTTTTGAAAGAAAAGAGAAAGTATTCGCTATCAAATTGGATTTGGAAAATGTGTTTGACAGATTTAAACACAATTTCCTTTTCTTTTCCATGGATAGGTTCATATTCTCCTTAAGGAGATAATAAGATGGATTAGGGATTGCACTGAAATTACATGGATTGCCCCTTGGTTAACGATAGACTAACTCCCTTCTTTATATTTTCTAGGGGTCTCCATCAGGGATGTTCGTTGTCTCCCTTTATTTATATTTTGGAGTCTAATTATTTTAGTAGGTATCTAAATGAACAACTCCACCTCAGAACTCTCCCAGGAATAATAATAGCTAGGGGAGTTAAGGTGTTGAATTGCATCTAATTCATGCATGACACTATACTTTGGGATAAATATCCATATATATAGAATGGAAATTCCATCTCTCTCTATCCACCTTCCTAAAGGATTTTGGAGGGGAAGCGAAATCAAGGAAAAGTTGCATTTATGGTTGGAATCCCCCCCCAATCCTCCTTAATGAAATATCCAATATCTTATGGTTCAAGGCTACTGGACACTGGAATTTGTTTAAGTACCTTGGAATCCCCATTTCTTTAAAAAAAATAACATCTAAATATTGGGAGGGTGTCAACCAAATAACAAAAAATAAAATATAGGCCTGGGGAATCAACTAGATGAACTTAGCCCAAAAGATCACCCTAATCAAGTTCATCCTCTCCTCCATGTCTATCTTCCTAAGCTTTATTATGTTTGTTCCTATATGAGTGATGAAAATTCTTAGCAAAGAAATAAGGAAACTCCTATGGCAAGGGGGGAAATTTAAGTGCAGGGAAATATCATCTAGTAAGCTAGGAAACCATTCGGTGTGAAAAGAGTAGAAGAGCGATAGGAATCTATGACCCAAGGTTTATGAACAAAGAAATGAGGGAAACAATATTTTGGATATTATTTTCCGAGGGAAATGAATGGTAAAAAAAGGAACTCTGCAAAAAGCATCTAGGAATAAATAGAATCAAAAGTATCGATTAACCTCCGGTTGGTCGCGGTTCCAAAATTTGGGATCCTTGGAAGGCATCCTCCAACCTGATTTGAGACCATCTCTACTGGATCCCTGGTAATGGAAAAAAAAATATATCTGGAGGGACACAATTATGGATCACACTATTCTAGGGGAGGAGGAGAGCTTGGATGGGATCAAGAAATGGTTTCAAAAACCTTCTTTGCATGACTCAAATTTTCATTTTCCACTAGAAGGGTATTCTGGGGAATATGATTGGGTGTTTTCTCAATCTACAAATGATCCTGTAGGATCAGACATCGGTCCAACTACTCCATTTTGGGATACTTCCTTGGGACAAACTATTTTCGAATATGGTACTACTACTGTCACAACCCAACCTACACAAGACACACAATTAATTTCAAATGATCAATTTTTTGTACCAATTCGTAATACTGTGTCTCACCTACATACAATGGAGGAGAACATAAGAAGGCATAACTTATCTCCCTTACCTACCACTTTGGAAATAGCTAGTCCTAAATATCATACTCCTACTCGGTCTTATGTTACTATTGTTTCAGGAATACTTGTTCAAAATATGGGCTCTTATGATCCTGGGAAACCTTCTATCCCTACCCTTATACTTCAAAATATCTAAATTGGTTGAAATTCTCCTGTAAATGCCATGACTAAGGGGCAATCCTCAACCTAGGTCACTTCAACAATCGGGAGAACAGTTTCAAGTGTTGGGCATAATATCACTTTAGGGAAACCCGTAGTTAGTGGGAATTCCACGACTAGAAATTTGGTTATCCCTTATATATTTATGGGCCAAACATAATGGGTACAAACTACATTCAATCAACCCATATGGGGTTATTCTTATCTAGGGAATAAACCTACAATTTTTAATCAAACTTATCAACTGATTGTCTTGGGAAACATTTATCTCGGGATCCCCTATCCTGAAAATATGAATACCCTATGGGGGAAACCTAATTTGACAAATGTTCCTATGCCTAGAGGGTCATCCAAAGGACCACCTTGAGGCCCACCAAGAGGATCACCTGAAGGACCACCAGAAGGCCCACCAAGAGGAACTCATGGAGGTGTTAGATTTTTAACATTAAACTAGCATTATTAGGATCTTTAACTAAGAGAATAACAAGCACAAAAATCAAACATAAGAGACAATGAACACAATGTTTTTCCTTGGGGAAACCATAAATGGATAAAACCCCGCAACTTCCTCAGAGATAGAATATGCACCAAAATAGAAAATCCCAAAACAGTAAGATGATCTCCCGACAATAGTAACCTTATTTCTATCTATCCCTAGTGTCTTCTCCTTCCTCAACTATGCGCTACACTTGAGTGTGTATGAGATGCATGTAAAATAGAGAGATCACCTCTCTATTTATATTGCTTCTCGGCATGACTAAAACCATACTAGGGCCGAATTCACTAGGTGATTCTAATAACCCTAGTGCCCCATAACTGCGGGGAATTTAACCCTTAGACAATAGGAGGGTTACCCACAATGAATTGACATGACTTGTTTATATTATAGATCCTCCCGATTAGAACATCGGGGCATGAAATCATGACTCAATTACATTACAGACACGTCCCTGAATAAACATTGGGGTACAAGACATAAGATACATAGATGAATACATTCTGAAGTTACAAATACATCAACACTCCCTCTTAACTAGGAAGGTATTCTTTTGACACAATTTTCAGCACTCGTCTTCTTCTTTGTATCGACTGGATCATCTCATCATCTTTGTCTTCAATTCTTCTTAGTCTTCAAGTCTTCTTCATCTTCTTCGTCTTCTTTGTCTTCTTCGTCTTCAAGTCATCTTCTACTTCAAGTCTTCTTCATCACGGGATCTACATCATCACGACTACTGTATCATTACTATTGGATCATCATCACATCTGGATCATCATCAAGTTCGGATCATCATATCTGGATCGTCACTTGATTTGGATCATCATCACATCTATCTAAGAATGGTGCTATCTCAATTTTTCTCATCACAAGAAGTTCTACAGAGTCAATCCTGTAGACCTACCCTTCATGTAGGTCTTCATCAATGATTATATCTGACACTTAAGTCAGAATGGCCCGCCTAGCTCTTACATTTGACCTCATCTTGTTAGAAAGGCATGCCCATCACTCACATTTGACCATGTGTAAACACATCGCACCAGAATGGTTCAGCACTTATATCTGATCATGTGCAAGCACATCGCATCAGAAAGGCTCCGCACTTACATCTGACCCCATCTTGTTAGAAAGGCACAACACTCACATCTGACCATGTGTAAACACATCACACCAAAATGGCTCAGCACTTATATCCGACCTCATCCTGTCAGAAAGGCTCTGCACTTACATTCGACCATGTGTAAACACATCGCATCGAAAGGGAATACACTCACATCTGATCATTTAGGAACTAATCCTACCATCGCATTAGAATGGCCCCCAGTCCCAAACTGAGCTACCTAGTAACTGACTAGGTGCCTCCATTCTCCCAGAGAATGGTAGTTGCCCTTACATCTTACCTACTTGTTAGAATGGCCAACACTCACATCTGACATGGGATGAACCTAATCCTTTAGCCATGACAAAATGGTTCAGCCCTTACATCTGATCAAGTGGGAACACATCCCTCTCTCACATCAGAATGGCTTCTTAGTCCTAGATTGAGTTTTCCCGGTAACTGACCGGGCACCTCCATTCCCAGAATGGCAATAGCACTCATATCTAACATGGAAGGAACCTAAATCCTCTTACCATGATAGAATGGCTCAACTCTTACATCTAACCATGGAAGGAACTTAATCCTCTCCCATGTCAGAATGGCTCATGGACTCATCACTTCCCTTTGGAGGGAACCTTGATCTAGAGAACACCAAGATTCTCCCTGAAGTACTTAAAATTAACCCTAGCCAATGGCTTTGTGAACACATCAGCTATTTGATCGTCCGTCACAACATACTGGAGCTTCACTGCTCCCCTTTACACCATATCCCTGATATAGTGATACTTGATCTCGATATGCTTCGACTTGTCATGGAACACCGGGTTCTCCGACAACTTCACACAACTCTGGTTGTCGCAATATATACAAGTAGCATCCAACTGGAGATCAAATAAATAAGACAGTAGCTTCCTTAGCCATACTGCCTCAAAACTAGCTAAACAAGCTGTGACATACTCTGCTTCAACTGTACTCAGTGCCACACAGGATTTCTTCCTACTAAACCAAGAGATCACACCTGATCCCATACTAAAGCAACACCCTGAAGTGCTCTTCCTATCGATGGCATTTCCTGCCCAATCTAAATCAACATAACCCTCCAGGTTAATCTTCTGATTCGACTCATACTTAAGCCCATAATCAACTATACCCCTCAGGTACCTCAGAATATGCTTTGCAGCAATCAAGTGAACATTTCTCGGATTTGTCAAGAACTGGCTCAAGGTTTTCATAGCAAAGCAAATTTCTGGTCTTGTGCTCATCAGGTACATCAAGGACCCAATCATCTGATGATACATCGTAGCATCAACCGACTCTGATGAAGCATCACTCAATAGCTTCAGGTTCGATGCCATAGGTGTGGCCATGGCTTTGTAGTCCATCATCCCAAACCTCTTCAGGATCTCAATGCATACTTCCCTTGTCCAAGGGAGATTCCATCTGCACTCTACCACACCTCCATGCCTAAGAAATAGTGCATTATTCCCAAGTATTTCATTTCAAACTCGGCAGCAAGATTTCTCTTCGTATCAGCAATCAACCCATCCATACTTATCACAAATAGATCATCTACATATAGTAGGAGCATCACTGGGTTTCCATCTTCAACCTTGTAGTAAAGGTTGGAATCTACTTTACTCTTGGTAAAGCCCAAACTGGATAGAAAGCTATCAATTCTGCCGTACCAGGTCCTGGGTGCCTATTTCAAACCATACAGGGCTTTCTTCAATCTGCACACATGAGACTCTCTGTCATGTGTCTCAAAACCGAGTGGTTGTTCTACATACACTTCCTCTTCTACTACACCATTCAAGAAGGCAGTCTTGACATCCATCTGGTGTATCTTCCATTTCATCATTGTAGCCAGAGCAAGTACTGATATGATGGAAGTGTATCTGGCTACAAGTGCAAAGGTTTCTTCATAATCTATTCCTTTTTTTTGTGAGAAACCACGAGCCACAAATCTTTCCTTATATTTTTCAATGCTAATGTCTATAGCATGCTTGATCTTGTAGATCCATTTGGAAGTTACAACTGACTTCCCTTCTGGTCTTGGGACAGCATCCCAAACATCGTTCTTGATGATCGATTGATATTCTTCAATCATAGCATCCTTCCATTCTTTTCGTTCTACCACTTCTTCATAACTGGAAGGTTCTTTATCAATGAAATCACATAGTAAAGCTACATACCCAGAGCAAGATTTGGTCCTCTTTCTTTCTCTGTGATTCTCTTCTGGAGCCCCATATCTTTCCGCACCTTGGATAATTTCATGTACCCAAGCAGGTTTCCTCTTGTGAGGATTCTTCTCCAGAGGTGGATCTATAGGTCTTTGTGGTTCTTCAAATTTCGATCTTCTTCTTGAGTTTCTTCATTCATGGTTGTATCATGGATTCTGGGTGCTTCTACTTCTTCAGTTTCTTTAGCAGGTCTTTTTCTGGATTTGTTGTAAGCCATGTATTCATCAAATTTCACATCCATGCTAATGTAAATCTTCTTGTATCCTGGGAAATATATTCTGTAAGCCTTCGAGCTTTCAGAGTATCCCACAAATATACCCTTCTTTCCTGAGGGATCTAATTTTTTTCTCTTCTCTTTTGGAATGTGTATGTACATAAGACAGTCGAATATTCTGAGATGGCTGACTTTTGGTTTCTTTCCAAAGAAGACTTCTTCAGGAGTCTTGTTCTCGAGTACTCTATGTGGAGTATGGTTCTATACATACACCGTTGTTCTGGCAGCTTCCACACAAAGATGCATAGGAAGATATTGATCATGAAGCATTGCTCTTGTAGCTTCCATGATAGTTCTATTCTTCCTTTCTGTAATACCATTCTGTTGTGGATTATAAGGAGTGGACAACTCCCTCTTAATCCCCGAGTCTTTGCATAGCTCTTTGAATTCATTTGAAGTGAATTTTCCTCCATTATCTGATCGAAAGGTCTTGATTTTATTTTCAGTGTGTTTTTCGATCAAGGCTTTGAATTCCTTGAACTTGTTGAATACTTTGTCTTTTTTCTTCATGAAGTAGATCCACGTCTTCCTAGAAAAGTCATCAATGAAAGAAACATAGTATACATACCCACTTAGTGAGCTTGATGACATAGGACCACATACATCGGAGTGGATGATTTCCAAGATTCCTTTTGCTTTGCTTTCGCTACTTGGAAATGTCTTCTTTGTGTTCTTTCCTTTTGCACATCCTTTGTAGACCCCATCATGTTTTGCTTGTATTTCTGGAAGACCTTCAACAACTTTTATTGCAAGAGGTAGTGCTCTATAATGCACATGTGCAAGCCTTCTATGCCAAAGTTAATTTGGCTCTATTGTGTCATGGACCAAGGATTGTTCTGGATGGCCCTTCAATTTGCACAAACCTCCTTCTTGTTCACCAAACACTATTTCATCATCGATAGTCTTTCCTTCTGGCCACATGATGACTTAAGCATCTATGAATGCAACCCTCATTCCTTTTTCATCTAATGCAGATATGGAGAGAAGGTTCTTCTTGAGTCCTGGCACAAACAATACTTACTTAATTTTCATAGACTTTCCAGAGTCTAGTTTGTAGGAGGATTCCCCACTACCTTTTATTGGATACTCGTAGTCATCTCCTAGTTTCACCTTGTGAGGTGATTCATGTTCTGAAAGTCCCGCAAAGGATTCCTTGAATCCAATCATATGTTTGGAAGCCCCGCTATCTATAATCCAATCATTTCTTCCATGAGTAATGTTTCATGTGAGAGAAAAAATCAAAACATATTTATCCTCGCTTGAAGAATCTTCACTTTCATATCTGGTTCTCTTTGATGAAGGTTCATCATCCTCTATAGCATGAGCATGATGTCTTCTATTGTTTCTCTTCTTCTTGTGAGAGCTACTTTTGTTCTTAGGAAAATCTCTAGCAAAGTGTCCTCTTTCATCACATGTATATCAAATGAACTTAGACTTATCTCTAGGCTTTATAGAGTTATTTATTTGATTAGAGTACTTACTTCTGTGATGGCTGGATCTGGGTTTCTTGGATTGTTCTATGAGAGATTGATCTTCACTTCCCATCTTCTCTTCTCGAGCTTCTATCTGAGCTTCTTCTTGAGAAAATTCTTCCCACAGTCTGCTGAACTTGACTAACTTCTTTCTATCATAGATCCCTTGAATGAAGGAGTCCCATGTCCTAGGGAGACCATTCCAGGTGGTCATCACAATTTTTGCATTCTCCACTTATTCATATACTGCTTCTAATTGTTAATTGATCTAAGAAACTCTTGTGAAGTAATATTGGATGGTCTCTGCATTCTGGATCTTCACATTCTTCAGTTGATTCCTCAGAGTCATCTTCCGATTTATGTTCTTCCCTTCAAACAATTTGGTTAGGGCATCAAACATAGCTTTAGGTGTCTTGAGGGAGGACACTTGTGGTATAAGGTGATCCTTGATAGAATCAGCAATGATCCTCTTTTCCATAACCAAATTATTCTTAAGTAAGGCCTTAGCCTCATCTCCCTCTGGAACTAGAACCTCCTCATTGATGTAGGAGTCCAACTCATTCTCTTCCAGGACTAGGAAGATCCTATACTTCCAGGCTCGGAAGTTATCAACTCCCTCAAAATTTTCATCAATATTGGTATGAGGAGACATCTTAACTGAGAACCTCAAATGGAAATACAAAATATTTAGATCTTACCAGGTCAAGATGTCGGATCTAGATTTGGTGTTGAAATCCCGCAGTACTGGTTCAAGAGAAAATTAGGGTTTTGCTTTTTTGGAGTTCTGTCTAACCAAATGCTTTGAAATTGATCCCTAACTTCGATTTTGGGTAGGAGATCAATCCAGGAATGGTCTCATTAAAAAATTCCTCTTCTGTGAAAAGCCCTAATTTCCAGCAGTAGTGTCAGGTCCAAAACTGAAAAACCTCAGAATTGGATTTTGCTTCACCAGAAATATGTGTCCTAGGGAGGAGATTTATTCCACCTTACTTTTGCTAAAAATATATAGAGGAAGGTCCACAAAGTAGGAATCCCTAGTTCACGCAGCTGCACAGTGTCCTCTTCTCAGGTTAGCTCTAATACCATGTTATATTTTTAACATTAAGCTAGCATTATTAGGATCTTTAACTGAGAGAATAACAAGCACAACAATCAAACACAAGAGACAATGAACATAGTGTTTTTCCTCGGGGAAACCATAAATGGAGAAAACCCCATAACTTCCTCAGAGATAGAATCAACACCAAAATAGAAAATCCCAAAACAGTAAGATGATCTCCCGACATCAGTAACCTTCTTTCTATCTATCCCCAGTGTCTTCTCCTTCCTCAACTATGTGCTACACTTGAGTGTGTATGAGGTGTATGCAAAATAGAGAGGTCACCTCTCTATTTATATTGCTTCTCGGTATGAATAAAACCCTATTAGGGATGACTTCACTAGGTGAGTCTAATAACCCTAATGCCCTAGAACTGTTGGGACTTTAACACTTAGAAAATAGGAGGGTTACCCACAATGACTTTACATGAATTTTTTATACTATAGATCCCCCCGATCGAAACATTGGGGCATGACATCATGACTCAATTACATTACAGACACATCCCAAAATAAACATTGGGGTACAAGACATAAGATACACAGATGAATACATTCTGAAGTTACAAATACATCAACAGGAGGATCATCAAGAGGACGTCCTGGAGGCCCACCTGGGGGATCATCCATAGGACCTTCTAGAGGCTCACCTAGAAGATCACTCATAGGATCACCTAGAAACCCACCACCATATAATAAACCCTTTATAGGAGGACCATCATCACCTTTTTATCAATCAGCTTATGGTCCTACTGGTACATATATTCCTTATCAATACTACCAGTATCCATAACCAAACCAACAATTTCCATTTCTGGTTACACTCAATCGGCTAGACTTGTCACGTTTAACTAACGATCCTATACACCATGATCCTTTGTGGCCATTGATTCCTATTAACTTTCCTTCGAGCATACCAAAATTCATCAGTAAACCTGAATATCCAAAGAACCACATGATTACTTATCACTTGTGGTGTTCCTCCAACTCTCTCATGGATAGTTCTATTCATTTGAGACTTTTTCAAAGGACTCTCACTAGATCTTCCTCCAAATGGTACATAGAATTACCTCATCATTCCTTTTGGTATTTCAACACTCTATCCATGTATTTTTTGGCACATTTACAGTTACCAATTAGATACAAAACAAATACAAATTTTTTGACTTCACTTTGTCGAACCATTTCCACCCATATATCTGATCATATACATGAGTGGATGCGACGACATATGTTGATTAAGGCTCCCATTCCCATTCAATTACTTGCCGATTGATTTACTAATTCACTTCTTCCACCCATTGTTAGAGATGTTTCCATGGGAAGTGTTGTTACCAAAGAGAAAGATATTATCTGTGCTCAGTACCTAGACTTGGTCTATTCCCATTAGGTCACTTTGTACGATTTAATTTTGAATGCTCCTTGTCCTACTTCAGACCCTTCAAGGAATTCGACGGAACCACCTACCGATGGAATATTAGATTCTATCCAAACATTGTCTACAGCTAAATCCACATAAAAGAAAAACCCAACTACTTCACCAACTAATCAGACTGCTTCCAATGCTAAGACTACTTATACTCTCGTTGTTTCCACCAAATTAAATGTTGTACAATCCTCAAAATCTTTGGAAACAAGGAAAAAAGGAAAAAACAAATTGAAAAAAAACCATGAATCAACAGGAGGATAATAAAACACAAACTACAGATGTCAAATCTAAAATGAAGAGAAGAGCTAAGTTTCGTTGCCTAATATGTGGGGGAGATCATTTCACTAAATAATTTCCTCATCATGAGGAGTTTAGTAATTTTTTGCAGAACAATTCCACACTGATAGTTTTAACTGATCCTTTCCCTAACCAATAACATTTGATTGACCATCAATACTTGCATGGGCCTTACTCGTATTCCATTGATGAAGTTAACATTATGTCTAGTAAATTGGTTCATATTACCAGCAAGTCACAAATCTATGACTCCCCTCCAGATAAAAAGAGCGAGAGAATTCCAGAAAATAAAACTTCCACTTCCATTCCTCCTCCAACCAATGGTCCTCAAATTGAAAAACCTATTTTTGACACAGTACTATGATCACCTAAGAGTACCATTCATAAATCATTATTTAATCCTAGTGCACATGCTACCCAATTCTATAATTTCATTGAATATTTGGCTTAAGCACTGTGTGATATGTCCACCCTCAAGGTACTCCAAATGTGTCTTACAAAGAGGGAAAACCAATTTTTAGTTCTTGGAGCTATGGATCCTAAAAATAGCAATGTTATCACTTTTAAACTAGAGGAATTTAACTTGAGACTTTCCCATCAACTTGATTTCCAGTTATCCATGAAATTTATTTGGAAAACGATCCATCGTACCATTCTAGATGAAGGTGCTTTGAATTCTAGCATGTCTTTATCTTGTTGGAGAGCCATCGGTTCTCCCGAGATTAACCGATCACCTAGGACATTGAAAGCATTTGATGGTTGTGGTTTCCAACCATACAAAATACTGTCATCCTTGTTGATAGAATCAGGGGGAAAGTCAGTGTCTCTCCACATAGAGGTTCTCAATGGTCCCCTATATTACATTCTCCTCCTAGGTATAAATTGGGTCTATGTGATGCAAGTGGTCACATTGTCTGTTTTTGTCGTGGTCCAATTTCCATTCCAAGGGAATATTGTTAACATTGATTAATTGGATTTTTGTTCTCTAGATACAAATTCTAATTTTGTGAACAATGTTTCAATTTTAGCATCTTCTGCTCTACAGTATCAAAACATTGGAGTGGGCCTTCTTAAATATTATTCTCTTATGGGAATCTTTCCATTGAAAAATCCTCCTCCTCCTTCAAAATCCGCATCTGTGAATATGATATCGATGATTCATGACAACTCGATAAAATGGAAATCAATTGTTGATTCAATACATTTGAGTCTTTCTGAAGAAATTTACCATACCATTCAATCCACCTCTGATTACCCCAATATTAATAATCACATTGTGGTTGCATTAGACCCCTACCATCTACCATATTGGTTAGATCCCCCCAACCTGTATCTAGACTATTTGTTACAACCCCTTCCATCGGATGAGTCCATCATGTAAGTTATGTATTTAGATGGAATTCCTTAGAAAGATAATCACCATTGATCTTCTTTCCTTCCCCCGTACCAATTGGTATAAAATGATTTCGAGTCATTGGTTTCATACGATATCGTAAATTCTCCTCAATCACCTGTACTCCTCCAAAATGTTGAGTCCAAAGGTAATTTGAGCAATATTACTAAGACCACCCCAGTCGATATATCGATGAAACTTGGAGTTATTAAACACGTCCATTTGGGCCATAATTATTCCTCTCAAGAAGTTGAAACATATATGACCCTTTTTAGATAATTTTGAGATGTTTTTTATTGGAGATACAAATAAATGACAGGGATTGATCCTTCAATCATCGTTCATGAGATCAAAACATACCTTGATTCCAAGCTAGTCCGTAAAATACTATGTCAAGTACATCCATGGAAAGCAATGGCCATCAAGGAAGAAGCTAAAAAACTTCTTAGAGTTGGGTTCATTTATCTAGTGCCACTAACAGAACGAGTTTCCAACATTGTTCTTGTTACCAAAAAATAGGGTACAATAAGGGTTTACATTGATTTTAGAGACCTCACATTAGAGGAAATTTCAACTCAAAATGGGCCTTTCAACCCTAATTCAAATTCCATGTCATCATATGTTAGCCAATGAAATTTCTTTAAATTTGAAATACCGTATAGTTATTAAACAAAATTTTAATATAAATTTGGGGATAGGTGAATTATTTTAATAATATAATTTGTCTACCCGCTGCCCAAGCTGCCCAAAATTATCTAGGGTATTGAAAATGAAATTAATATGCTAACCAATTTTAGGTAATACTTCTCCCATTTATAATATATAATATTAAAAATAATTAATATCATAACTAATTTATAATCATATTACTCGGTCCAATACCTTTAACTTGGTTAAAAAATATTACTCGGTCCAAAAATATTAGTGGGTCAAATAATTTTAACTCGGTCAAAAAATATTACTCGGTCCAATAACTTTAACTCGGTCAAAAAATATTACTTAGTTAAATACCCAAAAGACAACTACCCTACTCTATATACTGATCAAATCATTGACAACTGTGCCGAAAGTGTAATCTTTTCATTCATGGATGTTTTTTTTGGCTATAATCAGATAGAGATACTCCCTTCTGACCAACACAAAACAACTTTGATAGGACCATGGGGGACCTTCGCCTATCATAAGTTTCCTTTTGGTCTGAAAAAATTTGGTGCTACATTTCAACGCACCATGTATTATTCTTTCCATGAAATCTAACATATTGCGGAACCCTATTTCGATGATCTACTAGCTCTTTCGCAACATTGAGAACACCATGTTGACCATTTAAGATCCATATTTCTTAGATTTCACCATTACAACATCAGGTTAAATCCACATAAATTTGTTTTTTGTGTTGAGATAGGACGATTGCTTGGATTCATTGTTTCCAAGGATGGAATCAGTATAGATCCTATAAATATTGAGGCCATTTTGGCCCTACCAGTGCCAGCTACCAACATCATAGAGCTTCAAAGTTTGCAAGGGAAGACAAAATTATTGCATCGTTTTGTATGCAACTATGCCGAAAAAACACATGGTTTCATGTGTCTTCTTAAAAAATATATACCCTTTGTTTGGGACTATCTTGCACAACATGTGTTTGACAATCTCAAGCATGCCATTACACATGCGCCTGTTTTGCAACCACCCGATTATGCTAAGGATTATTCCTTGTATGTGGCTACATATCTTACCACCATCGACATGGTATTGGTACAACCAAATGATCATGGATAATAACATGTGATATATTATCTGAGTAAGAGTATTCTTGACTCTAAAACTCGCTACTCACATGTTGAGAAGTTGGCTCTAGCTACGGTCATCGCAGTCCATAAATTGTGTCATTATATTTTGCTCTGCACAACTGTAGTGTATGCAGATTCTAACCCTATGTATTACATATTGACTCATCAGGTACTTAGGGTTAAGTATTCTCACTTGATTTTCATTCTCTAGGATTTTGAATTAGAATGTTCTAAATCTAGTTCAAAGAAGTCTTTAGTATTCTCAAATCTCATTTTTGATATTCCCCATATCACTAAGGAAATGCATCCCATTGATTCATTTCCAGATGAATCTTTGTTCCTCATTAGTACATATGACCCTTGGTATGGATATTTGATTTTATATCTCCAAACTCAATGCTTTCAGCTGAATGTAACTTGTGACAAACATCATCGTATCCATCATCATGCCAGGTACTACCTTATCGTCAATGATACATTGTATTGTCATGGAATTGATTCCATTTTGCAACGTTGTTTAACTCATAATGAATCTAAAACTGTATTGAATGACTTCCACTTGGGAGCTTGTGGTGACCATCTTTCTGGGATGGCTACTGCTTAGAAAATCCTACACGTTGGGTACTTTTTTCCTTCCATATTCAAAGGTTGTATGAAAGCTGTGAAGAAATTCCCTCCATGCCAACTTTTTCAATCTAAAAATCACACCCACCCAACTCCACTCCATCCTATCATTATTGTTGGTCCCTTTGTGAAATGGGGCATAGATTTCATGCAATGTAATCCTACCGCAACTGGGGGCATGTTTATATTATCATGGTCGTCAATTATTTCACCAAATGGGATGAGGCTATGCCTAGATACATTGAAGATGGATTTTTTTTTCCTATTTCTCTTTAATCATATTATCACTAGGTTTGAAGTCCCTCAAGACATCATCACTGGTCATGGTTCTCATTTTAAGAACGAGATGATGTTAGAATTAAGTACCAAACTAGGTTTCTATCACGCCAACTCAACACCCTACTACCCGCAAGGCAAAGGTTATATTGAAGCCACCAATAAGTCATTGAAAAATATGCTTCAACGGATGGTAGGATGAGCTAAATATAGTTGGAACTTGCAACTAATTTCAACATTATGGGATTATAGAACCACCATGAAAACATCAACCAGTTTCACATCATTTTAATTGGTGTACATACTAGAAGAAATTCTTCCTATCGAGTGTGAAATCCTTTCTCTAAAACTTATTGTAGAACTCTTACCCAATACCACTACAGAGGAAGAATGTTTCTTGTATTTGAAAAAACTCAATGAAACTCGTCGAGATGCAACCTTGGCTAATGAGGTGCACAAATCACGAGTTAAAGCTAAATATGAACGATCCATTCAACCTCGCCTCTATAATGAAGGTGATATGGTCTTACCTTATGACCAAAAACATGATAAAATAGGAGGACCAGAAGAGTACATTTATTCTGTTGGAATTAATCTAGGTGTGAGAGGAAAAGAGTTTGGGTCTTGGGTGCAAGGCTTGTAGAGTTTGTGAATCAAAATCTTGTGGGGAGAAGCACAACACCGAAGCTTGGTTGTAATCTTTCCAAATATTTAATTAATGTAATATGTTTTCCCTTTCCCATAAAATTTGTGTAATTTGTTGTATATGATTCATTGTTTATTATCTTTCTCTTCGGTCATTGATATATATTAGATATACTATCTTGTATGTTTCCATATTGATTTTTTAGTTCTGATCTGTGTAGGTTCTTCAAACGTGCTAAGGATTTCTAGCTTGCAAGGACAAGCTTCAGAGACAAGGACAGGTTTCATTGTGATCAAGTAATATTGTCAAATCTAGGGAAAGGATTTCATAATTGTTTCTACTTTGTTATAGATTAAAACCATTTAGACTAGGGCAACGGTTCTGTCCACAACAACCGATTTTTTCTGTTAATAAAACTATGCTCAAGGTCGGTTTTAATTTTTAACGAGCTTGAAACTAGAAACAAATTATGCTCAAGGTTGGTTTTATTTTTTAACAAGCTTGAATATCACTTGGAAGAATGCTCAGTGTATCTGCTTCTTTTTTAACGAGCTTGACACATAATAGGAACTATGCTCAATATCTCGTTTCATGGTTTAGTGAGCTCAAAACTAAAAATAAAGTATGCTCAAAATGAGTCACATTGACGAGTGTTTTCCCAAGATGATGTAGAGTGGTTGGCACTTTCCCCCAGTATAATTACCAAGCATCTTAACTCCAACATGGTATAAAGAGTTTGGATACATTCCCCCTAAGCTTCATTTAATCATCTTACTCTTTTCTTCATCCAAATAAATTTTAGGTTACTCCTAGGAAAAGGTTCACTAGACACAGAGCAAGAAATGGGATCAAGTGACATAGGTAGATGAAATGAATGTTCAAGTTAAAATACTTGACACAATGGAAGAATCTGTTTCATTTTTTAACGATATTGACATGAAAAGGGAACTCTTCTCATAACGACTTGTTTCATTTTTACACAATATTGAAATATAAAATAATTATGCTCATCATGGATTTAGTTCCTCCAATTTCATATGTTGATGTATTGAAGGGACAATTGATCTGGATATGACCACGGGAATTACAATAATTACATATAAAGGTGATTTTCTTGTATTCAAAAGGTTAAATAAACTGATTTTCCCTATCCTCCATCATAACCACATCTGGAATTTTCTACGAGATATGCATCTCAATGCATATCAAATCCTTCGAGGTTTTAGTCTTACTTTTTGTTTACAAAGATACCTTCAAGAAATTGCCTAGAGCATCTCCAATAACTCTAAATCACATTAGAGGAAATTTCAACTCAAAATGGGCCTTTTAACTTTTATTCAAATTCCATGTCATCATGTGTTAGCCAATGAAATTGATTTAAATTTGAAATACGGTATAGGTCTTAAACACTTTTTTAATATAAATTTGGGGATAGCTATCATTAAAAAAACTACTTTTTTGTTTGTATTTTTGACATATCTCCCTGTGTTTTTACTCAAATTTTGATCGGGAGAGCTCGTTGGATGCGGAATTAAATTCCGCANGGGTTTCCGAGAAATCCAACAAATGAAATAACATCTTGACCTATAGCACAAGATTATGAATCCTTTTTTTAATGGGGTCAGACCCCACATGCCATCAGAAGAGGTTTAAATATGCATTCCCCCAGCACCAAGGGACACCCATTGCAATTTTCTAGCGAACATTTGAAGAGAAAAAAAAGGTTACATATCCTTGGGCTCCCGCATGAGTGATAGGAACATAGCCAACAATGTGTTCCCAGGTGTGAGTTGTCCATCATTTTAGACCTTACTTTGAAAAACAACTAGCATGGAATTTGCGGATAAGAGCTATATTTGTGTATAAAACCACACTTTTTTGAAAGAGGGAAGGGTTGATTTCAACCTTCATTGCATCCAATGAGCATTTAATGCACCTAAATCTATACTTACATGGTCACTTCCCCAGGGGTTGGATGGATGGTTCTGCAACAGGTGAAGCTTGAAGGGGTTAGGATCCAATGGCGAAGGATCGATGACTAAGAGAGAAGCAATGAGGGAAGGATGGTACTACCTCTTTTGGCTAGGATAGGGTGTTCGAGAGGGATGAAGAAATAATGATATGATGGGTGAATGAATGATGGGAAGTGATCTAGGTGGGATGGAGGATCCATAATAACAGAGCTGATAGATCCACGAGTAGGATGATATTATGGGAAAGTGGTCCAAGAGCCTGTAGCTGCTCTTAAAATGACAGAAGGATGTAGTATTATGTATCTAGATGTTTGTATAAATTTCAGCTTTGATACCATTAGAAAAAGAGCCTTGATGCAAATAACAAGGATAGGAGGTAGATCTTTCGATTAATATGATTCTCACAAGCATTCACAAGATAGAAAATAGAGAGAAGAATAAAGAGACCGAATACAATAGAAGTGGTCTAGTATATTACCAAGTATTATTGATCAAATGAATTGATCGATTGAACCAATGCTGAATTGATTGATTATTACAATAGTAATACATCCTTATAAAGGAAAATTGAGTCGGTGGAAGACAACTCATGCTAGCTCATAAATCAGACTTACTAAATATGATAAACCCCCATAGGTGGCTAAATCACTTCCTAAATAAGTCAAGGACTTCATGAATTAGCTAAATAATGAGTGATTTGTCATTAATGATATAAAAAAACATGCTAATTCAGGAATATGGAGAGAAAATAATGGAGGATGGGTTGGCAACAAAAGATAACAGTTTCCTTATTGACTAGCTTTACCTTATCCATAGAAAAGCTGGATAAAAACATAATAAAGACAAAATTTGTAGGAAGGCACAACTACTAATTTATGATGTCAATAAAGTAGACATGATCAAATCAGAATCAAGATAAAAGCGCTCCTAGGGTATATATGGAAAGTGTTGACCATGTGGTGCAAGTGGATGCCAAATATCTATGTTAGTAGGTAGGAATTTAATCAAAAAATGATTAAATATTTTATCCTAAGTTATGAAGTGGTTTTATAATATTCCCACATCCCCCTTTTAAGACTGACTTTATGATTTTTATGTCTGAAATAATTAGATGGATATATGTGTATATAATGCCCAACAACAAGACTATGGTCACCCTTTACAATTATTCATGTCCAAAAAAGATGAGGAAAGAGGCAAAACCACATGGGGAAAATCCTCCCTCAAGAAAGGAAAAGGCACACAATTTGAAACATGTATTCAGTATGTCTTTATATTCACTTGAATGAGATGAATGAAGTGCTTCTGGTGAAATACATTGATGAAGAAATCATGAACTCCATGATCATGCGCTAGAGTTTAGAATCTGCAAGGAGGAAGAGGAGAGACTCCTGGTATCTCATCATCTGATGAAGTAGGAGAATTATCTGAATTATTCTTTTCGATAACAAACTCTGATATGCAAACAAAATCTGAAATTTAAAATATATTTGTGCATAATCCTTCCCAAAGAGTACAAAAAATAAGACAATCAGTAACACAATCATTTCCTTGTATAGTTGCAAAATTGTGATGTGAATCACATATCATTCTTCCAATATGATGTATCACCTTCCAAAATCTGATATGAGGCTGAAAAAGCTCTGATATATCAGAATTATTATCATACAGAACAACAAATACAAAGGATTTAGTGAATCCATGAGGATATAGGGATAAACTGGGAAAAATATGAACAATTGGGGAAAATTGATGAGTGTAAAAATATGAATGATAGATGGAATTGAGATCTGAACCATAAGTATTGAGAACATATAAAAAAATTTGTAAGATAATTCCAATGACGATTAATATTATATATAAACAACCAGTGAAAAATAGGCTAGAATTGAAACCATTTGATATAAGTAACACTACATAAGAAACCAATGAGGAATCAACTAGTGAACTTGGGGTTTGTATAGTATTAGAATTTTTCAGAGGTATGGTATATGGTATGGATGGTGGTATGAATGGTGTCATGACATGCATATCAGCATTAAAATATGCTTCTAAATCATAATTATAATCATGTGAATAAAGTGTGGAAGAGCTTCTTAAAGACAAGTCGGGATCTAGTGAAACATCACAAGTATTACGATATGAATCTAGGAGACTGATAGGTGGATTATCAAAGAAAGATATTGAGACTTCATATTCTGATATATTAGAAATTAAATATATATAATATATGTGATTAAATTATTTTACTCTGGAACTCAATACATAGTTTATATTGCCTTGAAACTGTGCATTATGACAGTGTTCTGAAGAATTAATAGGATTCTCTAGCTCATCTAGAAATTCAATGTTGTTCTTCCCAAGAAATCAAGACATGATGTCCATATTATTACCGAAACATTTATTCTCAATATGAAACCCCTTGCTGAAATAATAACACTTGTATGTACTTCTTTTCTTCTTGACTTTCTTCATTGAACCTTCATCAACAAGCTTCTAACTTTCATCTTCAATATTTGACTTTGGATTCTTCTTTTTGAACTTGGTATTATTGCTTCCTTGAACTATGATCGCATTCTCCTTTCCCTTGGAATATATAAGAGAACCCATGTGGATCAATTTAACTTTCTCCTTTGTTAGTGAATCAAAGAATGTACTCAAAGAAGACATTTTCCAATTAGAAATAGCAAGCCTAGTAGCATGAAAAGTAGACACAAAAAAATGAGTATTCAGGACCCAATTTTGATAGAATGGAAAGGATAAATTGATATTCCTTTTTTTCAATCTCACATTTCTTGAGAAATAAAATAAGTGACTTGAATTTGGTGAAGAAACCCTCAATAGAATCGAAAATTCTTGGATTCAATGAGAATAACTCATTCTCCAGCCGAGGCACTCTTACCACATCTTGAAATCCAAAGAGAGACTCAAGTTTGGTCCATACTTGGATTGGAGTGGTCAAACCATCTAGATGAAAGAGTAGATCAAGGGAAATAGAGAGGAAAATCAATCCATAGGCTTCATCCAACCTATTATGCCACTTAGCTTTCTCAACAATAGAATTTGGTTCATTTTCTAAATCCATAGAAACTCTATAGAGTACCTTACTCCAGAGTAGAATGCTAATTTTGGATTTCCATTCATGATATTTGAAGGGAGTTAGGATCATAGTTGAAGAAGAATCCATACTAAGATATTGATGCGCTCAAGTAGATACTCTCTGTAACCTGCACAAATAAAACTAGGAGAAAATCTTCTAAGCTTAAATCAAGCTCTTCTTCAGAGAAGGATAGGAGACTGGATGCACTTTGATAGAGAGAATAGGTATCTCCTCAACTCTGTTGAAATTGAAAAACCTTACACTCTGATACCATGTATAAATTGAAGCTATGGTACCATTAGAAAAAGAGCCTTGATGCAAAGAATAAACACAAGAGGTACATCATGCCACTGAGATAATTCTCACAAGCATGCACAAGGAAAATAGAGAGAAGAATAAAGATACTAAATACAAGAGAAGTGATCAATTATATTTCCAAGTATTATTGATCAAATGAATTAATTGATTGAACCAATGTTGAATTAATTGATTATTACAATAGTAATACATCCTTATAAAGGAAAAGTGAGTTGGTGGAAGACAACTCATGCTATATCATAAATCAGACTTACCAAATATGATAAACCCCCATAGGTGGCTGAAGGACTTCCCAAATCAGTCAAGGACCTCACGAATTAGCTAAAGCATGAGTAAGTTGTCATGAATGATGGAAAAACATGCTAATCCTAGAATATGGAGAGAAAATAATGCAGGATGGGTTGGAAACAAAATATAGCAGTTTCCTAGTTGTCTGGCTTTACCTTATCCATAGAAAAGCTAGATAAAAAGTATAATAAAGTCAGAATATGTAAGAAGGCACAGCTACTAATTCTGGAAGTCAATAAAGTGGACAGGATCAAACCAGAATTAGGATAAAAGCGCTCTTGGGTTATATATGGAAAGTGTTGACCATGTGATGCAAGTGGATGCCAACTATCTAGGCTAGTAGGTAGGAATTTAATAAAAAAAGTTTAAATATTTTATCCTAGGTTATGAAGTGGGTTTATAATATTCCCACAATGTCCCTGTAACTACTCCTATGCAACCTGTTGTTTCTTGGAGCATGGTTCATATATATATATATTATAAGTTTAAATGTGCTTGTTTTGAAACACACCAATGCTTGTGTTTATGTTAGGAGCACCAATGGTTTTGTTTTAGTTTTTTTTTTTAATTTTAAAATCAAAATTTAAATCGAGATGACATTTGGACTATCCGTTGTGTCTGTAAATTATAAAGCACACCAATGCATTTATATATAAAAATCACACCGAGGACAAAAAAATATACAAAAACCTCCATGGCACCCTCCTATACTATCCACCTCCACTATAAACGGATAAAGACGATTTGTCTATTGGAGGTTCTGCCAAAACCTCCACTAGAAGGTGTTTTCCTTGTAGCGTTATTGTTATAATGGTGATTTTAAATATTGTCAAACTTATATAAATACAAAACCAAATATATAAGGATGATTCGTCATGGTCCACATAAGACATACCATGATACCAAAACTGGGGAAGTAGAGCATTCTAGAAAAAAAAGTTTTAAACATTTTTTGTCTTTTCCTGCATAACTAGTAAATATGTCAAAACCATGATTATTAAATTTTGGGAAGTGATGTCCTCCCAATAATATAGGGATAGGAAAGAATCCAAAGGAGGACTTCTTCCACCTACCCAATAGAGGATTCAAAGGAGGAGGAAAAAAGAACAATAACCATTTTGGTTTTGTTAAGTAGTTATATCAGAAACAAGAAAAGAGTTTATTGTGGTTACATGAGTAAGAGAAACCAAGAACTAGAGATAAGGGGATTATTTCTAGTGTAAAAGTTTTGTAGTAGAGTGGTCACTAGTTCTTCTCAAGTTCAATCATATTGTTAACATTATATGAATATTTTGGTCATATTGAAGACTACTTGGAAGTGTTGTATGAACCAGGAATTATGAGTCCCTAGTTGAGTTTACAATCTTAAGCATTGGTAAAAGAATACTTGGAAGGCATAAACCAAATTTTGAACTCCCTATGCACCCCTTGAAGAGAATAATGTTGTGTTAGGTGGGACAAGTATTGGGAGTATTATCTGGTTACTTAACACAATAATTCCCTAATTTGTACAAAGTGATAGTATTAAAAGGAGTTGAAGAACCTTGAGTCCTACTTTGTACTAGTGGTATCATGGTTTGGCTCAAGGGTGGATTTTGAGACAAAAATACTAAGTGTATTTATAAGGCCTATGGGTGGATGGTACATGGACCTTCCCAAATGAGTTTCCTTAGAGAAACCTACATATATGTTATTTTACATTAATGCTCTTCTTTATGTTTGAAATGAATATAAAAAACAAGGGTTTATTTTAATTTATTAACTTGTTATGTAAAAAACATTATTTTAGAACATGAAAATGAGATAGAATATTAAAACCAGAGAGAGTAATTGTACAGAATATTTCAATAGACATGATTGTTAGCATGAAAAATAAAGAATTTAATTCTTCAAAAAAACCATTATGAAAGCATTTAGAAAATATTTCTTATTTGAATAGAATAACATGCTACTACACAAAGATTCTCTTTTATTAAAATTAAACTTAATTTCCTTTCGTTTTTTATGAACAAGAACTAAATCCATAGAGTTAAAACAATACTTTGTTTAAAGCTAATACAGTATTTTTTTATGCAATTACACTACTGTGTCTATTTCAAAGATTTTCAAACCAAGAAAGATAAATAAAGTCTTTGTTTATATTCATTAAACTCTTTTACAACAATAGTAAAAAATATTACATTCTTTTCATAAGTCAAGAGACCATAGATGATTTTAAGAACCCCCTAGATTTATATCTATAAAAATTGGGAGAATCTCCCTCATATATAGGAAAATTTGAAGGTGATTTTATCAATAATATAGTATGTATATAAAACTGTTTTGGCGAATCTTTCATCTTATTATATAATGTTGTAAAACATTGGAGGAAAAATGAAATTACTCTAGGAAGAATAGAAATATAGAATTGTTCATAAAGATAAAGCATATATATTATTTTTGCAATAAATTAAATCCTATATTACTTTTGCAAGAAGTTAAATCCAATCACCACTCATGCAAGAATGAAGGATTTTTTCTATGTTGTTGACACAACATCCAAGCTCCAGAATTCTCAATTCTACTTGACCATGAACTACAACCACACATTCATCTAGATTTGTTTCAACGGGAATTAATCATAACGAATTCAACCTGTGATAACAATTCAACAAGAAATTAAATATTTCAGCACTTCTAATTATCAGTAAATCACTTGCATTCCCTAAGAGAGATCACACATGCCAAGTAATCAATTGTTTCAACAATGCAGGATTCACACAATTTAATTAACTAATTGTTTCAAGAATGTATTAATGCTACAAATTACTAATTGATCCAACAACACACTACTCACATAATCCATAGACATGCATTGTATCAACAAATTATCACACCAAAATAATTACAAAATTTTATAGCTATTCAAATGGAGTGAGCTCGATGACAAGGTGGGCCCTTTCCTCCTAATAGATCCTCCTCAAAATAACTAATGTTGTAGATGGCGGGACTCTTCCTACAGTTTCCACAATGTATTTAATGCTACAGAAATGCCTTTTCTCTACCCATATTGGAAAGGTCTTTCCTTAATATTAATATAGAGAAATGATTAGTTGTTGCACTTTTGATGCCTTCTCTATGAAAGTTTTTAATATTCGTATGACCTACTCTAAGCCAAGTCATTCTCAATTTTCACTACCATTCTTCTTCCTCCTTGTGAAATATCCACACATAGTCCCTTAAAGCTAGTTGTTTCTCAAAAAGAAAAGAGTTTAATATTCCTCCTCTCAATTTAGTCTTTTTCTTTTATTTTTGTTTTACCTTTTCCCCTCTTCAAAATTTGGTCTACAATGGTCCTCATTAGTCAAATATCAAGATATATATATATATATATATATATATTCTGTTTGAAATGTAACTTAACTAAAGGACACAACTTGGAAATCTAAACAAAAGGTTTCAAGAAACTGAAATGTCATAGGAAAAATTTCGAGGCATTTCCAATAAATTTCTATGATATTTCCACTTTGTGAAAGTTTCCTTGTATATTTCAAGGAAATGGAGGGGTTGCATTTCTAGTAACATAGATTTTCATTACTTTGGGAACCATGACAAGTTCATATTTCTTAAACATATTGTTTATTTTCTTAAACATAATATGCATAGATGATAATATTTGTCAGTTGTTGCAATTTATTTCCAAAAATTAATTAGTTCACTTGGAGGATAATCACTGAGGTATCCTAATTGAAATAGAATCACATGTGAGAATATTATCTAAGAGCGACAATATAAGAGGTTTTCACGGGAAGAGGCATTTTCTCTATTGTGCAAGTCACTAACTCTATCTTGAGAATATAGTTGTCATTGATGTCAAACGAGTTCACGAATGACAAAGGAATAACAAATAGACATGTAGCAGGATGAAATCAGTAAACGACAAAGGACCCATTACATGGCTTATCATTGATGTCAAAGGAGTTCAATATTGACAAAGGAAAATCAGTAACATGGTTGATGAGAAGGAAAAATCAGTAACAGGTTCGATGACAAGATAAATATATGCAAAGCAAGCAGTGGAATATCCATAGATCAGAATTGAAGATCCATAGATCAGACAGAAGATGGATTTCACAATCCATGGCATAAGATGGATTTCACAAGTTGGAGTTATACTTGAGATAACCCAACATTTCCTAAATTAAATCATCCTCATGATTGGAGATTGTGTGGTGGATATCAGAGAGTGCTCAAGATCTACGGTCATAATGAATTTCACTGATGAAATAGTGAGGAGGATAAAAAGGTGAATCGATTGCAAAATTCAGAAGTAATCGCCATGAAAGAGATTAAGATCAATGAATGAGGTTAATCGTTGAATCAGATCAATGGTTTCTAGTTATTTCGTAGGGAGAACTAGCGTAGATTAATAAAATATTGATGTGCATGAAATTTGAATAAAATATGACTTATGATATTTGGGGTCCACCGTCGATCTATATCTGATGATCCTCATGGGTTTCACAGATTCAACTAATATGTGAGTTAACTGCTAAGATGGGTGTGAAATTTTAATTCAAACAAGTTTGTTCTATTTGGAGTCCATTAGTGATTGAAGTTGACGGAGATCGAAGGTGGTTGGATATCAACGACCAATGTAAATTTCTCTGATTTAATAGTGAGTTAGATAAAAAGGACGATGAGTTTGAAAACTGAAACCAATCGTTGGGAATAAGATCGAGATCAACAGATAAGGTTGATCATTGAAACAGATCAATGATTGCCAACGATTTCACTGGGAGAAGTTGTGCGGTCTAAGAAAGTCTTGATGTGCATGAAATTTCTATGAAATTCACTTCATCTTATTTGAAGTCCACCATTGATTGATGGGGATCCTGATCCGACGACAATAAATAAATTTTGCTGGGTAAAATGACTGGAGGTTAACAAATTCTGATGGGCACAGAATTTCGATCAAGTACAGTTTAATACATTTGGATCCCACCATTGATCCGACCAGATATAGATCCGATGACCCTCAAGGGATTTCGTATATTTAACTAGTAAGCTAGTTAATGTTCTAATGGGAGTGAAATTTCATTGAGAAATAGTTTACTGACAACGTGGATGGTCCAAATCAGTCAAGAAAAGTTGCAGAAGATGATATTGAGAAGATCGATGGCGGTGAATGATTTCTGCACAAAGAAAAGTGAAGATCCACAATCCTCATTAGATCGTAGATAGACGGTCAGGATTGAACCCACAAAGAAATCAACGGTTTAGAAGAAAATCGGAAGGCGAATAATCGTGAAAAGACTTTGGGAAATGTCATAGTTTAGCTACCTGAAATCCATAAGATTGACTATCCGGAAAACATCTGCATAAGATCGACAGTGCAGAGATATTGGTGCGAAAGCAGAAATCTTGAAATGACATGTTGAAAAGGTCACAAACCCGCAATCTGTAATATAGAAGATCAAAGGTCAAGATAGCACTCGAATGAGATCGATGATGCAGAAAGATAAGCTCAATAAGCAGAAATCATGGAATGATATTTGGAAAAAATCACATATCTGATATCCAATTTCCATCTCAGATCAATGGTCACGGAGAGCTCGAAAAACATCAACGGTGCAGAATGATTGGTGCAAAAAGAGTAAATCGTGGAATGATAAAAAGTCACAATCTTCTATCCAATTTTTATCTTAGATCTACAATAAGGAAAAATCACAAAATGAGATCAACGACTTAGGATGATTGCGGAAGAAAACGACTGGAAGAATAAACTGTAAATCAATTAACAAGGAATTGTTTTGTAGAATCGCAACGAAGGTAGATGACTTGTAAGCTCAGCGCTAGAATGAAGAATTGATTTCTCATGAAGATGCATGATCGAAGAATGAAATGACACAATGGTGAAGAGATGCATCCGTAGGAAACGTAAAGGTATATATACACAGAGGGATGAGTGAGAGAAATTGTCTCTGTGGTCTATATTATAGAAGTAGAAGTAGAGAGCAACGAGTGTGACAAAGATTGAAGGGTAAAGAAATATGGAAGATTACTGAAAAAATATTAGGGTGGAAGGGTGGCGCTAGGGTAGGAAACAAGCCTATAGGGGGTTGTAGCCTCCTTCCATCAGAAGCTGGTAAATAGGGTGTAGTAGCATCCTATCAGTTGTAGCTGAACAAACAGGGGGTTGTAGCCTCCTTCCAGTAGTTGCTGGTAAATAGGGTGTAATACCATCCTTTTCTATAGTAGCAGGAAAAAAATATTTGTAAATAAAATTTTTGTAGTAATAGGAAGTATTGGTGGTTTACCTAATTGGGATTCCATGATAAATTTGTGTTCTGTGTGTTCTTGTTGATTATGTGTTTTAATAAGTAAATTATAAAAGTAGTTTTAAATTGTGAAATGTTACAATACTGATTCAACCCCCCTCTCAGTATTATCCAATATTTCAACAATTAGTATCAGAGCAGGTTCCTTCACCACAGTTTAACCACTGGAAGGTAGATCCTATTTAAAACCACTATGCATCAACAAGAAGGTCTATCCACCAACAAACCTCCATTATTCATAGGAGAAAATTATGCATACTGGAGTGTGACAATGAAGTGCCATCTGATGTCCCTTGGATGGAAGGTTTGGGAAGCAACTAAGAAAGAGTATAAAATAGATGACCAAGTACCTACAGACCCATAGGAACTAGGCCAACATGAAGGTAATTCCAAAGCCATAAATACAATCTTTAGTGGGTTGACAAACTCCGTATTTACAAAATTTATGCAATGCAAGACTACCAAACAAGCCTTGGATAAGTTAAAAATTATCTATGAAGGAGCATCTAAAGTCAAAGAATCCAAGCTTCAGACATATAAAGGGAAGTTTGAGATCCTTAAAATGAAAGAAGAGGAAAATATTGGGGAATACCTTCTAAGAGTAGATGAGGTTCTCAATGTTATTAGAGGTCTTGGAGGAAAATTAAAGAAAGATAAGTGATGAGGAAGGTACTAAGAACATTGTCAATGAAGTATGACTCAAAAGTGTCCACTCTAGAAGAACAAGATGGAATTGATGACATGACAATAGATGAAATACATGGGATGTTCATTGCATATGAGATGAGGATGGGACATAATGAACCCTCAAGAAAAGAGGCAGCATTTAAATCCCTATCCAATAACCAATTAGAGAACCTAGATGATGAATAAGCTCTTTTCATCAGTAAACGTGAGAGAGGTACTGGGAAATACAAAGGAAATCTACCCTTGAAATGTTTTAACTGTGGAAGAATTGGACATTTTGCCAATAAGTGTCCTTACCCAAAACAATAGGAGACTGATCATGAAGAATCTTGTTGTCATAAGGATAATACCATGGGTAAGAAGACGTTTAAGAAAAATAAGAATAACTTCTATTCCAAAGAAGATAGTGACGATGAAAGTGAAGATGCATAAATCCTATTTATAGGGACAACAAATTCAGATGAGGAATTAGAAGTGGATATAGAAGCTTAATACATGGCTGTTGTTGATGAAATTCAAAAATGTAGGAAAAGAAACAAATATTTGAAAGAGAAACTGTCAAAGTACCAAGAAGAAACAAATCAAATTATTATGGACTTGAAGAACCAGCTTCAAGAAGCCAAGAAGACTGAAGATGATCTAGTAGTTCTCCTCAAGGAGAGAATCCAAGATTCTGACAAACTTGAAAAAGAGATTATTCAACTTATAAAATGGGTTGATGAAAAATATATCAAATCAAAGTTTGATAACAACTCAAGGATCTTAGATGTTATCTTAAATATCCAAAGACCATCAAATGATAAAACTGGTCTAGGATATGACAAAGTAAAGGAGCTAGAATATTCCCATGTCACAAACCAAGGTGGAAATGGAAGAAGCTATGATGCACTAAAGAGTCTTGTTAAAAGGGAAGAAGGAAAGAAATATGTCTCATCCTTTCATGACAAAGACAAAACTAATGAGGTGTCTAAGAGACAAATGACAAATAGATATCAGCATATCTTTTTGGGTCATTGTTACTCTTGTAATAATTTTGGTCACAAATCTATGAAATGCAGAGCTTATGGAAAGGTTTATGAATATAAGAAGGATACGTCTAGTAACAAACCAAAAGGAAGAAATCATAATTGGATTGGACCTCTTAAAATATATGACATAGAGTGATACAAATGTAATAACCTTGGACATATGGCTAGAGAATGTAAACTAAGGAAGAGTGTTCCAATAGAAGCTAAGAAACAATGGAAGAATATGGAAGTTGTGAAGAAAGAAGATCAACTATTCCTCAAACATAAAGGGAAATTCTATGGATACTGTCATTGTTGTCATAGGTTTGGTCACAAGGTTGTTGACTACAGAACCAAAGGAAATGATCAAAGTTTGAGAAGGAAATAAGACACAAACACAGAAGATGGTAAAGGACAAGTAAGCAGGATACCTCATGGGAATATCTGGAGGAAAAAGTCAGATTCTGAGAACTCAGAAGAAATGCAACTTTCAAACATCAGTGACGTCTCCAAAGATGATGATGAGCATAATAGTGCCATAAATAAGAATGACATCCATTATGAGGAAATGCAAGATGGAGATGTAAAATAATACATTGATGAAGATAAAGGTGACGAAGAAGGACATAGTGACGATTGTGGGATTCTTTTCTAAATATATCTCATGATTTAAAGAGAACCCTAAAAATAACATTCGGAGGGATCATATACTTAGGGGGAGTTAAAGTCAAAAAATTCCAATTGGTATAAAAAAATTCAATGGGTATCTAATGTTGAAGTATGTTGAAAGCTATCTTCATCAAAGACAATAGATGATCAAGGTTAAATGATAATATTAGTGTATGGTTGACAAAGAGAATGTGTAATACCTATGAAGTAACATGAGAACAACAAAATGTGTGATTCATGAAGACCACGATGTATGCAATCAAATAGAATATAAATATTTTATGTTCAATTATAATTTGAAGTCATGACACATAAAAATTGTTGACAATGGAAGAAAACTCACGTCTGATCTGAAAAATAAAAAATCCAGTCTATTCAAAAGTGTCAGGATGAGTAAAAATTACAATGAACATTGTGAAGGAACAATAGGTATTTAAAAAATATATATTTATCTGTTTAAGGAATTTATTTCTAAATTTGTCTCTCAAACTTATAGAAAATCATGTTGTTATCTCAGACCAAGGATTATGTGAAGACTTCTTAAGAAGCGCAAGTTACATAATGCAATTTTTTTTAAAAGAACAGTGTAATGCTGAGTGAAAACTGTGTCACAAAAATGTTGACAAAGGAGAGGAAGTACAGTGACAGGGGGAGTCCATGGATCTATAATTCAAGTTATCTTTCAAGAACTTGTTGCAAGAAAGAAAATATTAAAATAAATGATAATACATTGGTTAGTACCAAGTCTATTTAACAAAGGGAAGATATGATGATAGGAGGGGAGTTGTCATAAAGAAGAAAGACAGGAAATCCTTAATAACATAATAGGTTATCCTTTGTCATTGTTGTCAAAGGGGGATAATGTTTATATGTTTCCATTAATTCCAAAGGGGGAGATTGTTGAGAATATAGTTGTCATTGATGTCAAAGGAGTTCACGAATGACAAAGGATTAAAAAATAGACATGTAGCAGGATGAAATCAATAAAAAACAAAAGATCCATTACATGGATTATCATTGATGTCAAACGAGTTCAGCAATGACAAAGGAAAATCAGTAACAGGGTTGATGCCAAGGGAAAACCAGTAACAGGGTCGCATGGGGGCTTCACTTGTTGACCAATATCCTATCATGGTAGTTGATATTGTGGGTTTTAAAATTATCAAAAAATGAACCAATATATTGCAGGTATTGGGGGGGATGAGGGGTTTAAGGTGGGGGTGGGTAGGGTGGTTTATAAGGATTGAGGTATAAAAATGGGTGGGGAGGAGATTTTTAAGTATTGGGAGGGGGTTTCAACAAAAAGAGTTTGGGTCAATATCTATGGAAATTAAGGGTATTCTTTAATATCCCATGATCGCATGTGATATGTGACAGGTTCACTAAGTGAAGTCCCCGTGTAGGGTCGATGTCAGGAGAAAGATCTACAAAGAAAGTAGTGGAAGATCCATAGATCAGAATTGAAGGTCTATAGATCAGACAAAAGATGTATTTCACAATCCACGACTGAAGATGGATTTCGTAAGTTCGAGTTATACCTGACATAACCCAACATTTCCTAAATTAAATCATCCTCACAATTGGAGATCGCGTGGTGGAGATCAGAGAGTGCTAAATATCTACGGTCAAAATGAATTTCATTAATTAAATAGAAAGGAGGATAAAAAGGTGAATCGACAGCAAAATTCGGAAGTAATCGCCATGAAAGAGATTAATATCAATGGACAAGGATGATTGTTGAATCAAATCAATGACTGCTAGTTATTTCATAGGGAGAACTAGCGCGAATTAAAAAAAATCCTGATGTGCATGAAATTTGAATTAAATTCTCCTTATGATATTTGGGTCCACCATTGATATATATCTGGTGGTCCTCATGGATTTCATAGATTCAACTAGCAGGTGATTTAACTGCTGATATGGGTGCAAAATTTTAATTCAAACAAGTTTGTTCTATTTGGAGTCCGTTGTTGATTGAAGTTGATGGGGATCAAAGGTGGTTGAAGATCAACGACCAAGGTAAATTTTGTTGATTTAATATCGAGTCAGATAAAAAGGACAATGAGTTACGAAATATGAAACCAATCGTTGGGAATAGGATCGATATCGATGGATAAGGTTGATCATTGACAAATATCAACAACCATCAATGATTTTGTTGGGAGAAGTTGCACGGTCTAAGAAATTATTGGTGTGCACAAAATTTATATGAAATTGACTTTATCTTATTTGAATTCCATTGTTGATTGATGGGGATCCTGATCCAACGGTGGTAAAGAAATTTTAGCGGGTAAAGTGACAGGAGGTTAACAAATTATGATGTGCACATAATTTCCATTAAATATAGTTTAATACATTTGGAGTCCATCGTTGACCCGACCAGATCTAGATCTGATGGCCCTCAAGGTATTTCACAGATTTAACTAGTAAGCTAGTTAACGTTGTGATGGGAACAAAATTTCATTGAGAAATATTTTACTGACAACGTGGACGGTCCAGATCAGTCAAGAAAACTTGCAAAATCCAATCTTGAGAATATCGACGACGGCGAATGATTTCTGCACAAAGAAAAGTGAATATCCGCAATCCACATTAGATCGTAGATCGATGATCAGGATTGAACCCGCAAAGAAATCAACGGTTCAGAAGAAAAGAAGAAGGCATAAAGCAGAAGGCGAAGTATCGCAAAAATACTTTAGGAAATGTCACAGTTTTGCTACCCAAAATTTGAAATATCGGCGGTCTGGAAAACATCCACATAAGATCGACGGTACGAAGATATTGGTGTGGAAAGCCGAAATCTTGAAATGACATGTTGAAAATGTCACAAACCCGCAATCCGAAATACAAAAAATTGATGGTCAGGATAACACTCGAATGAGATCGATGGTGCGGAACGATTGGTTTGGGAAGAAGAAATCATGGAATGATATTTGGAATAAATCACATATCCGATATCCAATTTCCATCTCAGATCAATGGCATGAAGAGCTCGAAAATGATCAATGGTGCGGAAAGAGGAAATCATGGAATGATAAAAATTCACATATCCACTATCTTATTTTTATCTCAGATCTACGGTGAGGAAAAATCTTGAAATGAGATCAACGACTCAGAATGATTACATAAATAGAGAATGTAGAAGAACACGATTGGAAGAATAAACTGTAAATCGATTAACAAAGAATTGTTTTAGTTGTTTTGTAGAATCAAAACGTAGGTAGATGACTCATCGGCTCAGTGCTAGAATGAGGAATTGAGTTCTCATGAAGAGGCATTATCGAAGAATGAAATGATGCAATGGTGAAGAGATGTGTCCATAGGAAAAGTAAAGGTATTTATACAAAGAGGGATGAGTGAGAGAAATTGTCTTTGTGGTCCATATTATAGAAGTAGAAGTAGATACCAGTGAGTGTGACAAAGATTGAAGGGTAAAGAAATATGGAATATTACTAAAAACATATTAGGGTGGAAGGGTTTGGCTAGGGTAGGCAACAAGCCTGCAGGGGGTTGTAGCCTCCTTCCATCATAAGCTGGTAAATAGGGTGTAGTAGCATTTTGTTAGTTGTAGCTAGAAAAATAGGTGGTTGTATGCTCCTTCTAGTAGTTTCTGGTAAATAGGGTGTAATACCATCCTTGTTTGTAGTAGCAGGAAAAAACTATTTTTAAATAACAATTTTATAGTAATAGGAAGTATTGGTGGTTTACCCAATTAGTCTTCCACGATAAATTTGTTTTCCTGTGTGTTCTTGTTGATTATGTGTTTTAATAATTAAATTATAAAAGTGGTTTTAAATTTTGAAAAGTTACAATACTCATTCACTCCCTCCTCTCAGTATTATCCAATATTTCAACACTCTATAGGAGGTATGAAGGGAAATGAGAACTCTTCACATTTTCATTGTCATTAAAATGATTACTTTAATTTAGCATCCACGTGGGAATCAAAATCACCAATTATTTTGTTACAGATGTAAAGAGTACTCAAGAGTGAAATTTTTCCTTACACTTTTGGATGGATCTTCTTCAATTACTTTAGCTATTGAAGGAAAATGAAGGGCCATCTATTTTCAACCATACCACTTAGTGATCCTAGATGTGATGCAAATATAGCTTGAAATAATTAATTGTGGATTGTTTGGTTTGACCATTAAAAATGTTAAATTTCTAACATGCGCATTAGACGTATATCCTTCAAAATTCTCTAACACAAAACAACACCTCATACTTTACTGTTTTTTTTAGGAGACAACAAAATATTTTGTTCCCTTTTCTGAGGTTGGCCAATATACCTCTATTCTTATATAAAAGTAGGAACTAGAAACCTTATAAAGATGAGATTTATTACCTTTATAATTTGAAATATCAATGGTAGAATAAGCTCCACCAGCCACTTCCATGGTTTTCCCCATGGGATCTCCCACAAACATGTCTCCATGAGGCCAATCAATTCCCCTTGGATTACAACTTACTCCTTGTGCCAAGGATCAATTTGAACCTAGGTGCAAATAAATGGTAACAAGAACATCGTATTCACCCTTTTCACCCTTATTATTAATCCTTATGTGTCCCTCCATTTTGATGGTTCCAACCTGAGAAAAGTCACGACCAAAATACTTTCACCACAGATACTTTCTAAAACACAATTAAAATTCTTAAAAAATATTTCCATATATATGACATGAGATGCACCAAAATGGCACATTTGAATAGTCCAAGACCTGGGTATAGCTCTTATCACCATAAAGTATATATATGATCTCAAAGATTCCTCTCCTTATATCAATCTCAACTATAACATGGACTATCGTCCTTATGCATCCCTCCTTGAATGAGCTATAAACCATTATTATCTTTTAAGTTTGTTACCAATTGAATATATACCCTATGTTGACAATAAATCCATGGAGAGGTTTTAAATTTTGACCCATATGAGCAGGTTTGTGACCACCTCATCCTTGGAATCAAAATATAGGTTCTATGGTTTGAGGTTTAGGTAACCTTGACCCTAAAACCATCATCCTTTGATAATATTGTGGGTGTATTCCTTTAACTGAAAGATGAAAACAATATAACCACATTCAAGTACATGGATGATGGGTTTGTAAGCTAGCATACAGAACTATATATTATGGACCCATTCCTTAAGGTGATGCCATAGGAACTGCTCCACAATGGTATTACCTGAAAAATCCAAAACCTAATTAACCTCAATATCCTCCCTCACTACCATACTAACCTTGTATTTTCTCCTCCTAAGCATCTTCCTAATTTATTTTTAGGTTCCATTGTTTCTATAGCCTTTGACACACCTACACCTCCTCTCCTCAGAGTTTCAAAATCCATTTTCTACCAAACAAATGCTACCTTCATAACCCCAAGCCTCCATAGTCTCTTCATCTTTCTTACCAAAATTATTCTCTATAAAGTTATTATTATGTAAGTTATATGTCTCATCCCCTTTGCTCTAAAAAATTATTGGAAACTTGGAAAACATTTAATATCACATGGAATTTATGGATTGAAATCCCAAGCGATTAGCTCTGACCTTTGGTGAAGGAAAATACCTCTTCACAACCTCGATATATGCTTTGTGATAACTAAGGTCAATATGATAGGATAACCATGCCACCCTGGAATGGTGATTAAATTCACATAAAGAGTTTTGACAATGATCCTCATGTGAGCTTGATAGCTCATTAAATATATTAAATGAAAATTACCCAATTCCCATTGGAACTATATGTTTGGAATCAATCAATTTTGATGAAAATTCAGGTTCCAAAAGCATCTCATGGGACACTAAACCAAAATTCTCAAAAGCATTTATGCTTTCAATTTTGTCATCATAATAATCCACTAATTGGACATTGTGATCTTCATTGGTTAGGGTTTCCATTGTTAAAACCCTATATTTAGCTTTCAAACTCTTTCATCATTCCTGAACTCAATTTGAACATCATCAATATAATTTACTTATGCTCATAAAATTTTCACATTAAATGTATTCATATTGTCTACTACTTAATATTCATAAGTATTCTTTAATATAATACATACTTGCTTAGATGATTTTGCAACATAAATCCTTGAAAATATCGGTTCATAAAATGCACTATTTATGAGAGAAAGTGTTTCATTATATTTCTATATAATTTATTTTAAGGATTACTTTCCATTATCATCAAATACTTTTTATTCTTGATTAGAAGGAAAACCATAGCTTCTAATCACAAGATTCTATTAATAATTACTGATAAATATGGGTTGCATTGTTTTACTCCAATAGAAATAATTTGCACCAATAGGTTTATAAAACATAATATTTCTCACTTAAATTATAAAATTATAAAGAAAGAAATGCATGATGCAAAATAACTACAACTTATCCCACTCCAAATTGGCACAAAAACACCTATCCTCAAAATAGGACTTAACCCCACACATACATGCATAACAAAGGCATAGTTTTTAATACCTCAAACAATAATTTTAACCTAAAAATGTGGAACTATTGACAAAAAAAAAAATTGGTACTAAAATAAGCCTATATTAAGGTCGCATAAACTAATAAAAAAGCCATTGTCCATCCAGTTTTTATGGCATTCTTTATTGTAAAATTGTACTGCATAACATAATGAAATAATGTAAGGGTTGCATAAATTAATAAAAAAACCATCATCCATCCATTTTTCACGGCATTTATTTGTCGTAAAATTATATTACATACTACAATGAATCATTTTTTGTTTTATATATAAAAAATTCAAATTATATTACATAAAAAACTAACTTGAAAAATTAAAGGATTGCATAAACTAATAAAGAAACCATTTCCATCCAGTTTTCATGGTAGTTCTTTACCATAAAATTATACAGCGTAATACCTTGAAGAAGTTTTTGTTTTGTGCATATATATACTAAATATATTTGAAAAAAAACTAAGTTGGGGAATTTAAGGGTTGCATATACTAATAAAAATTCAATTTTCCATCTAGGTTTTATTGTATTTCTTTGTATGCATAACATAGTGAAGTAGTTTTTGTTGTGTATATCTACTAAATATATTTAAAAATATATATATAGTTGGAAAATTTAATTGTTGCATAAACTAATAAAAAAGGCATTCTCCATCCAGGTTTTATGGCATAACACCATGACGTAGTTTTTGTTTTGTGGATATATATATATATATATAAGATGCAAAATTTAAGGGTTGCATAAACTAATAAAAAAATTCACTGTCCATCTAGTTTTCATGGAAGTTTTTTTTACCCTAAAATTGTAGGGTGAAGTAGTTTTTTGTTTTATACTGCAGAGCATAACACGGTGAAGTAGTTTTTGTTTTTGCATATATAGTAAAATATTAATAAAAAATAAGTTTTAGATGACACCTTAGAGAAATTAGATGGAACTTGTACTGCATAGCATAACACAACATACTACAGTGAAGTAGTTTTTATTTTGTGCATATATATTCAAACTATATTTTAAAAAACTAATTTTTCAATGGTGTCATAGAAAAATTAGATGGCACTAGTCAGAGAGAAAAAAGTTCACAAATTGACAGAAGTGGTTATCTGGTTGGGATACTAGCTCTCTAACTGGAGGGTAAGTTGTTTGGTCAACAATAGGTTTTTCATAAATAAATGGGGTATTGTTGAGTCTTGGAAAATACCAGGTAACAACAGTAGGGATTCTCCCCAATAAACATTCCCAGTTAGCTTGTTATTGTTTGGTATGGGGAATCTGTCCGGTTTCCAACTATAGTAGGTCAAGTAACGGTTTAAGCTTGATTTTACCGGTTGCGGCCCGGTCCACCGTTTAAGTGTATTTTCTTTTCCTTTTTTTCTTTATATATGATATACAAGTGCCTAATATAAGTGTAATCGATAGAGATAGCAAAGAGTTCACAACGTGATGTGCAGGTTCTTACCTCTTGTGTTATTACCTCTTCTGCTTCTAAATCACAAACAAATAACACCTATGCTAAACTATCTAATTCTATCTGACCTATCCCTAGGGAGCGAGATTAAATTTTAAGGTGAGTAATGTACTATAGAACATGCATAAAGAATATTATAGATAGTTGTTCATAATTCAGAATACATGAATACATGTAGAAAGATAAACATAGAGATATCTCATTGTTAGTTAAACATTCATTACTCAATATATTGCATAAGTTTCATGAAAATATTAGGAAATAATTCATAACCTGGAAGTAATTCATAATTCCGAACGATCTCATAGTTCGTAGAATGAGCTGAAACCAAAATAATTCGACATTCAACCAATCTACAGCATGCATTTGAAACTTTACAACTCCTTCTCTAGAAGAAAATATGGATTCTTTATTATAAAAGGAAATAGTTCTTCTTACAATAACTTCACAAAAGATAGCATGGAAAATCCCCCCCTAACATCTACTTCACCTCTACTTATACAAAAAACCAAAATGTATACTGAGTTGCCCCCAACCTTTTGGGCTTCCTCAACTCTTCCTTTATAAAATTTTGTCCTTTAGTGCATGCACTTAAAAAGGAATAAATACTAAATACTAAATAATCCTCCATTTGTGAATAAGACAAAACTAAGTGGGTCTAGTTGGTGTCTTGAAAAAAACACTCCAAGCTTGTGCTTGTTCACTGATGACCTGGTATTCTGGAGGTTCCAATACACGAAATTCCACCTCGTGCTTTGACAGTTGAGACTCAATTTCCTTCACCTTGGGTGTACTCTGACTCAAATATTCTTTCAACAAGAGTTTGTGGCCTGATGCTTGTATAATCCAAATCTTGATTTCTTCCTCACTAACAACTTCGAGCTTGGATATTCTTTCTTCTCCCTTTTGCAGCTTCTCTTGCGAGTTCTTCAAATGTTCTTCCCTAACTGGGAAAACTTGATCTGAGGAGCCTATTAGAATCATGCACTGATTGTGAACCAAATGTATTCCTTTGTAAAATTCAGCACACTTTTCAATAGTTTTCTCAATGGCCGTGTTAAATCTGACTATTGTTCTACACCCAAAATTCAGTATGGCTACTTCCATCTTGACACTTCCTGCATATTTTTGAGGAATGTTAGTTGGAAAGGTTGAATGGGTTCCTATCCATGCTAACTGATTTTTTACAAGCTCAACTACCTCTGATAATCTCCTCCGGAATTTCGACAAGCTAAGTGCTAGCTCTTTCAATCTGACCTCAATCTATTTAACTCTATACATCTCTCCTACAAGGCTCATCAAAACTTGATTTATCTCCTTTTGTAGCATCGAGGCTTGATTCTGGAAGGAGTGAAGTCTATCTTCTTCTCCTTTGCCACTTTAAGTTGTTCTCGCAGTAAAATATTCTGAGCTTCTAGCTCCTCTATTCTCTTGCTTGCTACATCTCCTTTATTTTCTGTTGCTACAACCTTCTTCTCAAGATCTTTCTTTTCCCCTTCCATAATACTTATTGATAATATCAGGGCATCCTTTTCAAATTGTAAAGTTTGGCATGCCTCCTTTGACTTCTAAATACCACTGAGAATCTCTTCATTCTTTCTCTTCAGACTTTGTCCCTCGCCTCTTTCTTTCTTCAGAGTTTCCTTCATTTGAACAACCTTCTTCTTATATTGTTCTAGATTAGTCATAATTTTATCAACATTATATTCATTAGCAAGGGTTGAGGCTACACCTTCCCTTTCCATAAGTCTTGGATCTTAGTAAGTCCCATGAACAATTGTTTTCTCAGTTCTCATGACTCCCTTCTTTTCCCCGGTGTCCACTTTCTTCTCAGTTCTCATGAAAATTATTTTCTTATCCTTGTCATAAAAAATGGTATTTAGATCGGCCACCTCTTGCTCTTGGGATGGGATAAAATGGATTAGTTAGTCCCTAATTTTGGAGCTGAATTTCCCATGTCTGTGCTGCTAGATGGAACAAATGATCCCAGCAGATCCTCATAAGACTGAGTATGCTCCAGAGTTGCAGGATATTGTTCCTCCTACTCTTTTCTCTGTAGCTCTTCAGCTGCTTTCCTTGCATGTTATTTTTCTTTTTCAGCTGCTTCCAGTCCTCACCTCTCATCCTTTTCCTACCTTTTCTTAGCTTCTTCTTCTTGATTCCTTTTTGCAACTTCTTCTTCTTCTAACCTTTTCTCAGCTTCTGCTTTAGCTCTTATTTCTTCTTCTTCTTCTTATGCTAACCACTGTTCTACTTCTTGTGATAGTCTGAGTGCCTCCTCTTCCCTTTTCCTAGCATATTCCTTCTCTTGTTTCTTCTGCTTCTCAATAGTTTTTCCCTTTCCACCTACGGTTGTTATCTTTTGCTTAAATCTCTTCCTGAAGGTTGTAATATTGCGTGCATTTCAGAATATTTCCTCGTTTTTATCCTAGAAATCCATATATTTGAAATGTACTCCTACTACAACACAATAATTACCAACTTTATCCTCAGAATCATTCCTATGAAAACTTATCTCTCCAAAATGGAAGTAATTAACTCCTTTACAAACTCTAGTGCACTCTTCACTTTGGAGAAATTACAACTTCCTATGTAAAATGGGACTGGGGGGTATATAGCCTTCTTCTGCTCAAACAGGAAATTACCAACCCCATCAATGTAAAGTTTCATTACTACTTCCTTGTGAATAACATAATCCGTATCGTATTTTAGAAAAAGAGAAGGAGCCCTCGTTCCGCTAAACATCCTCAGATATAGGTCTTCCTCTGTCAGATAATAATGACCATTATCCTATACAATATTCAAGGATTATTCAGACATGCAATCACACTCAACAAAGAATATTAATCTATATAATGGCATTATGAAGTATTCACAAATAACTTCATAGTGGTTAAAATATTTGTGTGCGCACAACAACTGATATGCAGCATAGACAGAAGTTTTAGCCTTATCCCACTGGCACTTCAAAACTGGGAATGGATGTGTGCAAGGAATACAATCGATTAGAAATGAGCTCATATATAACTTTGATTTATTTTGTGAAACTCTTCCCAGCACTACACTTATGCTTGAGGACAAACTGTTAGACACTATATTGACCCAGTTAAAAATGGTGCCTTGAGTGGCCACAAAGAAAATTATTGGTACCCAGTTCAGTTTGTAATTCTTTCCATTTGCTCTTCCAAAGATCCTGTTCAACATCAATGCTATTAACGTATAAGGAGTGCAAAGGTTCGCAGTTTCATATTCCCCGGAAGGCCTTGTACGAAAATTTTTTCCAGGAATCATCATTCTTTTGACATTGTCCAAAACATCTAGATTTAGGTCCTTTAACCAACCTTCAGTTAGATAAGTCTATGGTGTGGGTAGCTTATAGGCCATAACTACATAATCTTGGATATAAGCAACATAACCCTGTCCTTCAGTATTAGACAAAATCATTTTTGTTACATCAGCCCTCGGGAGGATCCAACCTATTACTTCTGAACATGGAAAAAATTCTGGACGCGTGGAAACCTCCATGATTGCTGACCTCTCTATATTGGCATATATGGGTAAATCTTTCAATCCTACATCTAGGATGTGTTAGCACTCCAGGATTATTTCCCTGAATGTAAAGGGGATGGGCCTGTTAACTTAAATAGATCAATAATGTATGGGAAATAGGATCAATTTGGATGACTTAATCAATCCTCACTCGCTCAAAAAATGCATTAACTCACTCAGATGGACAAGGCTTTCAACCACTATTGTTCAGAGAGTTTATAAAAAATGGATGTATGGAGAAAACTTATTATATCAGCAGAAACATACACACAAAGTATATATGAATGACCAATTACAATAGGTAAGGAATACTTTCAATTATAATTTATCAATGCAATGATAAGATGACAGTTATCAGGCATTAGACAAACATGAACAACATGAACATAATATTCAAGTGCAAGTACAGAAAAATAGAAGATGGAAGTCTAAATGTCAATGGAAAAAGAAGCTTATATTACTGATATGTAATGAGAAGTTTGAGATTACAAGTATGAGAAGTCTCCAAAGTTGAACCCCTTAGTCTCTAAGACTGAGCCCCCTCCATAATATTGCTAGAAGACATAAGCTTTATAGCTTTTACAAAGTAGTTTCAAATCCTAAGAAACTAGATCTGATATGCTAATAATAGAAAATCAAAACATTTTCAAAAATTTATGAAATCAACCTATCTTAAGGGTCAAACCCTTATCACTAAATCTTTAGCAATCCTCGATGGCTGCAATGATCTCTATAATTTTCGATAACTTGTGGAGTGATGACAAGGCAACTTGGAATCTTTTCTTTGACAGATAGTTAATATCTTGGCTAAAATTAGAAAGGCCTCTTAACCTCTTTCTCTTTATATTTGCTTCAAAAACTAAGAAGGAAGGTGAATCTGTATCCCTTCAATGTTATCTTTCATTTAAAAACATTCCCATCTGATATGGAAATGAAAAGATCTGGTCTGGGAAAAAAGAAGAATGATATGTCAGTATTTGCGCTTTCGGTGGCTAAGGAGCAAAGATTCTAGCCTGTAAGCCACTGGTAATCTGCTTTCAGTTGCTAAGGGAACATTTCAAAACCCCTATAAGCCAAGATTCTTTGCATCTACTGCAAGGTTTTACGGATATTTGTCGATGAGATATGACAAAAGGGACCATCCCATGAACTCCTCTTTCAAATAACTTGGGCCTGTCGACTTGTCATGCAAGTAACTATCAGTATTTACAAAACTGGAAGCTCCGCATGTATATATCAAAACTTTGCATGATATACTTACACAATTTGACAATCGATGGTTGTTGATGAGGAGAATGGGATAAGAGCTTCAGAGTTCAGTGCTGAGTTTGGTACTATAGCAACATATGGCATAACTTGTGATTTCAGGTTTAATGTAGATTGACTCATGGATTGTCAACTTATCTTAAGTTTAGAACACTTGTGACTTGTGGCTTGACTTTGGCATATGTATTTGATATGTGGGGTTTAACATATAGCTTGATATGATGCGTGCTATGTGCATGTGAACTTAAAGTTAAGGTATTCACTAAAACATGCACACACCACTTAGTACTAATATATATATATATATACCAAATATATGTGAAGACCCAAAACATAAACTAAGGATTTATCAATTTATTTGGAAATTTGTATTGCAGATCAAGAAGGAAAAGCCAAAAGATGATGGGCAAACATTGTCAATCGTGAGCTGATGAGGAAAACTGGAGGTTAAGACAGTGGAAAAAACATTGAATAAAACAATAAAGAGAGATAAAAACGTTCTCAAAAGTCCATTACATTTTGGTCGCTGACATCTGGCTCCAACCCAGGGATGGAATCCTCCTTGTGAGGTTCCAAGAACCTAGTAGTTCCAGTCGCCTTATCTATTGGGCTATGGAGTCATCTGGCCTGTGAAACCAAACTCTTGAGACTTGTGCAAATGATCTTTGTACACTTTTCAAAAACTGCAATTCTTAAGATATGTCTTTATTCACATAAGCTGACTGATATTTATGTTGCAAACTAGAAGAAAAGAAATGCTCAGGCAGTGAGCTTATTTCATACAGTACTCTACTCTAACCTATTATGCATTTGGGTTAGGTAAATGCTGATTTCCATAACAACCATCCAAGTAATTTTAAAACTGAATAAATCTCATCTTTATCACTGATTAGCAAATGATGTCTAAAATATAACAACAGTGATAAGAACTCATTTAGGAAACCATACTTACCCATAAACAATGGCAAGCTAAGGAAATCTAAAATCTTCAGGTTCTCTGAAAAGTATGAGTCCATGAAGGCTGCCATCAGGTCTTTGAAACCAATATCAAAAACATGTTGATCCACGAAGAACCCTTGCTAAAAAATGACTACTTCTCTACTAAAAAAATGATGACCTTCTTGTTCTCTTATGATCAGATCTTGATCATCAATCATTAAAATTTCCTTTTGAGAATAGTGCTCACAATAGGATGATAAAACATGGTTTACATCATATGAATAAATATCAGTTGAAAACATATAATTGCCTATACAATCATCAGTTATCGTAGGCTCATCCTGGTTTGCAAACTGATCATAAAATCCAGATTCATACATGTCTTGGGAGTACTTTGCAAACACTGAAGAATCTAATTCTAAATCTGAAATGAGCTCACATGCTTGTTGCTATTCCAAATCTACTTTAGACTTAATATTCCTGTTCAAAATCTGAATCATATTGATATTTATATGGCTCAGGTAGATGATGGTTTTCAAAATCAAACTTCTCTGGAATTCTCCTTGAAGCACAAATGTTTTCCTCCACCTCTAAAGCATATTCAAATAAAATGCTTAATGATGAAGATTTCCTTTCTAGCAGAAGAAGGGAAAGGTTTGAATGTAGTCCCATCAAAAATATATCATGGTAGTTGTCTATGTGGGTCAGATCTCCAAAGGCATATCATGATAAGTGTTGTAGAATATTCGATTGAAGATAGGAAAATTTTCATCTTCCTCTCTCTTCAAAGCATATAAATCAGCGAGATACAAATCAAGAGATTTGTTCTCACCCCAATGCTTCAAAAAGGCATTTGACAACTCGATCCAAGAGCTAATAGAATCAGCTCTCAAACCCTTAAACCATGCCGCAACATCTCTAAACAAAGTTTTGGAAAATATCCTCATAAACACATCATCATGAACTATCTCAAACTGATCAAGGAAGTTCCCAAAATCCCCTAAGTGCCTCTCAGCTATAACATGATCATCTTCAGAAAACTAGGGAAGATACTTAAAGAAATCAAGAGGATAAGGGTTAAGGTGATAGGGAAGCCTTAAAGTTTAAACATCCTATTTCTGATTTTGACTTGAAAAGAAGTGGGCTGAACATGAGGGTTAATAGTTTGATAATAAGGATCAACAATAAGGGAAAAGGTGCTACAATATGGACAGGTTTTGAAACAAGTTCAACCTCCTCAAGGTTAAACGGATGCTCAAATTTAGAAGGAATTTGAATGCAGAACTCTTCTTTAGGAATAGGCCGAGGTAAAGATATAGAATTAACATCAACCACACAAGGAGGCTGAAAAACTTCCTCTTTCAAATATGGGTATACGAAGGTAGGTTGATGATCATTGGAATAAAAAAAACAAAAGATAATCCTCTTTACATGTGAAGGGAAAAGAATGAAAGAGCTGATAAAGAACAACAACAGTTCATGAAGAAGACTAATGAACTGATACCTGGATTTGAAATTTAGCCTCTTCATCTTTTGTCAACCGAATCCTCCCCAATGGATTATTTAATAATGGAGTCACTAGAAAGATGATACAATAAATTCTGTGTCCTCCTTTTGTCTGCCAACAAAAGTTACATCTATGTCGTTCTTCCCAGGGAAACTAGCTTCACTTCCGTTCCTCGACAACGATGCCATTTTGTTAGCACTCCATGAGTATTTCCTTGAATGTAAAGGGGATGAGCCTGGTAACTTAAATAGATCAATAATGTATGGGAAATAGGATCAAGTTGGATGACTTAATCAATCCCCACTCACTGAAAACATGCATTAACACACTCAGATGGACAAGGATTTCAACCACTCCTGTTCAGATAGTTTATAAAAAATGGATGTATGGAGAAAACTTATTATATCGGCAGAAACCGTACACAAAAATTATATATGAATGGCCAATTACAATAGGTAAGGAATAATTGCAATTATAAGTTATCAATGCAATGATAAGAGGACAGTTATCAGGCATTAGACAAACATGAACAACATGAACATAATATTCAAGTGCAAGTATAGAAAAATAGAAGATGAAAGTCTAAACATCAATGGAAAAAGAAGCTTATATTACTGATATGTAATGAGAAGTCTGAGATTACAAGTATGATAAGTCTCCAAATTCAAACCCCTCAGTCTCTAAGACTGAGCCCCCTCCATAACATTGCTAGAAGACATAAGCTTTATAGCTTTTACAAAGCAGTTTCAAATCTTAAGAAACTGGATCTGATATGCTAATAATAGAAAATCAAAACAGTTTCACAAATTTAGGAAATCAACCTATCTTAAGGGTCAAACCCTTATCACTAAATCTTCAGCAATCCTCGACAGCTGCAATGATCTCTATAATTTTTGATAACTTGTGGAGTGATGACAAGGCAACTTGGAATCTTTTCTTTGATAGCTGGGTAATATCTTGGCCAAAAATAGAAAGGCCTCTTAACTTATTTCTCTTTATATATGCTTCAAAAACTAAAAAAGAAGGTGAATATGTATCCCTTCAATGTTATCTTTCATTTAAAACCATTCCCATCTGATCTAGAAACGAAAATATTTGATCTAGGAAAAAAGAAGAATGATTTGTCAGTCTCTGTGCTTTCGGTGGATAAGGAGCCAAGATTCTAGCTTGTAGGCCACCGAAATCTCTGCTTTCGATTTCTAAGGGAACATTTCAAAACCCCTATAAGCCAATATTCTCTGTAGCTTCTAGAAGGTTTTCCGAATATTTATCGACAAGATATGACAAAAGGGACCATCTCATGAATTCCTCTTTCAAATATCTTGGGCCTGTCAACTTGTCATGCTGGTAACTATCATTATTTGCAAAACTAGCAGCTGCACATGTATATATCAAAACTATGCATGATATACTTACACAATTTGACAATCGACAGCTGTTGATGAGGATAATGGGATAAGAGCTTCATCGTTTAGCGTTGAGTTTGGTATAGCGACATATGGCATAACTTGTGATTTTAGTTTTAATGTAGATTGACTCATGGATTGGCCTATGTGTCGACTTATCTAAGGTTTAGAACACTTTTGGCTTGTGTCTTGACTTTGGAATATGTATTTGATATGTGGGGTTTAACATATAGCTTGATATGATGCATGCTATGTGCATGTGAACCTAAAGTTAAGGTATTCACTAATGCATGCACACACCACTTAGTAGATATATATATATATATATATATATATATAT